>VDFB02379711.1:31957095-31972478 GCA_007258455.2 Sequoia sempervirens | reverse complement strand
TGTAAACAATAGCAATTTGTGTGTGTCCCTCTTTTGAACCCCTTAATCTCAACAATTTTCAAAATAAATTAGTAGTTTAGAAAGTAGACTCGGAGCATTGCGGTCCTTGTTTTTGTTCCATCAAAATTTTTGAGTGTAGCTATCCTCAATTTCACGCCCAAGGTCAGTATTTCCTAATTTCAGAAAAAAAAAGTGGCCACTTAAGCCCCTTTTTTGGGAACCATCTTGGTGCACTTACCCTCCACTAACAAAATAAATTTTTTCCATCTCTTTAGTGTGTGATTTATAGGTTTAGATTAAAGATGCATTGAAGAGAAAGTGTGGAGAAAGTTTTCAAAGTGTCTAAAGTAGTCAAATTTGTAACCTTGCATTGGAGATACTTGAAGGACTTCTATAGGTTGCAAATTAGGGTTTCAGATCCATAAATCAATTGGGAAGCGCAAAGTAGACCTTGAAGACCTAATTTAGAATTTAAAAATTTAGAAAACCCCAACTAGACTGATTTGCTAATTCTACTGAATGAGTCCCAATTTAGGTCAAAATTCAAATTTTTACTGATTCAGATACCCATTTGCTAGATTCTTGTTTCTGCATAAAAACCCAAATCTGGGATTGATTTGCCTAGCCTAGCATGAGTCCTAGTTAGCATTAAAGTTATAATTTCAAGCATTTCAGAGCCTCATTCAATCTCCTTCAGATTCCAAGGTGCACACATTCCATTTTATAGCTTGTTATTCTGTTTCATATGCATTTATAGGTCATCTACTTAAATTTATCATCATATTAGGGTTTAGTATTACATCTTCCATTGAATTTTTCTTTCCAATCCTTAGCTTGGTGATGAATCCCTCATTATTTTACAATCAACCCCTAGGACAACCCTATTGCAAGGTCTCTTTGTCCTTTGCATTGAGATATCTAGGGTTATCCTTAAATGAAACAAGAAAGTGGGTGTGCTTTATGTCTTAAACCATACAAAAGCATCCAACCCCATTTTATTTTGTTTCATGAGGTATGTAGAGACACTATGGATTTAAACCATTATCACAATGAGGCTCTATTATATGATGTTGATGGAGCTCATGGAGCAATGAAACATAGACACCCAAACCTTCCATCTTCTAATGGAGGAGATGACTGTGATACTTGAGTAAGTATACTAGATATTATGATTTATCATATGAGGAAAGATCATGCATTTAGACAAGGGAAAGATACCATATGATATCCTAGCTGAGTATGTGTATTGTGTTGGCAACACTATTCCTAAGGATGATTGTATGCATATATACATATGATGGATACTATATGATGATGTAGATATATGCCCTTATCAACCATTACATGATTAACATGCATTAATAGAATCTAAATATGTAAAATAGTAATGAAATCATATCAAAACACATAGGAACACTAGATTTATGTAGAAAAGATAAGGGAAAAAATATGGCGAGGATTAACTCACTAATATATGAATTGTAACACCAAATACAATAAGGATCACTGCCCAAAAAATAAAGGCTCATTGTCCAAAAGAAAGATGAATATAAGGGGTTGTTCACTACCATATTTAACTATAACAATGCATTTCTCTTATGCCAAAGGTATAGTTCTATTGAAGCACAAACAAATCATTCAATAGAGTAAAATTTAGACACATTTTTATCACTACATCTAGAAGTCATTAGCATTTAATATCACACTTATATCTTCACACTTCATTACATTCTCATCTTTTGCATCACCCACACCATACTTAATCCACACAACTTTCCTTGCATTTATACATCCATGACTTAAAACAATCTCAATTAGGTTAGCCTTAAGGAAATGTATGTACCTCAACCATGCAACATCAAATAGGTCATCGCTAGAAACACTTTCATATTGTAAAGAAGTGAATGAAACCACACCATTACTTAACTAGGACCCAAATCTACAACAACACTATTCTCAACACTTCCCCAAACAACAATCATTCTTCACAATTAGTGCTAGCACACCAGGTTAGAAAAACCTACACTAACACTAACAAGAGACTCTAATCACACCTCTCTTGTTAGGGTTAGAAGTAGATATCTAATAGTTAAATGCAGATTTGATCAATAAAATAAAGCAATAAAACACACAAAAAATTATAGTAGAAATAAGACAACACAAATAATTTAATGTGGTTCATCCAATCTGGGCTACATCCACAAAATTGTAGCCATCCAATGATTTTATTATCCAGTGCAAAACCTATTACAATCTTGCAAATAATCACTTTTTCTACATATTGTAAAACCCATCCCGACCCATTTTAACAAGCCTTTTAGAAGCTTCCAGAAATTAGGGTTTTACAACTTAGTCATTTTTATTTTCTTTTTTGCTGACGATGCAAAAAAAATGGCAAAAAAATTTTCTCAGAGGCTGCCACCCTTGAACCCCGCCTGGGGCCTAGCCTAACCCTAGACCCTAATGAGGATACATGTCAAGGTGTACATAGCATGATCAATTGCCACATACTAACATCTCCAAGTTTGAAAACATCTTGCAGACCACAAAATAACACTTCATAAGTAGATATAGAGGACTAACATAAAATTGTTTGGGTTAGTCATCAAATCAAAAAAGTAGAAAATGATAAATTTCAATTGATAAAAGGGAAATGAAAGCTTATTTTCAAAGCCCTATGCTAATGATATGTTTCCAAATCAAGTTGCTTCATGAAAAAGGGTTTCCCTATATGCAATCTCAAGAGATAATACATAAGGTATCCATGGATTCAAGGTTAGTGTATTTCTTTGCTAGAATGATACAATAGAGCTTGGAATAATCATCACCCCCCAAATATTTCATGGAACAATGAACATAATGTAGTAATACCACATAAAGAGTGAAAGGAACTAAAAGATTTTAGGTCAACATGGAATAGACCTAAATGCCTCAATGCCTTACATCATCCCCAAAAGGAAAACATAAGACAAAAGAAAGGAAAAAATTTATGACAAATAGAAGAAAGGACATACAAAAAAATCTCACAAAGACATGCCAAGAAACATGATATAGGGGATCACATTACACACATGCAATCACAAAGAACATAAAAATAAATGAAAGAAAGTATGCCACATGAGATCCAACCTAAACTAGGTCCAACTACATTCAAATCTTGTTCATCATATAAGGAGGGTGGATAACTAGCCAAAGGGGCAATGAAAAGTGCCATACTAGGACAATGCTATCTAACCTCTTTCCCCCCAAATGTAGGAAAAGGATGAGCCAAGATAAATGATGATATAATTCTCCTTGCAATATGGAAAAAATATTTGTATGAAGTGTCATACATGTAATAGTGAGTATGCTAAGATTCTACAAATACCACATGGTAAAGAGAAAAGTGTGTGATGCTAGTCAATTATATCAGTGGTATCAAATTCATATAAAACCTTCCTTGAAGCACATCACTGATCAGTACAATACCCATGAGTTATATGATATGCATAGTAAGATATGTTTATACTTTTTCCTTTTAGTAAACTTGGTTTCCTAAAAATAGTAAGTCAAGACTTGGGAATAAATTGAAAAAGTTGGTTTTTTAAATTAATTAATTAAATTAGTCATGGTTACAAATAAATTATTATTTTTGAAATACTATTGGGGTCCAAGGTAAGTGTGTGTTTCTTGGAAAAAGGAAAGTGATGTATGTAATTTGGTAGTTTGGGATTAGAATGTTTCTTGGTGACTTCAATTTTGGCAAGTGGGAGCTATAATCTCAACATGCAAGCATCACTTTCCTTGGGAATTTGTATTTGGGAATCAAATTTGATTTTGGAAAGTATTTTGATATATTATTGTTTGGTCTTCCAAGTTGAGGGTATTCTATGCATGTTTTCTCTCACAAATTTGTGATTTTTTTCAGAGCCTAGTAATCCAATGAAGAAAGAATCTCTAAGATTGGTAAGCCAAGGGTATTGAGGATTAGAGATAGTGATTCTAAGAGTTTCCAAGTGCAATTTCATCTGGATATTTCCTTTGTACTAAAAAGATTCTAATTAGATTTTTGTATCCATTTTGTTTGTAGTATTTTAGATCTAGTTTGGTGTCCATATTTTAGATTCTAGTGGTTGTTTTGCATAAGTTTTTTAATGAGCATAGTTATATGCTATTATAGTATTTAACATATGTATTTTTTGTTCCAAAATATCAGTGGTAAGATTGGAGAGTTTGTGTGGAGTTTGCACTAGTTTCTGTGTGTGTTTTACAACCTATCTAGAGATTTCTTCCATGTAATTTACCACAACTTTTCATGGTTTTATCTGTTGTATATGATAGAAAATATGATGTAATTTCATGTTGGGATCTTTAGTAAATGATTCTATTACATATGGTTGCTCAATACCTGATTGCAATTTGTCATTTTGTCTCTAGTTTGTTTGAAGGGTTTTTTTCGGGTTGGTGTACATTTTGGATTTTAGTTTGTATTGCTATTATTATAATAAAATATCTATATAATTGAAGTATTCCCTTATGTATTTTGTTGTCCAAAATAGTTGCTACTTGTGAGGGTTTTTGCATGGAGATTGTAGACACCTAAAAATGACCTAGGCCTGCAAGCTTCATTTTTACCACTTTCGTCTTAGCATAATTATGACATTTAATTATGTCCTTGGTCCACATTCGACTATTGATTAAATAATTCATAATTATTTAATTAATTCATGTCCTTTTATTCTTCATGATTATTAAATAAATAGATTCTATTTATTTATTAAATACATCATTAATTGTCTAAGTCCTCCCTTAATTAAATAAATTTCTTAATTTATTTAATTACCCTCCGTCATTCATTTCTTCTTGATTATTAAATATATTAATTACATTTATTTATTTAATATGTCACTAATTGTCTTAATTAAATGAATTGATTAATTTATTTAATTAATTAATCTTATCTACTAAATTAAATAATTATATTTAATTGTTTAATTGTCAAATTTAATAGTAATCTCATTTTAAATAAATTAAAATATTTAAAATGTCATCACTTTCTTAACTGTCAGTCCGTTTTGGTAAATAATCTGAAAAAGATTATTTATTATCTCATAAAATCATTATTTTGAATTAATTTAATTCAAAATAGTAGCTAATCTTCCAAAAATCAAGTAATCGGGCAGATTCTTGATTTTCAAAATCTAATCTTCAGTCCAACTCTTATCTTCTTGATTTTTTGAATCTCACAAATCAGGTAGTCTTTATCTTCTTGATTTTCGAAAATCCTTATTTTCTAATTAGTTTATCTCATTTATTCTCCACCACTGATTTGATTATCTAAGATATTTTGACCATTCGATTCATGAATTTTCCCTAACCCTAATTAGGGATTCTCATATTTAATTTGGACCTTTCATTTTAGGTTTTCGTCATGAATTAATCTCACCCGTCCATTTAAAATGACATTTTCTATAAAATGCCATTTTCCTCACTTTTCGATGACACACATTCACTATATACAATTTCGCACTTGCACTCTTAGGCTTTCCATAGCATTTATTATTTTTATTTGATCAAATCTTAGCATTGTTTAGGCATAGACATTGTCAATCATAGTCATTTAGGCATAGGCATTTGGACATTTATGCAAATCCTTCAAAGCTTGGTGTAGGACATAGGCATATATTTGTAGATTGCTCACACGACGAATCTAAGGGCAAAATAGCATCCAACAAGTAAGAAGGTACTATGGAGGTAATCATGGAGAACTCGATTTACATGTATAACTGTTTATTGTTTAAATTCCTTTGTACTTGATAGGTCTTTGGGTTTTTGTCTTTTATATTGATTTGATTGATTAATCTAAACCTTAGAAATTACCCTCAGTTACAGAGATTATTGCTTGGGTTTTTAGTGGTGCATTGGAGTTTCTAGATTGAGTTTCCTTAATATGATCAATTAATAGTAGTTGACCAAATGCTACAACAAAACCTTTACATATCAAGTCAATATAGAAACACAAAATATGACCAACTCATAATTACTTCTAACATGATATAGAATTAATGTTCAAGTCTACTGACAAATAAAAGATAAATCAACAATACAATAGATAACAAAAAACTATATCCAACAATTAATGACAATTTTAAAAATATTTTATTTATTACAAAATTAATAAAAACTAACAAACATATATTAAAATTTATAATATTATAACAACAATCACTAATGACACTTCTATAAATAATAAATAATTACAAAAATTACAAAATATAAAAATACTAACAAATATAAATTTTGTAAACATATCTAAAATTTCATAATATTTTAATAGTAAATCAATTCAATAGTAGAATTATCTTAAATATTAGTTTATTACATATGAGAGAAATGGCAAGTATTAAAGGACAAAACTCATCGTCTTTGGTGAATTGGTAGCTTCCCAAATCAATATAAATATTTGAATTTAGAAGGCAAAATAATAATAATTTACAATGCCCGAGTCAAAGTCTTGGCCAATGCCGGCGAAGATTTAATTAGTTGTATATTTGGACATTGCTAAGATTTAATTATTAGAAATCTGAACTTTATACGAAACTTAATAATCTCAACTTTTCAATACTCACTTGGTGGAAAATCATTCATTATTCACCAAAAGATAAATAAATATTTCTTCTGTTTGATATGAAATTTGACTCTTATTTTTTAATATAAAGAAATTATTTTTGCCATAATTTGGAAGCTTATATTTAAAACATCACCATCATCTTTGCTTCGAGTTTGTTGAGAGAGTTTTCTTATGGTCATTATGTTCACATGATATAAACTACAAGTATAAAAGGTATCTAAATAAATAAGACCTATAATACATGCATATAGATAGATGAATTTGTAAGTTGAGTCGATTGTCACACATTAATATTACAAATAAACATATTTTTAAATATAATTAAATATTTTTAATTTGCATTTATATTATTGATTCATAAAATAATATTACTAACAATTTAGTGAGAATGCTAAGTATGAGATGGAAAAAAGAAATTAAAATGTGAGAATTTCAATATTAATTTTTGATAAGGGCAATAGTCACAAAATTTATTCTTGTGTCTTTCAAAAAAAAAAAAATCGTATGTAAAGGGTCCTTGTGATTCAAAAAAGCCTCTTTGTCAATTTGTGGTAAGCCTAGACATAGATAGAAAGAAAAAAAATAGGGGTAGTAGAGTGTGGTTATGCCATATTTTCAAAATAAATTTTAGACGAAGCTACAAAAGAGTATATTATGATCCGTTGGGCCTTATAAGAAATGGGGTTAAGGCATGTCTAGATATAAAGAAGAACGAGAAGGTAGATGTTTATAGATTACATATAGAGGTGGAAGAAAAGTCTAAGAATATGTCAGTGCCAACAAAATATACACAATCATCCACGCTTGTGCCCTCTATGGATGGTAGTGGTGATGGTTTTTTCAAGAGAAAAGAAAAAGACTGATGCTAGTAGAAAGATCGAGACACTTGTAGGTATGTTTAATATACAAGCATATGATGTGATAGAGTGTTCCATAACCATTTTTTATGTGTAGGCAATCTCATTCCATATAGTACATCCTTCTTACTTTAAACAAATATTCAAAGATATAGTTTTTTGTTTCCTAAATCACCTCTTAGAGAAAAAAAACTATGCAGTATCCTTCTTGACACAAAATATTCTAAAATGAGTTTGGTTAAATAGGGCATGAACTAGACTTGGATTAGAATATATTTTTCCATTTTCATGGATGGGTAGAGTAGTATTAAACATTGACCATTCATTGATATAAAGATATTCAGAGATAGAGAGAGGAAGATATAGAAATAGAGATAAAAGGATTTATCTCTCTAGCTCTATCTCTCTATCTATCTCTCCCTCTTTAACTATATCTCATTATCAATATATATCTCTACCTCTATCTCCTTATCCCTCTATATCTATTTATATATCCTTGTATCTATATCTCTTCCTCTTTATCTACTAAGATATCTCTTCTCATATCTTTATCTCTTCGTCTCCCTCCATATCTCTTTATCTCTTCATCTATGTGTCATCCTATCCTATTCCTACCTTCATATCTCTATCTCTCTATCTTCCTCAGATACCTCCCTCTCTCTCTCTCTCTCTCTCTCTCTCTCTCTCCCTCCCTCCCTCCCTCCCTCTATCTTTATCTCTACCTCTAGATCTTCCTCTCTCTAGATCTCCCCCTCTTTGAAGACCTCTCTATATGTATTTTCCTCTATATGTCTCTAACCATACTTTTCCTTCTATATATCACCCAATATCTATCTCCTTATACCTCGATATCTTTTTAGCCTTATATCACCTTGCTCCATATCTTTCCATACCTCTTAATTAACTCAATTAATTTCTATTTTTCCTTTACTAATTTATGTTTTTATCATTTTATTTGACAAGTTTCACAAACATTCCCAAGACTTAATATATTTTTGATGTTCCTTTCATACACTTTAAAGAAAACTTAAGTATGTGGAAATGAAAACATGATATGTAACTGGCATTTGTATGTGTGTATACATGAATATTTATGGGATTTAGTATGAATTTATCTTTAATTATGATATTTAATATTGTGGATGCCTTAGGGATGAAACTAACA
This sequence comes from Sequoia sempervirens, assembly GCA_007258455.2. Classification (NCBI taxonomy): domain Eukaryota; kingdom Viridiplantae; phylum Streptophyta; class Pinopsida; order Cupressales; family Cupressaceae; genus Sequoia; species Sequoia sempervirens. The sequence continues at coordinate 31,963,846 of VDFB02379711.1, read as the reverse complement.
TCTTGCACCTTGAAGGATTGTAACCCTCATCAACAAGTTTTCCACCCCTCAGTATAAGGGCTATGGAAAGTTATAGGGAGAGGTCATAATAGTCAAGGAACAATAGTTCCAAAAGATAATGAAGGCGATCATTTAATGATCAATCAAGAGTCATAACACATCATAACTTTTCTCACATAATAAGACTACCAAGAGGAGGAGTTTGTTCTCAACAGGATTCAGTTATGATGTGACTATTCTCAAGAGCTTGTCATGATAGTTAACAGTTAGACACAAAGTTCTAAATCAATTTCTCTAATCTTGCTTCATAACAATTTTTTTTATGTTTAAAAATTAATTCCTCTACCTATCTTTAAGGGAGAGTGGATATATACTTTATGATTTTTTTCAGTCCTAAAGGAACAAAGCTCCTCATAGAACCTATATAGCGGGATTTGTTGTCAAAGAGTAAATCTAGTTGTTGATTGATTATTTCTAGTTTTTAGTTATTTTTCTATTATTAGTCACAACAATAGATATGTGTTATTGAATAAGAAATCTTTAGTGGATTCTTGTTGGATTGTATGTAAGTGTGATAGGTCGAATGTGAGCATTATAAAGCAAGCAACAAGTGAAAGAGTGAAAATAAACACCAAAACAACCTACACCTCAAGATTAGCCTAAGTTGGAAACAACACAAGATGAAAGCAACAAAATGGCTCTATACCTTGCGTCGAATTGATCCTTTGGTTGGCCCTTCGATCTTTGATGTGTATGCTCCTTGGATGGCACAAGATGCAAGCTAAATGATGTTGTGAGGATGAGTGCAAGTGGATGAAAACAAGAAAATGGCTAAGTGTAGGTTGAGAAACAAAATTGCAAGAGTTTGGCTAGCAAAATGATCTCCCCCAAAATGAGAGAAAAGAGGGGGTATTTATAAGATTTTTAAGAATTCCTAGGGGAAATGGAGGGTCAAGATTGAGCCACCAAATATCAAGATGTAGGGCTAAGGTGAGTTGAGAACTCACAAGCCCTCACATCTTGGCATGTGGCAAGTGAGATAGCCCTAAAAGGTGAAGTGGACATGAGGTGGAAAGAGAAGGACATGACATGGAGGGGGTACAAAGTACCTTGGGATTGGACAAGATCTCCTCATAAAGGAGGTACTTGTCCCCATGTGGGTGAGAGGACAAGTGGGGAATTAAAAATTCCTCAAATATTCTCATGGGGAAGAGGGAAGGAATTTAAAATTCATAAATGCATTGGGGGATTAAAAGGTGAATTAAAAATTCACATGGGGAAGTGGAGTGCCTTGTCCAAAAGGGGAAGGCCTTTACATGTTGACCAAGGAAGCATGTCATAAAGGACATGGGGAAGAGAAAAATAATTTAATATTCCTTGGAAGGATAAAAGAATTAAAAATTCCTTGAGAGGTTGATTAGGCTAGTTAAGTGAAGGATTAAAGAATGATTAGGTGGCTAAGAGAGATTAGAGGCCAACTTGCAAAAGTTGGAGGATGTGACACATCCTAATCAAGGATTAGGCATGTGCACATCCTAATGATGGGATTAGAAGAAGGATTAAGATTAGATAAAAATGATGGAGGATGTGACATGAAGGGAATTAATTCAATTGATGGAAGGAGGATTAAAGAGATAAGGTATTATTGATTAAATACCTTAGGGATTTGGCAGAATTACAGGTATTAATTAAATAATAGTAGTATTATTTAATTAACAAAAATAAGACGAAAGGGGATGAATTTGGATAAATTAAGTGTCCAAATTTAGGCATCTACAGTAAGAGTTCAGTGTTTATATGAAATAAAGGGATTTAGTTCGATGTCATGATTTTCTAGTTAAGTAGTGATTGTTTAGCATCTTCTTTGAAACCAACAACTCAAGCAAGGGCCACATGAGGTATTTCTAATCCACTGCATTTCCTATTGTTAGATTAAATGATCCAATATTGTAATTAGTTAAGTAGTTTCTAGTTATATACATGTGTTATAATTCATGAATGTGATTATGTAGTTTAAAATTAATTTCTATAGTTTCATATTAGTTTCATACTTTGGAGAAAAATTAGTTATGTTACGATATTGTAGTTCAGTTTTAGTAGTTCGCAGTTACAGTCTCGAGTTTGAGATACTTGTAGCATAAGGTAGAAGCTTATATTTATTTTCCCTATGTTATGGATTAGCATTTCATTTCACTTTCAAACTTTTACAATTTTTGTATGTCAGACCTATATTTTCCTATACTCCATTTGATATAAGATGTGTCTAGGATCCATGAATGCATATATTGTGTTGGGATCATCTAAAGTTTATGAGTCACTAGTTGATAATTAAATGTAGTCCCTTGTGAAAGATGAATCACTTAGTTAGGAATTCATCCTCTAATTCATGTGTCTACCTAGTAGCATCAAGTTAATCAAACAATATAGAGGTTCTACATTTATTGGTGTCATTTCCAGGGATGGTGTTAAGCTTAGGATTCTCCTGTGTATTTTCAATTCCTTTCAAGCTTTCATAGTTTAGCAATTTTATTTTCAACATTAGGGTAAATAGGTCTTAGCCATCAATAGCAACACAATTTACTAACAGTGTTCATGATTCAATAATCTAAAGAGTCACAACCATTGAATGTGGAGGCAAAGAGATACTCTAAGAAGATTTTTTCCCTCAACACAAGAAGAATTAGCGAATACTAGTGAACAAAGTGATTAGAATGAGGGAAACCCTAAAGAAGAATCATCCCTTACACTAATACCTACACCAACTATAGAGGAGACTTCTCGCATACATATAAGCATCAATATTCACTAAAATTAATTAACCTTATCAACTTAAACATTTATCCAATGCATCATAGTAAACTTGCAATAGTGGAAAGGAACATAGAAGGCATGCCTCACATCAAAGAATGCAAGAACACCAGATTTACATGGAAATCCCAAAAAGGGAAAAACCATGATGAGGATTAGCTCATAATATAGATATTATAACTAGTTACAATTGGTGGACTCACTATCCAAAGACTCACTATCCAAAAGAAGAAAGGATCACTACACATAATAGAAATAGATAGAAGAAAGGGTGGCTCAGTACCAAATAAGAACTGTTAACAATGCATCTAGCCTATGTTGAGGATACAATTCCATTGAAGCTCAAAATAGTAACTTAACACACTTTATTCTTTTCCTCAAACCCAATTCACACTTCTTTTCTTTGAATCTCCCACACACTTGATCACATACACATCACATTGATTACCTATATACGCAAAAGGAATTGGCCTTGTATATATTGTAACCAACCAAAACATCAATTATGTCGGCCCAAAACATATACTATGCAACACATCATACTGTCATCTCAAAGCTCAACCATACACACCTTTTGAAAGGAAAAAAATAATATAACACATTAAGATAGGTTGGCATGACCTATAATTATTCCCATAATTTTGCCCCAAACTGTATTCATTTTTGCACAAGCCAAAATACTTAGGTCAATACCACTAGTGAAGTAAAAATAGAATGAACCATCTATTCACTCACAACTTGACACGTAGACAACCAAAACACTCATTACTTGGAGAAAATATACAATAAGAATCCATGAACACTTCTACAAATTTTCATACAAAAATTTTCATCTGTGGTAGAATGTAGAGTATTCCAATCGTATACTTTGTCACAATTACATTGGTAATTCCAAATCAATACTCTATCACTATTATCTTCAACTATGGAAGACATTAGATATCATAAAAAATGGATGTAGAGTCTTCTTACATGCATTATCATTACGTCAAAACCACATAACCAAATTCTTCATGCCAGAGCAATGCAGACCGAAAGACTAGTTCTTTGAACACTAGAACTACATTATGAACTTAGGTGATGATCCAATCATTTGATCTTCACCAAACCAAAAATTATGCATCTTTTCCATGGATTTCCCTCAATAATGGGTTGTCATAAATGACAACACCATATAAAATTATATGCTCATCAATCTCTTCATTCAACTCATGTTGCCAACACACAATCTTCAATGACAATTCTCCAACAAACCATTTGTCTTGGTCGAACCCAATCTATTTGATCTCATTTCATATATTTTAAAATTATTTTTACTTTATTATTAAATATTTATATGTAAAAATAAATTTAATTCATGGATTTCCAATGCAATTGAGAAAAAAAAAATTATATTGCTTCTCTATTATTTTCCAATATACATATTGATATTAAGGTGTTTGTGAATATAATAGGGTTTTTTTTAATTATGAACTACCATTTTTTTATGATTTGATGATTTATCTTATCATATCTCGAATATATGTTTCTAATTCATGATTGATATTGGATTAATTATCATTCAAAGGAAATGGTCAAAGACTTAAACATAAGAGGAATGTATAGCTAAGAATGTGAATAAAAGGGAATGAATGAGGCCACTTAATGAAAGAAAGAAATTAAACACCATAAAAGAAGATACATCATATTCTCCAATTAAAGATGAACATAAAGCATCCACTCAAGGCATGAAAGAGAATAATTTATAGAAATAGAGCCAGGCGATGAAAAATTCTAGTGTAATGAGGAAATTGAATCTTGGAGTTGAAGGTATTTCATATATTTTAAAATTATTTTTACTTTATTATTAAATATTTATATGTAAAAATAAATTTAATTCATCGATTGCCAATTCAATTGGAAAAATAAATAAAATTATATTTCTTTGACCTATTATTTTCCAATATACATATTGATATTAAGGTGTTTGTGAATATCATAGGGTTCTTTTTATTATGAGGGTAGGTACATGAAGTTGGGTACCAATTTTGTGGCCATTTTTCAAAAAAAAATTAAAAAACGTGCTCGCATTATTTCAAGTTAAAAACAAAGAAAAAAGTGAAATTATTTGCCTTGGGATACCAACCCAAAGGCTTGGAGGGAATTCCCAACAAGGCTAGAGACGTGTTTTTGCAAATTCTACAATTTTTCACATAATCGAGTCTGTGCTCACCATCAAGATTGCATCTAGTTCAATATCAAAAAAATTGAACACATGGGTAATGTTAAGTTCTCTCTTAGCTATCCAACAATATAACTTTTTTCACTTTTTGACAATGTTAAGCCTTTCATCGATAATTTCTTTTGTTTGTATGTCTATTTTTTGCTAAAAAGTAGTGTTTGGTATTTTTTTTGTTATAAATTAACCATTCATCAAAATTTCAAACAAATTACATTTTTTTAGAAACTAGACTCCATTCTACAAATTTTAAAAAAAGAAAGAAAAAGAAAATCAATTATTTTCCAAAATTTGTAGGGGGAGCACGGCCAAAATTCTATTTTTCAAAAACTGCCCACTTAGAAACTTAGTAAAAAATCAAATATTCATTAAAAAATTATTAGAAAAATTATGCATCAACTAGATGTTGTTAGCTAACTTTTGACCGTAGCGATTTAAAATACTACAAAAAAGTTCATCATGCTCAGGTTGTACAAGAGTTGCTATGTTATGTTTTTCTAACAAAAACCACCAATTTGTGTACATCCATCTTTTGAACCCCTTAATCTCAACCATTTTCAAAATAAATTAGTGGTTTAGAAAGTAGACTTGGAGCACTTCGATCCTTGTTTTTGTTCCATCTCAATTTTTTGAGTGTAACTATCCTCAATTTCACGACCAAGGTAAATATTTCCTGATTTCAGAAAAAAAGTGGCCACTTAAACCCCCTTTTTGGCAACCATCTTGGTGCACTTACCCATGAAATACCATTTTTTTATGATTTGATGATTTATCTTATCATATCTTGACTAATGTATGTTCCTAATTCATGATTGATATAGGATTAATTATCATGCCAAGGAAATAGTCAAAGACTTAAACATGGGAGGAGTGTATAGCGAAGAATGTGAATAAAACAGAATGAAATTAAACACCATAAAAGAAGATACATCATATTCTGCAATTAAAGATGAACAAAGCATCCATTCAAGGCATGAAAGAGAATAATTTATAGAAACAAAGCCACACAATGCAAAATTTTAGTGCAATGAGGAAATTGAATATTTGAGTTGAAGGTATGGGTAAGTGCACCAAGATGGTCGCACTTTTGTGGCCAAAAAAGAAAAAAATGAACGCGTTATAACGAGAATGTGTTATAACGCGAACGCGTTATAACAAGAACGCGTTATAACACGAACGCGTTATGTCTTTTTAAAAGAAAAAAAAAAGTGAATCCAAATATCATTTGTCATTTTCTTTTTAGTGCAACAAATAACATGTTCGCATTATAACACGTTTACGTTATTTAATCCTAAACGGACATATCTATACTAGTTAATAACATGCTCGCGTTATTGTAAATTTGGTTTTTTTAAGCTTTAGATGGTACATTTATAGGGTAGAGGATTAAGGGTTCTAGGGAGAGAGCTAGAGGGATTGAGTGAGAGAGAGAGAGATACTTCAGAGAGAGAGGAAGGGAGTGAGAGAAAGATACCCTCTCCAACCCTCTCCCATCCTCTCCCACACTCTCTCCCACCTTATCCTGCACTCTCCCACCCTCTCCCATCCTCTCCTGCTCTCTCCCACCTTATCCTACAATTTGCAACCCTAGGGAAGAGAGCTAGAGGGATTGAGTGAGAGAGAGGGAGATACTTTAGAGAGAGAGGAAGGGAGTGAGAGAGAGATACCCTCTCTCACCCTCTCCCACCCTCTCCCATCCTCTCCCACACTCTCTCCCACCTTATC
>VDFB02379711.1:31935644-31956995 GCA_007258455.2 Sequoia sempervirens | reverse complement strand
CCCACCTCTCCCCTGAAACTCCCTCATATCAAAATAATTTGGGATTTGGTTCAATACAAACTCACAGTATAATTTCCTAAGAAAATATTGGGGGACTTCACAGTTATTGCACGGTGGGTAATCAAAGACCATATACCATCTGTCATAAAAACGGTTCCTAATCTCTACATGGTGGCACCAATGGATAGGAAACCTCTTTGCATTGAGGGTGATATTTTGATTTGTTCTAGGGTTAGTGAATAGAGAGCACAAATCGCCTTTAGTAATCTTTAAATCTTTAACTTGTTTATATGATAATTTATCTGCATAATATGCCCTTGATGTTTGCCTCCTATTTTGCCATCCAGATATTTGTTGGGTAATTGCATCCACATTTTTTAACAAATCCTTCAACGAATCTGCTAGATGTATCCTTTCTGTGGTTGAAGAATTTTGATCACTCAACCTACTAATAAGATCCTCAACTTCTTTTTATTGTTTTCAATTTCACTCCTCAAATTTTCTTGAGTGCGGGGAGGGTATTGAGAGATGGTGGGTAGGCTGATTTTGGTTGAGGTTGGATTTGGTTGAGGATTTTCCTCCTCTTGTTGAGGATTTTTCCTCCTCTTGTTGAATTTCCACCACAAATTAAAAAAAATCATTCATTTCTAAACTAAAACAAACAAAATCAATTTAAAACAAAAATTCATTACAAAATTAAACAAAACTTACCTCTTGCATCTCTTCGTCGTCGGGGTGCCATATTTGTGAAGAAAATTGAACTCAAGTTGATCAAATGTGAAGAAGTCACCTCCTCAACAACGCGAGCACGTAGTGCAGGGTTTTTGGCCGCGGGCAGAAATGGAAATCAGTAAAAACAGAAATGAAGAATGTTCACTTTTTTTTTGCTTTTAAAAAGCCAAAACGCATTCGCGTTATAACGCGAACGCGTTTTTTCTCATTTTTCACTTTTGTGGCCATAAAAGTGCGACCATCTTGGTGCACTTACCCTGGATAAGTTTTTTCCTTAGTCAAACCTCATTTTGGTAATCAAACCTTGAAATGAAATAAAATAGGAATGGAGAATGATGAATGAACAAAATATGTTGTTGAAACTCACCAAACCCTAGCAATAAGAGGTTGCAAACATCTATGAGATGGCTCTAATGGATGTGGATCTTGACTCTTATTTGAATCTGATCAATCTTGAATGAAATGCTAGCTTGAATCATAAAACCCTACATCACCATTGTTATCTCCAAAAAAAACATGATGCTTGATTCTTGAATAATGCTCTAAAATGCCTGATAATATGCTCTTGAAGACTCTTGAATGCTCTTGTAAATACTTGAATGCTCTTGTGAAGTCCAATTTACTATAAGGATGAATACTTGAATGCTTGGTGTGAAAATTAGTGAAAGAAACTTGTATTTATACTCAATTATGCAAAAATTCCCAAAATTACAACACTACAAGCCAAAATCAAATCAATGAGGATAACATCCTACCACAAATCTGAATTAATTTTAATTTTGGCCCACACGGGACCCATTCACCCAATGTGATGAATGAGTCCCATTAGGCATAATTTATGGGACTTTTTAAAAATGCTTATAAAGGTGTGAAACTAGGTTTGGGAACCAAAAACCTAGGTGGGACTCATTTTCCCAAGGTGGCAAATGAGTCCCAGATCCCTAAATCTAGGCCATACAACCTGAAAACACCTAAATTATGATTGGATATTGATTTGTGTCAAGATTATCCTCAAATAGATGCATTAAATGGGGCTTGTGGATGCAAAATAAGGCCAATTAAAGCATAAAGAATCCCAATTATTAATGAAAACCCTAGAAAAATGTGAAAATGTGTTACAACACTTTAAATAAGGCATGATTAAGGTTAAAATAGATTTATTAGGTTCAATTAATTAATAACACTTTAGAAAAGTGCGAAAGTGTGTTACAACACTTCACAACACTTCAAAAAGGTACAATTTATGTTCATTTATTCACAAGAGCCCAAGACCTAATGTGAATTTGTCAAACACATTACAACATTAAATCAAGGCAATATTAAGTTCAGTTTATAAAGAGGGCCCAAAAAAGCAAGGAAAAGTAAAAGGGATACTTTTTTCATTGCCACACCTCAGATGTCTCTCCTTTTTCAGTGATAGCATTTGGGCATGCTCACATAATAGCATATACATATGGCTTCCTAGATGCTCTGGCATCCTTGTAGGAATCTATGCAATCATTAAACATATATCCATTATCTCCCCCCTCATCATCAAATTGACATGAAGAAAACTAAAAAAAATCATGTTAAAACTCTTAGACACAAACACCCTAGATGGGGGTGCCCAATCAAGAATTTTCCATTGAATCTAGATTCTAGTGACAAAAAGTCATTAGGCTCTATTGCTTTAGTTGAAAATGCATAAATTATATTGACCAAGTAGTCTTTGAAGGTTGTATGCAATAGGGGACATCTTGGATCTCTTAGATTTTCTAAATCTATGAAACAATTGTAAACAAAAGTTATACTAGAAAGCATTCAAATAGTAGAAAGCGTAAAGTTGTTTAAGCTAGAAAGAATGAAATTGTTAAGCTATAAAGCATAAGATGATTAAAATAGAAAGTATATAAACTACCTAAAAAGGAATACTTGCAGTAAAATTATAATGTTCATATGAAAAAAAACTATTAGCTAACAACTAACTATTAACAGAAAGTAAACTTAGCAACCTATAATTAATAGCCAAAGTGGTTGATCCAAAATTTCAAATAAATATAACTAAAGATTGTAAACTTGAACTATGACCTACAGGAACAATTAACAGAGCTTAACACATACAAATAACATACATCCACATTTATCATATACAAAATAAAAGTAACATAATTGAAAAAGAAAGATACTTATCTATCCTATGAGATTCCCTTGAGTGGCCAGCTCTCAGGTATTCCTATGATTAATTTAGATCACATGAAATTTTTTTATCTTCGAAATGAATCCATCCATGATAATTCAATAAAACAGAACTAGTAACTCAAAATAAGACTGGAAAAGCTCCTTTTATTCATATTAGAAAAAGTGTAACATAGAGACATAGTTCAAAGCATATTATAATAGCATAACGTTATCGTTGTTTCATTGTTTATGGTGGTTACAGGGAGGGTGCATGAATTTGGGTACCAATTTCATGGCCACTTTCTAAGAAAAGTTTGAAAATTATATAACACGAGTGTGTTATAATGTGCTCGTGTTATAACACATTAAAAGCAAAAAAAAATGTGAAAGTCTCCATTTTCACTTTGACTATTTTCTTCTTCTTCCCATGGCCAAAACCCCCAACTTTCATGCTCACATTGTAGGAGGAGATATTGAGCACAAATATTCAACAAGAGTTTCTATTTCTTTGCAAGTATGGCACCACAATGATGAAAAGGTGGGAGAGGTAAGTATTGTTTGTTGTTTGTTTTGAATTTCTTAGTTTTAGGTTAAATTTGATATATAATTTTTTTAAATTTGTAGGAGATGCAAATGAACCCACAAACCCACAAAATCCTCAAGAAGAAGAGCAACCAAATCATGCAGAAAAAAATCCTCAACAAGAAAATAAACCTCAACAATCTCCTCCACCATTCCCTCAACACCCTCCTAGCACTCAACAAAATTTAATGAGTGAGATTGAGAACAAAAAAAAATAGATTGAGGATTTTATTAGTAGGTTGAGTGATCCAAATGGTTCAACAAAAAAAAGAATGACCCTGGCAAATTCATTGAAAGATATGTTAAAAAATGTAGATTTAATTAGCAAACAAATAATTGGATGGCAAGATAGGAGGCAAGCGGCTAGGGAATATTATGCAAATAAACTATCATATAAACAAGTAAAGGATTATAAAATTACAAAAGGTGATTTGTGCTCATTATTCACTGACCCACGCATAAATCAAAATCTTAGCCTCAATGTGAAGAGGTTTCCTATTCATTGGTGCCACCACCAAGAGATTAGGAACCATTTTTATGATAGGTGGTACATGGTCTTTAATGACCGACCATGCAACAATTGTGAAGTCCCCCAGTATTTTATTAGGAAACTATACAGTGAGTTCATATTGAAAAAAATACCAAATTATTTTGATATGAAGGACTTCTAGGGGAGAGGAGGGAGGTCAACTAAGGATAGGCCTGGTGCACAGCCAGATCCTACACAACAAGGGAGATGATCTCTCGCTAGGCCACCTCATGAGCATGTTGTTATTCCTGCAGTTGCAAAGGAGAGTGCAGATGTAGAGACATTGCAAGAAATCAACACTTTGACCCAGAGTGTCATCCATCATACTAACCCTATTCTACAACTCCATCCAGGGGATTCTTCGAGTGGTGGCCTTAAAACCCATGTGTGTCAATCTTGTGGGGCGACTTGTTCATATGCCCTACCGGCACTCAGGAGGCTATTGCAGAGGATCCTTATGCAACTACGGAGATGGAGAGGGTGGCTGACATTTTTCATGATGTGTATGGAATTGATACTCGGGTAAAAGTTAGCATGTTCATTGAATTTAATTTATTAAATTTTAATTTTGAAATGCAAGATTAACTAATTTGGTTTTATGATTTTAATAAAATTGCAGGGTCATAGTGTTGATACTGGATACACCGGCCGTCCACCTACTTATTTCTGCAGTACACCTATTGACGTGGTATGTAACTAGTAAAAATTTATAAATTCATTACATGTTAATAGCATTGTTTTATGAATGGTATTTTAATATGTGATTTTGGATGTTGAATAGGGTAATATTAGAGGTTTCAAGGGAACATCTCCCAGTTCCAATGGATTTACTCAAACCTTCATGCAGGCAATAGAATAAATATTTTAACTAATGAATTGTACTTGATATATTTGTGTAGTTTATATTCATATCGTTGGCTACGTTGCATTTCACATCATTCAAACTAAAAACATTACTTCACATTCCATAACTGATAACTAGATGTTGATAGATGACAAAATTTCAACTACAATATAGTTGTTTAGAAAGTCAACATAAGCAGTGATGCAATTTCTTCACATGGAGGCATGTGCTTACAAAGGTGCACCTGTACGACAAACTATGGATGCTTGGAAAAAATCTATGAAACCATAATAGTAAGCAATAGCATAGACAAGGTAGAGTGAGTATTTTGAAGAAATGCCTCGAAGAAATGTAGTCTCATGGTGATGGAATGGAATTTCATCACCATGAGAGCACATTTCCATTCCATCACCATGAGACCACATTTCTTCGAGGCATTTCTTCAAAATACTCACCACCCTTTCTATGATACCACATTTTTCATACATGTGCACCAAAGAATTTTATCAAACTACTCGTGCTTCCTTGCTACTATGGCTAAAAGCCTAAAATAGGTGCTTTCCAACAAACTATGGATGCTTGGAAAAATATCTATCAAATCATATTAATATAACAATCTAATCCTTTGAACTAAATACAAAAGAAACCAATAAAATTGGCTGCATAAGAAAATTGGTTACATAAGTTTTCTAGCAAATAAATTTTATGGGGAATAGGCTTGCATTTGAACCATCTCAATTCACTTATGCTAGTAAATTGATACAACTGAGCAATTAAACTCTACCTTATGCTAATCCAAGTGGAAACAAGTATCACAAAACTAAATAGAATATATTCTAAATAGAAATATCTCCAATCCTAGTTTTCACCCCCTACACATATACATTAGCATTTGTCTCTTCATTTGGATTGGTCAGGTAGTTTCTTCCTTTTTTAGAGGAGACACTCATTATTCCTTAGAAAGGGTTCTTCCATAATCTTTCTCAAATGTATCATAAGTGTGGGAGTAAATGGTGACTCCCCAACACCCCCAAGAACAGTTGCGACCAAAACCACTTCCACAAGAGAGAGAATGGAAAGAAAGCTTGCTTCACAATGCAAGATTGATTAATGGTTGAATATTGATTGAATTGATATGCAAATGTACATGAGATTCCTTTCTTATAAAGGCAAGGTTGAGAGATAAGATCAGACAAGATTATGACAAGTGTCGTAATACCATGACATGTGATAACCAACAAACTAATCACCTAGGAAATAAGCAATACTAGCTAGATGAGATAAGTTCTAGATAAGCCAACTAAGACTTCTAGAAAGAATATTTTCCCTAAGTAAAATTAACCATGTGAATATTTCCCCTAATTACCTAGTAAATGGATTAGCTAGGTACTAGACATATATTCACACCAACACCCCCCTTAAGTGCAACTTAGGGAGAAGATTATTATGAAAACTATGCAAAGATGAAGATGGGTCTCGGATACTAGGCCATGTTAGGTACCCATTTACAATGCAAATGATGTAATCTCTCACAAGCGGAGAAAAGGAGAAAACCCAGTGGGATAAAACTCCTCTCCAAAAGAGAGAAAATAAAAACAAAAAACATGATGTATGGAGGACTCAATGATACCCCCAAGGACTACAACCATCATGTATATACAATCAATTACCCCCCATAAGAGGGTAGTAGAGAGATAAGATGCCCCCCCATGATGAAGAAGCTTCAATGCTAATGAAGAATTCCTGAAAACAAAAGATGACCCAATGTCTGCAAGCAACACATCTCCCCTTAGGAAGAAACAAATCCATAAGTTGATGTAGAAGCCACTCCATGTCCAACTGAAAGGAGGAAGCATGGGAACTCAACATATATGAATCTAAAAACTAGTGAGTAATCTCAAAGATTGAATGAGTCACAACATAATCATGGTCAAAATCAACCAAGAAACATGACAAATCAAAAGAATTAGGAGACTCATGAATGTCAATCTCCAAAAACAAAGTAGATGGGATAATAGTTGTGTTGAAACTGTCATCAAATAGGAGAGAAATCCCCTCAAGTGTGTCCTTCAAATCTACAGTATGAGACTCCATGAACAAGTTAGAGATACCTGTCAAATACTCATCCCACAAAGCAAGATCTAAAAAACTATGATCATCTTGCTGAATAGAAGCATCAATAGCTAAAGGAGCAAGAGGTGGAGGAGTAGAAAGCTCAACACTAGTCTCTAGAATACCAAGATGTAGATGACCAAACTTATCCTCAGAAACATGGTTCACACTCAATGGAGTGTGTGATGTAGTCAAAGGAACATTATCATCTTCTGAAGTAAAATGTGAAAAGGAATATACACGAGATGAATGATCAACCATCCCAATAGCGACAATATTCCTAGTCTCCAAGTCCCTTATGTACACCCTATCTGGAGTGAACTCAACTATTTTACCTTGACCCCCATGAGTAATTTGATAAATAGAAAGGAGATTAGTGGACAAGGAAGGAACACAAATCACATCATTGAAAGTCCCTTCCCCCATATCAATAGAACCCTTCCCACTTACCTTCATATATGTATTGTTACCCATCAAAATATGAGGTGAATTACAAGGCTCAAAAGAAGAGAACATATCCTTAATTAGAAGATCCATATGATGAGATGCCCCTGAATCAAGAAGCCATCTATGTGATTCAGGACTTGTTGAGGCCAAGAGTGCTTGTCCTTTCATTTTATGTAGCCCAGATGTAGATCATGTGTTCTATGACTGAGATGGTGATGAGGGGGCTGCCGATTGAGATGTTGAAGAAGAAGTAGAAGACACTAATGAGGGCAGCTGAATGTTATTATTTTAAAGAAGGTGTGTGAGTTCATCAATCTTCTTATTATAACATATATGCTCATCATGCCTTAATATTTTGCAATATGCATATTTTGACTTCTTCTTTTTAGATGATTCCTCTTTAGAAGAGGGTGTGGACTCAAGAGTGCTATGTGAATGAGGATCTTTACCTTGCTCATTTGACTTGGGAGCTGTGTTTTTCTTCTTACATTTTCCACTTGAAGCCTTTGTATCCTTTGCAACAAGAGCATGGGATGTAGCAGACTTCAATGTGCCCATGTGTACCAATTTTGCTTGTTCCCTTGTGAGTTGAGCTATAAATTCATCAAGAGAAGGCATTTTGTATGCATTTCCAAGGGCATCCATTGTAGCATAGAATGTAGAAACAAACATTGAATAATCAAGACCAAGCTTAGCAAGAATAGAAAGTATTAATTGTTCATCCTCTTTAGTGACTCCACAATTAGTTAACTACAATCTGAGAGAATTGAGCTTAGAGAAGAAGTCTTGAATATTGTCAAAATCTAAAGGATTAAGACCCATTAGCTTATTCTCCAACTTAAATTTCCTCATCTTATTTGGCTTACCAGAGAGACTCTCTAAATTAGTCCAAGCTTCATTAGGATGAGTGCAAGATGCAACATGATATCTAAGATCTGGAGAAATGGACAACTTCAAAGTACCAAGAGCTTCATCCTTTCTATCAAGCCATTTTCTTTTCTCTTTTGCTCTTGTAGGTTCTAGATCTTGACCAAATGTGATTCGTTGCAACTTCATTTTTAACAATAACAACTCCATTTGAGATCTCCACTCATGATAGTTATATGGAACTAGAAGTACATTTTTTGGAAAATCCATGATACAATCAGATAGAACAAAAATTTCCCTCACAATACAAGAAATTAGCCCCTTTGTCCGAACAATATTTACACTATTTTGCAAACTTACAACTATATATTCCAAACTATCAAATCAGTACCAAACTAAAATCATGAAAATCTGGAAACAAATCTACAAAAAGTGCATGAATATAACTGAAGTGCTCCTGAATACCTTCTCAATGCCACAAATTTGGAGAAAAACAGAGATTGGAGCACAAAGATATGAGCTTAGAGGCATAAAATGATGATCAGGATTCAACTTGGAAAAAGAGGCACAAAACTGCAAAATATCTACAAAATATTTGCACCACTGAAAAATTCAGATCTCCACCTTTTTGACGATATCTCATTTATGAAAAATGGCCTCCATATGCAAAAGTTATAAAAAAATGAAAAAGAGGCCTATAAAAAGTACTATGGGGGAAAAATCACAATTTGTCAATGCTAAAATGGTGCAAAATATAAGCTCTGGGTGCTAAAACACGGTCACCAAATGTGACCTCAAACTGTGCAGAGGCAAAAAATAAAAGGAGCTACAATAGGCGCTAGAGTCTATACCCTATCCTACAACCCATCGGCCAACTATACAAAAGACTTTACAAGGCTTTTGATATATAAAAACTTAAAACAAAGTTCATAAAATAAGAAAATTGTGGATCATAAATCATGTGTACTACCTTTGACAAAGGACCCGCCATAGAATAGATGTCGACCAAGCCAATGTATTGCTGGTTAAGTCTAGATCATTTGGCTGATTGGATGCCAAATTTTGCAGAAGTACCTACGGCTTATGGAGTGAGAGTGCGTTGGGAATTTACCATGCAAGTGACGACTGATAAATATTTTTCTATATGCCAATGACCAATGTAGATTCTAGAAACTACAAAAAAATGATGCTAAGGAAAAGCTGTCAGTTTGACTGGTCTTGATAGATCACCAGTGCAAGTTGACTTGCCTGTACCTACCAGATATTAGGAAAATATTACTATCTGATAGTGACCAGATCTGTACCAGGCAATAGAAGGATGATAACGTCAAAAGTCATACAGGGAATATTTAGATTTAGATCCTGCAAATATGCCAAATGACCCGTAGAAATAAAACCCCACAATAAAATATTTGGCCTGATTGAATACCACTGAAATTTAATAAAGTTGACGGATAATATATGCCCCAAATTTACAGATAAAACGCAAAAAATATTTTTGAAAATAGGAAAAATCGTACCATTTGGGAGGTTGTCCCAACAAAAAAAAAAATCTTCAAAAACAACTTTACCCGAAATGGACAAATTTATAGTCAAAACTTGTCTGCAAAGCCTTTTGATCTCAACCTTGAGGTCATTGAAACCCCAATCTACACCCAATAAATATCTTCAATTCAAAATAATACCCTCAAATCTGGGAAGGAATCTACAACACCTGAGAGCTCTGATACCATGTGGGGGTAAATGGTGACTCCCCAACACCCCCCAGAATAGTTGCGACCAAAACCACTTCCACAAGAGAGAGAATGGCAAGAAAGCTTGCTTCACAATGCAAGATTGATTAATGGTTGAATATTGATTGAATTGATATGTAAATGTGCATGAGATGTCTTGCTTATAAGGGCAAGGTTGAGAGATAGGATTAGACAAGATTATGACAAGTGTCGTAATCCCATGACATGTGACAACCAACAAACTAATCACCTAGGAAATAAGCAATACTATCTAGATAAGATAAGTTCTAGATAAGCCAACTAAGCCTTCTAGCGAGAATATTTTTCCTAAGTAAACTTAACCATATGAATATTTTCCCTAATTACCTAGTGAATGAATTAGCTAGGTACTAGACATATATTCACACCAACAATAAGGAACCAAGTATATATATGCTCATAAGGCTTTGAAATACATCTAACAACTAATAAACAAACAAAACCTTCGTATGCCTTCAAGGCACTTATGAGGATAATGTAAAATGCATTCCTTAGATATAATAAAAGAGCATGCAATACACAACCAAAATAACACACAAAAAATAATCATGTAAAATAATAGTGGGCTACCTTAAGCGAAAGGAGAATTTTTAGAATAAATCTAAAATATTAGACTAAAGAACACTAGGATTGCATTTACACACAAGATACAATCTAGTAAGAGATAATATTAGTCATAGAGAAGGCAATGAACTTTTTAAAAAAATGCCTGAAAGAAATGCATTCTTATGGTGACAGAATGCCATTACGTGCATTTGTTTGTAATGGCATTCCATCACCATGAGACCTCATTTCTTTTGAGGAATTTTTCCAAACAGTTCACTGCCTTCTCTATGACACCACAATTATCATACATGTCTATGAAAGAATTTAATCAAACAATTCAGCAGCTTGCTGCTATGGGTAAAAGCCTAAAAACACTCCCTTTTGAACAAGATATGGATAGGGCAAATAGTAAGCATGATAATCAGAAATATATAGTTTAATAAGTACTCAAAATTTTGTTCATTGGATCTCATACACTATAAGTCATGACGTGTCCATCGCTATTGTCACTTTTTTGTGATTAAATAATTTGTTGTTTTTATTTTCAAATGTTGGTTGTGGAAACACCTCCAAATGTTACGAGGGCAATTTATATCAGGCTCTAGGAAAATTCATCGCCAGCAATGCACCGATGGAAAATTCATCGCCAACAATTCACCGTGGGAAAATTCACCGCCATGGCAAATTTATCGTGAGAAAATTCACTACCATGACAAATTCACGGCCAAGTAAAATTCACCGCTAGCAATTCACCGAGGTGGAAAATTAACCGCCATTAATGTTTTTTAATATAATTTTTAAAAAAATGATTTTTTTTTAAAGAATAATTTGATTTATGATAATAAAAAAATAATCGTATTAAATTTAGAGAATTTGATCTATGATAATAAAAATAATAATATTTTTCAATATATTTTATGATAATAAAAATAAAAAATAAATCGATTAACTTAATTTTAATATCATAAATAAAGACATGGAAAATTTATGATAATAAAAAATTAAAAAAATAATTTAATATAAATAAACACATGGAAAAATATATATTTTTAATATTTGTGCAAAGAAACACATAGAAAAATTAAAAATTTTATATAAAATATTTTTTTTTCCATTGTTTCATTATACAATATTGTATAATATATATTTTTTTAAATATTTTTTTTTTATGTTTACTATATAAAATAAAGGAACACACTAAAAAACAAAAAAATGTATAGATAAATAAACACATGGAAAAATAAAATAATATTTGAAGTAGAAATTAAAGTAAATAATTTATTTTACCGGTATTGGCATGGTGTGATGGTTTAAAGGTGGCATTGTTGTTTGTGCCACCAAGGTTCAAACCCCATTGAGGTGGTATTGTTGAATGGTTGTAATCTGGTTCATAGCTCTGGTCAAAAGCGTTTACCCCTTGAATAAAAAAAAAGTTAAATAATTTATTTTTCTTTTAACTTTTTATGAAAATTAGTGCATAATTTTCATATCAAAATAAACATAAAAAATATTTAAAAAATAAAATTGTATTGTAACAAGTGAAAATTATTTTTTTTAAAAAAATCAAACTCTTTGAAATATATATTAAAAAAATTAATGCGGTTAATTTTCCGCTTCAATGAATTGCTGGCGGTAAATTTTACTTGGCAGTGAATTTGTCATGGCGGTGAATTTTCCCACAATGAATTTGTCATGGTGGTGAATTCTCCCACGGTGAATTTTCCATCGGTGAATTGTTGGCGATGAATTTGTCATATGCCTTTATATCGGTGTTTCATCTACTATACAATCCTCGATGGCTCTGATAGGGGAGGTATGAGGCAAATTACTAAACTTCAATTTGTATTCGTTGTTATAGATGTTAGTTCAAGTGAAAAATGAAACCAGATTATTGATTTGTAGTCTAATTTCTATTTGGATGGTTTATACAGGTCTTGAGCATGCCTCAACATCGGCATGCAAATATTTCCCTCAAGGAGATTGATCGTGAGATGGTCGTAAGTGATTTTTTTTAAATATATCATTTTTTATAATGTAATTTCTATATATTAATGTCTTTACTTCTTATTGTAACAGTTAAAACTTCACCAAGAACTCAACAATACTAAGAGGAGCAGTAGGAGCACTCCTCGGGTGTAGCAGAAATGAGTGACAAACTTATCGCCATCTGATCAACCAACAAAGGGCAAGAGTTTATTTCGAGAGCCTGTAGAGCAATGACTTTCGATTCCAGAGCCCTTTGTTGTATGCCTACATGGTATTTTTTTACATATTTTGTATTGCATATATTTGACATTGTATGCCTATATGGCATTCCCATAAGCCTATATGGCTATTTTGTACCTATATTTTATACTTATATCGACATATATTGATGTATGTGTACATGGCTATTGGGTTAATACAAATCTTTTTTATCAATGGTGTCCATATTTGCATGTTATAAATTCATGGTTCAATAGATATGAGTTACGTGTATTGAAGTGTTTACTTTACAATGTACATGTATGCTTTGTGACCTACATGTGCTCCAATGTATACTTTGTGACTTACGTGTTTTCATGTGTATACCTTGTATTCATGCATATACATTGTCTTAAGTTGTGTATACTATGTATTCATGTATACAGTTCAAGGCATATGTGTTTGTGACTACTTGTGCTTCCCTTATTCACATGTACATGCTTGAGTTATTCACGTGTATACTTATTAATTGGTTAGCCATAGCATTCATCATTGTTGTACTTCATGGTTTATCTTGAATAAATTAATTGATTGATGGTAAACAACTTTATCTAAAAGAAAAAAAACATGTTTTCAATTGGTATTCTATGAAATGATTGATAAAAGGATTCCAATATATTTAATTTTTTGATTGGAACAACTCAATTAAGCAAAGGATATGTACATAAGACTTTTCCTTTTAGATTAGCAATGCATGGAAGTTTCAAAAAGTATCCTTGATATTACAAAAATATAAGTGTTTATACACTTCAATTGTGCACTCACCCTTTGGTTATTTGAAAGAAAAATCATCCTATGCCATTGTTACACTACACAGGTAAACCAGATTTTGTATTGTGGAACTATATTAAGCTACCAATCTCAAGGCCAATGTAACAATGATACAAAATAATGTTTTAGACTACAAGAAGACATCAAAATGGCTAGTGTAATAAACAAATTCTTATGATTTATGAAGAACGCTGATAACTCTACTCAGTTGGCTTCTTTTTTCAAAATCATACAAATTGAACCCTAGCATCAATAGACTCTGTATATCAAGCTACCACAATTCAAGTTTCAAAGATGAATATTTATCATGCATGTTTTAAATGACATTCAAATTTATGGTGGTTTTGTTGTTTATATGATGTTATTTGATATTCTAATCCTAATGCATGCTTCTAGGGTGCATATATATTTATATTTTGTTCTTTTGTACTAATGAATCCAAAACAAACTGAACCCCCCTCCAAAAAAATTTGGCCTAATTGGCGAACCGAACCTGAACCTCAAAACCTATTCCAACACTCTTCATTTTTCCTACACAAACTTAATTGACCACCAAATTATGCTGCATATTCACTTTAGCCACTTTTACTCCCTCAAACATCTCTTTTTCATTCAAAACCCTTGTTTTCCCAAGTATGGCATCATGCCATAACATAACTTTGACCTCCCCTATCCTTGTAAACCTTTAGAACACATCAAACTCCACAAACTCACCCTATTTCCAACCCATTCTAACTTATTTTCAAGCAATTTCTTCTTTTCACCTCTTCTAGACTTGCTTTTAAGGGGCCTTAATTTTGAATTTTGAATAGAGGCAACATTAGTAATCTCTTCCAATGCCTTTACCAATGCTATTTTCTTATTCCTACTCCCTATCCTACTTACATTGGGCCTATATCACCAAGACACAACCTAAACAATAGGTGGAATGGCCTATTTTAACATATTATACTTGAACCCTTAAGGGATTGATTTAGTTGAATGTAGTTTGGAGCGATTTTGTGTGTTTGGGTGTGAAAGAGGACCATGCCTAGCATAAACATACCTATTTGGATGAGTTGGAATAGTCTATTTGGTCACACGAGTTGCAAAATGAAAGTTGTGCCACTTTGCAACTTTCCACTACTTGCATTTGACACTTTTTCTATCACTAAAAACTGGACACCACAAGAAAACCACTCTGAGATAACAAAATTGAGAGAGGTTATTGTAGAGGGGTCCAACATGATCCCATAGGATTAGACGAAAAATTTCTAAGTGTCACAGTAATTGAGTAACAACATGCTGAAGTTTGCTGACATTTTGCACTTTGGACCCTTAAGG
Source organism: Sequoia sempervirens (assembly GCA_007258455.2). Lineage (NCBI taxonomy): Eukaryota > Viridiplantae > Streptophyta > Pinopsida > Cupressales > Cupressaceae > Sequoia > Sequoia sempervirens. Next base: position 31,942,069 of record VDFB02379711.1, on the reverse strand, counting down.
GATCAATCTGGTTGAATGCAACTCAAAGCGATTCCACATTTTTGGGTGTGATAGAGGACCATGCCTAGTGTAAAAATACCTATTCAAACACATTGGAATAGTTCATTTGCTGACATGAGTTGCAGAATGAAAGTTGCACCACTTTGCAACTTTCCACTACTTGCATTTGACACTTTTTCCATCAACTGAAAATTGGACACCACAAGAAAACCACTTCGAGATAACAAAAAAAAAGAGAGGTTATTGTAGAGGGGCCCAACATGACCCCATAGGATTAGACAAGAATTTTATAAGCATCACGGTATCTGAGTAACAATATACTAAATTTTGCAACCATTTTGCACTTTGGACCCTTAAGGGATCGATCCAGTTGAACATAGTTTAGAGTGATTCTGTGTGTTTGGGTGTAAAAGACGACCATACCTAGCATAAACATACTTATTCAGATGCATTGAAACAATTTTTTTGGTCACACGAGTTGCAAAATGAAAGTTGCACCACTTTGCAACTTTCCACTGCTTCCATTTGACATTTTTTCCATCAACTAAAAATTGGACACCACAAGAAAACCATTTCGAGATAACAAAAAATGAGAGAGGTTATTGTAAAGGGTCCCAACATGATCTCATAGAATCAGACAAATTTTTTTTAAGTATCATGATATCTGAGTAATAGGATACTGAATTTTGAAACCATTTTACACTTTAGACCCTTAAGGGATCAATCCAGTTGAACGTAGCTCAGAGCGATTCCATGTGTTGGGGTGTGAAATAGGACCATTCCTAGTGTAAAAATACATATTCAAATACATCAGAATAGTTTATTTAGTCACATTAGTTGTAGAATGAAATTTGCACCACTTTGCAACTTTCCACTATGTGCATTTGACACTTCTTCCATCAATTAAGAACTGGACAACATGGGAAAATCACTTCGAGATAAAAAAATTGAGAGAGGTTATTGTAGATGAGCCCAACACAATCCCATGGGATCAGATGAGAAATTTCTAATTATCATGGTATCCAAGTAACAACATGTTGAAGTTTGCATCCATTTTGCACTTTGGACCCTTAAGGAATCGATCCAGTTGAACATAGCTCAGAGCAATCCTACATGTTTGGGTGTGAAAGAGGACCATATCTATCATAAAAATACCTATTTGGATGCATTGGAACAATTCATTTGGTCACACAAGTTGTAGAATGAAAGTTACACCACTTTGCAACTTTCCACTACTTGCATTTGACACTTTTTCCATCAACTGAAAACTGGACACCACAGGAAAAACCACTCTGAGATAAAAAAAATCGAGAGAGGTTATTGTAGAGGGGACCAACATGATCTCATAGGATTAGACAAGAATTTTCAAGTGTCACCATATCCAAGTAACAATATGCTAAAGTTTGCAGCCATTTTGTACTTTGGACCCTTAAGGAATCGATCCGGTTGAACATAGCTCGGAGCGATTCTGCATGTTTAGGTGCAAATGAGGACCATTCCTAATATAAAAATACCTATTTGGATGCATTGGAATAGTTTTTTTAGTCACACGAGTTGCAAAATGAAAGTTGTACCACTTTACAACTTTCCACTACTTGTATTTGACACTTTTTTCATCAACTGAAAATTGGACACCATAGGAAAACCACTCTAAGATAATGAAAAATTGAGAGAGGTTACTATAGAGGGGCCAAACATGATCCCATAGGATCATATGATAAGTTTCTAAGGGTCATGGTATCCGAGTAACAGTATATTGAAGTTTTCTGTCATTTTGCACTTTGGACCCTTAAAGGATCGATCCGATTGAATGTAGCTTGAAGCAATTCCATGTGTTTGGGTGTGAAGAGGACCATTCCTAGTGTAAAAATATATATTCGAATGCATTGGAATAGTTCATTTGGTCACATGAGTTGTAGAATGAAAGTTGCACCACTTTGCAACTTTTCACTGCTTCCATTTGACACTTTTTCCATCAACTAAAAACTGGACACCACAGGAAAACCACTCTGAGATTAAAAAAAATAATAATAATAAGAGAGGTTATTGTAGAGGGGCTCAATACAATCCAATAGGATCAGATGAGAAGTTTCTAAGCATCACAATATCTTAGTAGCAACATGCTGAAGTTTGCAGCCATTTTGCACTTTGGACCCTTAAGGGATCAATTCGGTTGAACGTAACTCGAAGTGATTCCGCATGTTTGGGTGTGAAAGAGGACCATACATAGCATAAAAATACCTATTTAAATGCATTGGAACTGTCTATTTGGTCACATGAGTTGCAAAACAAAAGTTGCACCACTTTGCAAATTTCCACTACTTGCATTTAACACTTTTTCCATCAACTAAAAATCAGAAACCACGGGAAAACGACTTTGAGATAAAAAAACCGAGAGAGGTTATTGTATATGGCCACAACATGATCCCATGGGTTGAGACAGAGATTTCGTAAGTGCCATGGCATTTGAGTAATACCCCGTCAAAGATTGCTACCTTTTTGCACTTTGGGATTTAATGTTTCATTGAACTATACAATTTTGTATCATTGTGCTCTCTTTTCAATGGAATTTACTGGGCAGCAGACTTAAATCCATTTTACTTTTGCTTTGGTTGTATTTCAAGTGATTTTGTGCATTTTAGAAGCTAATTACTAACGGTCGGTTTGTATACCCTGTTTTAAGGGTTTTGAGTGCATTAAAATGTCATATTAAGCCTTTCACCCACTGTATGCTTCTATAACTCAATGGAAAGACTTAGTTATAGTTATAAAACATATGTGCAAAGTTTTCTCTGCAAGGGAGGAAAATAGATGGTTTTTAGGTAATGCCTTAGATGTCAAATGGTGCATTTTTTAGTGGAAAATGGTGGTTTACTATTAGGGTTTGAAGAAATCTTTGGGGGCAACGATATCTCTTGAACTTTTAAGCTTGTGCAGACCTTTTTGAAGGTTTTTTAGGCTTTGGTTGGCTATGGGAAGGTTTCGAGTATGGGTTTTCAATAAACCCTTGCCTAACTTATAGTATCCAAATCTCATCAAATGGGCTTATCTTTTAGAGAAGTTCATCCAATGGCCAACCAAACATCAATAAAGCTTTAACATAGACCATAAGACAAATTCCCAAGAGATCATACCATGTTTCTTTGTACCATCATTAAGATCGAATAGAACACCTTGCATAAAGGCTACTACATTAGCCCTATTGAAAAAGAGGTGACCTTTTAAACACTAGATCTTCACTCAAACTCCTCAAACAACAATATGTTATGTGTCAAAACCTCCAATTCCATGATTTATTTCCAGGTCCAAAACATCTAGACCCCTAATACACCAAACCCTCTATTTCATGCAAAATACTGGGGTTTTTAATGAAACTCCTATCTCCTGCACCTTCCATACCCAACCAAAGAACCTAACACACTTAGCAAACTCTGCACATGGTGAATAATACATTACATGGATAGTCCTTCCCACATTTTGTCAAAACACCACTTGAAACCCTCATTTTCATCATGAAAATACCCTACTACAACATTAGAACATCATCCCAAACACCTAACCTTCACTCCACAACATTATAAATAGATTAGGAAAGTATTTTAAAAGTTAGAGGATCCATTCCACAAGTTATAGTAGGCACAAAAAGTGGAATGGATCAAATTACATCATGAAACCCTTCAATCCAAGAACACTGTGAAAGTAGGTAGCTGCAATAAAAACAAGATAACTTTCACTATACAAAGAGTTAGAACCTCTAAATAGGTGCAAATGAAATATAATTCATCAATATACAACATCCAATAGGTTTTAGATCATCTTAGTGTTCGTACAGGCTATACAACAACAAGAAAAGTGAGAAAAAATAGTAAATTTATGGAAAATAACATTCTTCTTGATAAAAAAAAATGGGTTATAAATTAATCAACCAACAATCTCTCCTTCGAGGAATTGAAGGTTATTATACATGTTTACCATAGGAAAAATAAAAGCAGAGCCTTTCAAAGGAACTCCATGAAAACCAAGCTCTCTAAATGGTATATCAAACTCTAGTTCAAAATCTTTTATATGAGGCTGCTCCCATAGCTCTCTTACTCGCTTGACAAATCCTTGAAACTATGTATTGATTTTATTTTTCTTGTCCCTCTCTTGTTGTTCTTCCTCAATTTCATCAAGATCATACATTGACCTTCTTTCCCCTCCTAAATTTTATACCACATCCATTACCTCCACATAAAACTCGACATCCTTGGTCTTCTTGGTTCCCACACCTTGATATGGTTATGCAAATGAAAATGAAGCAAAGTAATCATCTACTTCTCCACTAGCTAGAAGAATGAATTCCAAATAAAACTTGCATTCCATGAATACATTCCATTTAAAGGCTTCTTCTTCACATCCCACTGACCAACTACCTTGCAACTAAATTTCAAACCCTTAATGACCATTGAAGGCCAAGTTTACATCATTTACACAAGATATAACAACAATATTACTCATATTGTAAGTTTGCACTCCTAACACCTATAACTCACTAAAACCACACCAATGTCCTGAAATGAGCCTTATTACATCCACAAAACACTAATCTTTCACACTTTACATGTAAATTCAAAAACTTGCCTTCAAAGGCTACAAAGATACTTTAGTGCAAGATCACCATTTTTCACATTTTAACACCTAATCTCAAAAACTCAACCTAAGACATGCTTAGAGGTCTTTATTGACATTATTCAAAACAAAAAATGCTCAAAGACTCATCCACCTACCTATTAACCTCCTGATTACCATCAAATGAGGAGGATGAGGTGTAGGTGCTCCTACATGAGGGTTGTAAAAGTGTATTAAAGAGGGAGACCAATGGTCACCTCTTTCAAATTCTAGTTTTCAAAGTTGAAGTGGTTTGTTTTAGGAGGGAAAAATTATCAAAGGCCATGAGAAACTTGAATGGAGGATGATCCTTGGATTGGGCGTCAAACCAAATGAGGAAATGTTGAGATTTCCTTAAGAAAAATGAGGTTTTGGTTAGTGAAATTAAGTTTCTGAGTTGGGCAGCATTATTTTATGTTAGATTGAGCATGAGTGGGGTATTTTAGACTTGTTTCAATAGTTTTTAAGTTTTGGAGTGTTTGGTAAGTGCTACTTTCAATAAAACCAAGGGTTTCTAAGCCTAGGGAGAGGGTTTTATAGTTTGGGTGGTAAATGATTGAATGTCTACAATCTAACATTGCAATTTGAAGTTTTAATAGATATAAAGTGCTGCCCCAAGGTTTCAAGAGATTTGGACAAGTTTTGAAGGTGGTCCCTTTGTAAAAGTGGGCTAACTTGGGCACTTATAAGCATAGAAAACCTAATTTGTGCAGTTTGGTACAAAACAAGCATTGGTGATTGTTGGATATGTTGAAAGGCTCTATAATGGTTCCCTGATGTGTGTTGTGTTGTGATTTGAAAGGTTGTGTGAGTGGAATTATACCCAATTGAGTGACATTGATATGCTACAAGGGACAGTGTGAATATGTTGAATGAAGAGGTCTTGATAAAAATGTAAATTGAAAATTGTGTTTGCAAATTGGAGTTGTGTGTTTGTGTGTTGTAGGCCTCCCCTTACTACATTAGGAGTATATTCCATTTTTTTAGAGACATGTATGGAAAATTTGGTAGCATAGACAATGCAATCAACTAGTTTGTCTAACAATTTGAAAAAATACCCCAATGAAAGCATTGAAAGCATACACAAAGTAAGTCAATTTTTAAATAACAAAATTCCTTAAAGAGATGTGGTTTAAAAATTTCATTCGAAAGTGTATAGAATTCTGTAATTTAAAATGTTTATTGGCAACCTAAGGTTGTAATATGACAAACAAACAATGATCAACATGGAATATGCAAAAACAACAAAAATGAAAGCAAGCCATGTAATAGAATGAAAAAAATGTACAAAGACTTCACATAGCTAAAAAACCAAAGTTTCAAATGGAAGAGTTCTACCCAATTATGTAGCCTTTGGTTCTTCTATCCTCAAACTCCTCAACAATTTGACTTAAATTCAAAATCTTTTTCCCCTCCAAACTTAAATTGTATATCAATTATCACTAGAATTCAAAATTCAATTGATATTATATATCTTTCAACATGAAAACTCTGCTATTTCATCCAAAGGTGGTGGAATCTAAAAATAATGCATGGACACTTCACTCAATCATCAAAAAGCTTCTTTTTGTTGGAGCACATGCAGAACTAGGAGAATATGCAAAATGTGGGTTGACATCATGCTTATATTGTGTTTTTTACAATTTTTAGTGAAAGCTATAACGTGTTCACGTTATAATGCGATCATGTTATCTCTTCCTAGAACAACTATGTCTCTACTTCTTAAAAATGTGCTCGTGTTAACATAAAGTTGGTTTTTTTATACATCTATTTTATCT
>VDFB02379711.1:31855228-31935544 GCA_007258455.2 Sequoia sempervirens | reverse complement strand
TCTTGGAGGGCATTCCCAATGACCAGAGATTTCTTTTTGCAAATTCTACAATTTTTCACATAATCGGGTTTGTGCTCACCATCATGATTGTATTTGGTTCAATATCGACAAAATTGAACACATGGGTAATGTTAGGTTCTCTTAGCTATCCAATGATGTAATTTTTTTCACTTTTTGACAATGTTAAGCCTTTCATCCATAATTTCCATTCCATAATTTTTTGTATGTCTCTTTTTTGCCAAAAAGTAGTGTTTGGTTTTTTTTTCATTATAAATTAATTGTTCATCAAAATTTCAAATAAATTACATTTTTGGAAACTAGACTCCATTCTACAATTTTCTTTAAAAAAAAATCAATTACTTTCCAAAATGTGTAGGGGGAGCACGGCCAAAATTCTGCTTTCCAAGAAGTGCCCACTTAGAAAATTAGTAAAAAGTCAAATATTCATTAAAAAATTATTAGAAAAATTGTGCATCAACTAGATATTGTTAGCTAATTTTTTTACTGTAGTGATTTTAAAAATACTACAAAAGAGTTCACTATGCTAGGGTCGTACAAGAGTTGCTATGTTATATTTTTCTAACAACACCAATTGTGTACATCTCTCTCTTTAACCCCTTAATCTCAAACATTTTCAAAATAAATTAGTAGTTTAGAAAGTAGACTCAGAGCACTTCAATCCTTGTTTTTGTTCCATCTCAAAATTTTGAGTGTAACTATCCTTAATTTCATGTCCAAGGTTAGTATTTCCTAATTTCAGGAAAAAAGGGGCCACTTAAGCCCCCTTTTTGGGAACCATCTTGGTGCATTTACCCTACATATATATACTAAACTACTAACAAAATCGTAGATTTCAGATGGTGGAAGATCACCATTGAAAAATTATTTTAACATAATTTTAACTAACCAAATGACTAAGGTCCATAACATAAAACATAATTAAAGGCTCAAAGAGGAGCCATAAAGTTTTTAAACATAAATTAAATAGGAAGCATTAATACTACCTCCACTATGCACTCAAGAATTTTTGGCACCTAGACTTTTGGTGCTTTACCTTAAACTGGTTGAATTCCACTTTAAATTCCACTTGGTTTTGCATAATGACTTGTACAATGACTAAAAGATACACCATTATATGAACGTTAGTCAACTAATTTTAATCGATTTAGGAAATAAATATTTATACATCCTTTTACAAAAAGTAAGCAATTATTAATTCTAAAAATAAACAATTAGCGGGGTACAAGTGATTGGGAGAAATGAGGAAGGGTATTTGGCTTATTATATTTATGAGGTTATTTATACCTCATCACTCTCCCCCTCCTAGGCTTGAGTAGGTCCTCCTACTCTTTGTTATGTCCTCTGCCTCTCCATATCCTTATTCTTATTTAGTTCTTCATATTTAGCACTAAGGTCACATGGATTCTTTGCTTCTCTATCCTAATCATCAGGGATTCTAAGGAAACCTTGGTTGAATTTAACCCTTACTTTCCATGAATATAAATTTTTAGGGTTTTTTTTTGTAGTGACATGTACTAGAGGAGATGGCTAAAGAAGTAATGGAGGTCTAGACCTCATTCCTATCCATTTAGTCTTAAGTTGTTGAAGTATATCTGCCAAGGTCTCATCTCTTTTGTAGGATGACTTAATATTGGTGGGTGAAATCACCTCCCTATTTTTAAGGTGCATAGGAAGAGGAGTGTACCTCTCCTCATAGGCGCTCCATGCCTTTTCTATCAATTCTAGCCCCTGAACTTTAAAAAATGCTCAAAATAGATTCAAAGATTATCATTATGCCTACTTTTCATAGCTTCATGGATCCTAATGCTTTGAAATTGAGCTTTCAAAGTAGAGGGTTTTCTATTAGGGTATCTCATCTAAAGTCCAACAGTATTTTCCTCCTACAAATACTCTTTAGTCCTTTCCTATCATTGAATCTGATTTTCATGGTGGACATGAATGCTCTAAGCTAAACTTCATCAACAAAGAGGTTAACAAAGAAATCAGTATGTCTTCCCAAAAAAAATTGTGTACAAAGTATTCATACAATAAATTCTATTGAGCAGGTGTTGCTTCTTTAAATTCTTTTACAAATTCCTCATCATCTGGATCATGTGGTAGATTGTAGGAAATTCTTGAAATAATTTTCATCTTAATAATTGCTCATTAAAAAATATAGAGTACAATTTGGATGGTCTCCTATAGGAAAATAATAATTCCCCAATTTGACATACATTTGTTTTAGCCTGATAAAGCTTGTCATATGATTCTTTTAATAAAACTATTTCCTTTTTCAATCTGGAATTCTCTACCCCTGCCTATCTCAGAAAATAACATCTTTTCATTCAATGTAACAAACAATGGAGGTATATGAACCTGAAACCACTCTATTTTAGTTGGCTTAGTTTGTATATCTTTTGACTCCATTGTTGGTTTAACATTAATCTCCTACAAATCTTGCTCTAACTCAAAACAAATCTCAAGGATTCATTAAGCTCATTTATTTGTTTTTCCCGCTCTTTAACAAAAGTTGTGAGTGATTGCATCAAATTATCAGTCAAACTTTTAATTTTTTTTCTTTCTCAGAAAAATTTGCCACATACCATTTACCTTCCTCATTCCATTGTTGCACCTGAAATTGCAATTCTTCAATAATTTTATCTTTTTGTTCTATTTGAGTCTTAAAAGTTACAATTTATTGATATCTTTTCTTCAAAACAACAATGTGTATATATATTTCCTCCTGTTGTTGATTGATTTGTCCTTCATTTTGTTGCAACTTATATTTCAACCGAATAATTCCTACTTTTAACTCCTTTAACTCTATTTCTTTTTTATCAAATTTCTCAACCTCTATATTAGCCAAAAAAGGAAAATTAAGAATGTTTACATCATCACTAGTTATATTCTCTTCATCATGTACTTCAAATAAACCTTGCTTAGTAACATTAGCAACTAGGGGAGACAACTATGTTGCAGATTCACCCTCAACACTTTTATAGTGTGGTGATTGTTCCCTTATTTCTACTTGTCCTAGCTAAAGTGGCATATCCTCCCTCTAAACCTCAAGGGATTTACTGGTTTTTTTTCACTTTCTTTTGTTGCTTCTTCACAAGACTAAACCTCTATTTCTAATGATTGGGCTTCAGTATTTTGTGGTTGTTGGTCATGCCTTTTCTTGTTAGGGGCATTCTTATTGAACAAAAGCTACTACATCACTAATTTTAGTAGACAATCACTTACTTCTCCTTAAACGAGGAGATATTTATGATGTTCTAGACCTCTTTTTTCTCTTGCGAGGAGAATCTTCATCTCCTAAATTATTATGTTTACATTTTCTTGATTGACAAGGGCTTCTGAAATGTTGGGTGAAATTTTTAGTGGTTTGTCGTCATGAGCTATTGTTGCATGTTGGGGTTCAAAAGCATCTCGAGGCTCAAGGGAAGGCTCTTCTAAATTTTGAGTCGTCCGCCCATATGATTCACCTTCTTAAAAGTGTCTTATGGGCTCTGGGTTTTCAATTTTTTGAAGAAATTCTTGCCACTTTCTTTCAATTGTGACATTCTAAGTGGAAAATGCATCGTTCTGAGAAGAAATTATGGTTTACTATGTTTAGCAGTTGCAATGTTGTGAGAAGCAGTTGTGACTGATAGATTCAATTGTGGTTAACAAATTGTTTGGGCCCTATTTTGAGTGATTTTGACCAATTTTTTTTTTATTTTTGTGAAATTTTGTTGGAAAACATAGTAAACAGTTTGAAAACAATGTTTGGTCTAGTATGAATGTGAAAATGTGTAATCGTAATTTGTATGTTTGGAGGTCATTCACCTTAATTACCATAGGTGTAGCACAAAATCAAAGATAATTCGCACATAGAAGACACTTTCTATTCCTAAGGTCAACATCCAATGGTGACACTCTTAGGCCCACTCTAGGAATCTCCTTCGAGGCAAGGGAGGGACACCCCTCCGAGCTATGTATCACCTTTTGTCTATGAGAGTTGATGGATAGGGGTCTCTTGGAATGGAAGGATAACCCAAATCACACTCTCCTCAAAAATTCACAAGTATAACAAGTAACTTATACAAATCCAAGAATTTTTGTCTCACTCAAGGAAGCCAAATGTTTGGTGTAAGAATCTTCAGGTATAGTTTGCATCCCCTGCACTAATTTTTTTTCAAAATACTCAATCAAAAGGGTGGCCTCTAACTATTTTATCTTTTAGTCACAACTCGGGGACCTGCAACTATGTGAGTGTCCAACAAGCCACTTAAGGCTTTAACCATTCCTACTAATGGAACTAAAAATACCTCTCACAATGGTGGGGGTAACTTTCATTTTTAGAATGGTCTTGTATGGTGATAGCTAATGGTAGTTCACCCTTGGATTTCACCTTAGACTTTTATATACCAAACTGAGGGAAAAACCGTATGGAGTAGCCTAGGAGTTCTCATTTAGGATGTGTCCCCTAAGCATTCCCACACTAATAAGGTTAAAAAAAGCAAAATAGGCACATTTTTTTTTATCTCCAAGATTGCTCAAGGTGCAAGGAGAGAGTATACACAATGTACTTGACTCACACTCGCATGATGTTCATTAACCTTAAGAAAAAACCAAATGTGTGGGTGATAATGCAAATTTCAAGAAGAGTTTTATATTCCCAAGATCACACAAGTTGTGAGGGAAGAGCATACACACCTCAAAAGAAGAACAAGATCATAAGACAATGAAGTCAATGGTTCATTTTAAATCCCAAATCAAAATGTGAGAGTTCCAAAGACACTTTGACGTGAGTCATTTGTTCTTTTCAGACCAAATGAGTGTGAAATGCATGTCAATTTTAACTCAAATAAGTGTGAATGGATCAAAAGATATTGCAAAATTAAAGAAACACAACAACAAGTTAGAAACTCCAACTGTAAACCTAAGCCACATGCTACAAATCAGAAATTAGTAACAGGAAAACCTCTACTCTACCTAATGTAAAAGATCTAAACTAAAAATTCTGACAAAAACCCTAATTTTAAAATTAATAGGCAATTGCATCACAACAAATAATAGTCCCACCTCACTATCAATAGCAGATGCATCACATAGAATGATGACTGTAGTGTCCAAAATTTCAACTTCATGGAGAACTTGTAGTGAAGCCCTAATTAGTTGCATCTCAAAACTTGTAACCTACAAAAACCTAAATTTTACAAAAACCTGAAACTAATATGATGCAAGTATGATGTAAAAGGGTTAGCCTGAAACTTCTGAACTAAAAATCAACAAAAATCCATAGAGATTAAGCACTAAATCAATTGTGTCACATGAGATCATAGTTGGGGTGCACTATCAAAATAGATGCATCGTTTCAGTCTTCAAATGCGTCGTTGCATATTTGTACCTATGAAAACTTGAAAATTTCTTACAAAAATCTAACTAGTGTGTGTCTTCACATCAAGTTTACTAACGTAACCTAGGGTTAAAATCTAGGTTAAGGTTATAAAGCATCAAAAATAAAACCATAAAGCCCTAAACCAACAATGAAGCACAGTCCAACATACGAACATGAAATAATGAAGGAATAGCACCTCAATTCCTATGTCATGGTTGATTCATCTCCATTTTCCTTCTACATTTTGCTTAATATGAATAATTGCCCTCAGATTTTGAGTATGCAATAGTAGCCTATAACAATGAGAAAAATATTGAAGATTGTAGTTGACTCCTTTGATTGCTCATTAACTCTCAATATATCATAATATTCTCAAGATTGTGGATGGATGAAAATGACAAAGATAGGTCTCTTTTATAGAGAACAAAATGTCAATAAAGGGCCAAGATTGAATGACAAAGATCAATGACCAAGAATGAAATATGTAGTATGAAAATAGGGTTAGGGAAAAGAAAGAACCAAGATAAGGATTGATTGTCAAGATTAAATTATAAGATAATTTAATCAAGGGTGGAGGTTAAATGAGACATAAAAGGATAAGATTGAAACATATAAAGAGGTGAGAGAAAATTAAATAATAATAAAATTATTTAATTTAGGTGGCAAGTGGATAGTTAAATAATTTAAAATAATTATTTAATCATGGAGGAATGTGACAATATGACCTTTTGAATTAAATAATGATTTAATTCAAAATTTGAAAGAGTGGACCAATTAAATAAATAAAAAATTATGTAATTTATGACAGAAGAGGTTAATGAATAACTAAATAATTAAAATAATTATTTAATTATAGTAGAAATATGATAATAGTTAAATAAATGAAATTTATTTAATTAATCAAAAGAGGAAATAAAAGATAAGAAATGAATTAATTAAATAATTAAAAATATTTAATTAATAGAAGAGATATGACATTAGGAAAATAATCAAATAATTAAAATTATTTAATTATTAAAAATGATAGGGGAATCGATGAAGAAAATTGTGTTTATAGGCCTAGGACAATTTTTGGTGTCTACAACATTATGTTATCATTAGTAGTGTCACTAGTGTCAACCTCTAGTGTTACTTTGATAAGCATGTGTATGGTTGAGTTGTCATGTTGCAGATGCTTTATTTGTGATGAGGAAGTGTTGAAAGTGATGAAAAAATGTTTATGGTGCTTGGTTTCCAAGTTATTTTAAGAAAATTTGAATAAAAGACAAAATAGTGTGGTTGAGAGGTGTTCTAGCATACAAAGTAATGTTCCAGTTTTGCTTCACATTTCTTCTGTGTTGAAGATCTTCTTCTATGGTTTGGATATGTTGATAATAGGTGTTCAAAGGTGTTTTATCGATATTTTCTTAGTCTAGATCATTATGCAAAGAAAGTTATGCTCACCAATGTGTGGACTATGTGTATAGTGTTGTCAAGGAGAAATGGTTTTGCTTCACATTTTTCTTTAGTATTGTTTCAAGTCTTGTGGATCTAAGGGTCTACTCATAATCCTCATATCTATATTTACTTGAAGATGTCCATGTTTTTGTGGTATACAAGTTGGTTTCTTGAGTTATAGTGTGTGGAAGGTTAACTAGTTATACAAGATGAGTATGTTCTTCAAATGAAAGTCGTTGCAAAGGAATTTGTTGGATTTTAGGGTGTTTGTGGAATATTCTAGATTGTGCTCAAGTGATATTTTTTTTGTGCAAGTTTTCATTGGATCAAAGGAAGCACTTGTATACTTAATTTTTTAATGGTTTTCACATGGATTTTGCTAACCTTGGGTGTTTGCACTAATTGTGTATTTTCTTTGGTGTTTGTGGTAGTTCGGCATGGTGTGTATATGTGGATTTAGGTCCAAGTTAAGGTGTGATTAGGTCCACCTTCATTCCTTTCAACCATGGAAATGTTTTGGTTGTGACATAATTTGAATTTGCACAGTTGAGGTGCATAAATGACCTTGGATAATGTTTTCAAGGTTAAGGATAGTATAAGTAAGTGATGAAATCATGGATAATAAGAGAGAAGAGGTATGTACTATGTATGATGTGAACTGTAGAGCTTTAGAGTGAAAAAATGTGAAATGTAGTGTGATATTTAATGTGTTAGTCTACTAGAAGCAATGAGCAGAAGGTGACTACAATATTCAAAGAGACTGTGAATTTGTTAGTGAAGTTGTGGTGGACTTTTCTATTGCATTGAGATGGATTTCTCACTGTAACAATATTTCTTGCTTTCTGTAAATCTAAAAGTGAGCCTTTTACAGTGAGCCCTTCTTTCTTTTAGGTAATGAGCCCTTTGATAGTGAGTGTATTGTATTTGGTGTTGCAATTAATTTATACTGTGAGCTAATCCTCATTGTGGTCTTTCACTTCTTGGTTTTTTCTACATAAATATGGTGTTCTATTATACATGGTAGTGATGTGTTTCAATTCCTATTATTTTCTTTTATACTAAATCATTCTAATGGAATAAAGGCTAATAAGATTAATGTGGATTTGACTGTTAATAACGGTTTTGATGTTTTGATGAACAACAGATTCAACCCTCCTCTTATTTGTCTTCTTCATTCAACAAATCCTAAATATTCCAAGTGAAAAAATTGCCACCCTATTTCTACATCAATAAAGCAAGAGAAAAAGGGAGCATATATCTACCCTTGAATTTCATTATCCTTACAAAAAACTTAGAGACACTTAAGGTTTAAAGCACACATGTTTATCTACTATCAAATTGACTATTCATAGTGGTAGAAATATGAAAATGGGTGTTTGACCAAGGTAAAATCCTATAAATCCATCGCTCCCCTCTTTTTATGTGTTTTCTAGGTTCATGTGAGAATAAAAAGATTTCAAGATATGACTGAGCAATACAAACTTGCAACTTTCTTACTATGACTTTAAGTTCTCAAAGCTCTAGGACTAGGGAAACCACTCCCCCTATCTATTATTTTTTGGATGTTATTTTTATGATAGGTTCCACCCTATCTTCTCATTCCAAATTTGCAATTATTTCATCAATTTCTATTTCCATCTATGCAAATTAGCTGAATTTTGAGATTATTTTTTTATGTTAATTAGGTTAATTAAATCACATTCAATGTAACAAAGGAAAAAATCTAGCTAGATTGGTTGTCCTTTTAGTTATTCATCTAATCAATAATGCATTTATTAGTTTATGTTTTGATGTTAAGAAAAGAAAGGATTGATCTAGGTAAATATACTTTTTATATCTAGGATCTCGTTTTACACTTAACAACACAAAGGAATTCATGAGGAGGATAAAAAAAAGACTATCAATTTGTACATGAAGAATATCAATAATAATGGCCTTCAACATGTAGTAGGGTTCCCAATGGCTATGGAAGCCTCATAATTAGTATTAGAATGTATTCATTATAATGGACTAGCAAGGAGATTGGTCATCAAAGAAGGAATGGTAAATGCATAAATGACACTAGAAGGAATTTCTTGCACCTTCAAATCTTTGTTAATCTAGTAATGAACCTACTTGACAAAGCTAAGTTGAAAAAGATGTACAATAGTTGTGAAGCTACATATAGGAGAACAATGAATATTGCATGTTTCTTGGAGGATAAAAAAGCTAAAAGTTATAACCAAAATACCCAAAACATTATGATAGGCCAAAACTGGCATAAATAATAAGAAGGATTTGATATTTAATAATAAAACTCGACTTGGTCTAAGTATCAATCTGGGGCATAAACTTGTGAAAGATGTCATGGCTATATGCACAAGGGTTGCAATTTGCGGGGTGAGTGGGGATGAAAATGCATTCCTAAACTACCTAAATTGAAAATCAAATTAATGTTTATGTTGTGCTGAACTGTGACTATGGCAGTACTACAATATTTTTGCAACAAAGACTATAATAGAAATTACAGTAATGATTCTAGAAATTGAACTCACAGTTGTAATCAATCATTAATATAGATAATCACTAGATCCCATAATTGAATTATAAGCAGTAAACAATAAACATTAAATAGATACACAAAATAACAGAAATAAACTCACTACTGAAAATAAGCACACTGTTGGAAATAAACACTCACTACAAAATCTACAAAATCGCCAAGCATTCCAAGAAAGGGGCGCCCTTCCTACTTAGTCTTCCTGGTGTTGAAATGAAATTCCTTTACACTATTTGAGTCACATGAATATGTTCTTTTATTTTACAAATTCTATATGTATATCCTTTTCTCCTCACATAGTTCATATTTATAAGAAATATGAGTGCAAGTCATTCCCTATTTTTATGCCACCTTTCCATTATTTTTTTGGCTAATATCTAGTGTTTGATTTGTTGAAACAACTCACCCTAAATTGGAGGAGCTTACTTAGCTCATGGTTACAATCATCAAAATAGAATATTATTTTCAACGTGAAGACATTCTAATCAAAACTGAATAATAATTGGCTATAACTAAATAACCAAATTATTTTATGAGAAAATAATTATATGGGTGGAATTAATTGGCTAATATGTGTACCCACGGGCAACAGGAAGTTTGCATTCCTTTCCTTCAATCAACTTGCTACAAAATATATTTTCTTAACATAATAGAAGCAAATACTAGTAAATACAATCTAACAATTATTATTCACTTATTTTATCTAAAAACTAAATTAAATATTACTTATTTATATTTAACCATAGGTAGAAAAAGGTGGTAAATGGTATGATAATGTATGGAAATGGAATATGGAAATGGGTTAAATGGTATAGGAAAAATTATAAAATATGGTATATAATGGAGCATAAATGACACTCATCACATTATATAGGAATAAATTTCAATAAGACATAAGTTGTATCATTACTTTGTTGACTACGGTTGTTGCACTCTATTGGAACATTTCAGCCCTAGAAGAGTAATTTTATCAAGCTTGTAAAAAGTGGAGAAGCCATGATTCATTGGTCACAAGAAATTAGTGACTCTATTCAGTGACAAATGACAAGTTTTTGAAAGTCAAGGATCTTTTAAAAGTCATCGTGTATGTCTTATACTTATATGGTGCTAGGGAAAACTACGAAGGATTAAATAGAGTTGGTGTATGGAGAAATGACGCAAGTCAAAATTTAATTTACCAATACCATCCTTAGTTGCAATTAGATAATTCAATAAAATATTATTGTAAGATCAATGATGCTTTTGTAATGAAGTTGGTAAAGACTTTTGATGTAGATAAAACTAAGAGGATATAAATAGATGCTTAGAAGTTGACCCATGAAGTTGGTTTATACAATTTCCTAAGCTCACTTATATCCATATTGAAGAATTCACTAAGCACCCTTACATTCTTCCTAAATATTGTATAGATAATATTGTGCTATTGGAGTGTCCAAGGTAGATGTAGGAAGCATACAAATCCCTTGAAAATCCACATAGGAGAGGCCACATAAGTTTTCTTATATACCTTGGAGGATATGTGTGTCAATCATTTACCAACGTTAAAGAATCTGAGAAAAAACTCTAAGCATTGAATTTTGAACCATTCAAATTGGAAAGACCTAATTATGGTCCATGTGATAGGTTGCATAAACAAATTAACAAGAAGATAATACATAAGCCACACATAAATGATTTTTGGAATGATATACATGAGGAAAATGACATACATGAGGCTTACACTTAATCAAATGAAGATATTGGGAACACACATGATTCCAAATTGAGTAAGAGGGGATGACAAAAATATAATTCACATGAGCAATGAGATAAATAGAATATTTGATCAAATAATTAAAAATTTTGTCTTGGTAGAAGTAGTGAAGCATATTAGATGATCACTACTAATATCGGGTTACTATTGATGAGTATTTCAATTAACCTTTGAATTTTTCTATAACTTGATATTTTTAATACTGTTGTGAAGAAGTGAAGGTGTGCAAAATTATTTCTAAAATTTTCTACATTCCAAGTGTTGTCAACTACAAGGATAATGATGTCAACCATGCACTTTTTTCAACATACATACTATCATTGATTTTTGGTGATTGAACATTGACCAATAATGAAATGTAACCCACCTTGGGTCCTTGTTCTATAAAAGGACCATGGGTCATTTAGTTTAGGGAATTAGAAAATATTGATTCTTTTCAACCTAAACTTAGAGAATTGCTCACCTTTAGCTCACTTCATGGTTTTCTCTTCGTTCTCAATAAGAGAATTTGAATATCTTTTGTAATTTTTTGTTAATTGGATATCACTATTTGGTCATTCCTCATTGTAATTTATTAGTAACTAGACATTTTTATTTTCCTATCAAATATAAAATTACCACACTATAATTCAAGTGGATTTCAATTGTTTCTTGGGGAAACAAGTTTTTCATTAAAGGTTTGTACTATATTTATGTAGTTATAAATAATTCTAGTGAGGTACAATTAGTCAGGTCTTTATTTCCATTACTAGAGAAGTATACACGCAATTTCTTAAACCTTTGAAACCATTTTCTTTCTTTTCATTTGTCTCTTATATTTTCCTTACCAAATACATTATAGAGATACTAATAGAATATTTGTGTAAGTCATATAAATGATTTTCAAATTATTTTGTAAATAAATTTTTTTAGAGAGTTTAGTATAGTTTCAAAAGAGTTGATCAAGGTTAAGTCAAATTGTTAACAAATCTCTAAAATAACTTTGATCTAAGAATATTTTTGGTGAATTTTTGAATTTTGTAATAAATTTTATTAATCCTTGTCTTTAATAAGTAACATCATATCACATAAATCCCCTTGTTAAAAATTACTACAATGAACCCTAAGTGAACCCAGTGCATCAAGACCTAACAATCAAAGCCTTGGGATTCCAAATTCATCATGAATTTTAAGTCTTTCAAGAGAGGTAGGTTATTATGGTAAAAAGTATATATGTATGTTGTTTGCTTAGCAACCACATCAAAATTTATCACATCTTCTTTAGTGTCATTGGTTGGAGACCATAACCCTACTATGTTATTATGTGCTTGATTACAATGTGTATGTTATTATTATGTGAGTTGCCATGAATATGTCATTCCCTATAATTGTATTATTTCTGTGTATACACATCCCAATCAACCATATTTTAATTCAAAGGAGTGGGCTTGAGGATTCCACGTGGCTGAGTAGAATTATCTATCACAAGGGATAGTTGGATTTATGACATGCTTGGGAAAGAATGTAAAATTTATTTTCTTGATTGTGGCATGGTAGGCCTCTTGGTACAATTTAAAAAGAAATATATAATTAGGATTTTCACCACTCATTGACCAAACATGTATTGGAGTCAAAATTGAACCTTGTAATCTATGGTAAACTATCCATTTTTAGGATCTAGTGGCTTAATTTATATTTTTTAGATTTAATTTTATGTTGTGTAGATATCACACTTTGAAATGGATTCTAATCATCATAAGCTATGCAAAATATTTTATTTTCTTTGATGTGATGATTATGATGTCAAGATGAATAGTACTAATATTAGAATTATAACATTTATGATTTCCTTTACAGTACTATGAATGTTACCACATTTGATGTCAAGAATCATGCCTAGTATTAGGATGACTAGCCTTGGTTGAGTTGGGTCATTTTATATTTGTACTTCATTAAAGAATTGAGAGTAATATTAGAAAAAAATGATTTCATACTATTATCTAGTAAGTTAATTATGAAAAAGGTTCTTTTGAGGAATATTATAAAAGACTAATGGGCAGGCACACAAGTCTCCACTAGGAGCACTAAAGTTAGGTCTATGTGTACTAGAATCTAGACTATGCATAATTGTCCTAATCTATATTTTTGATAAAGGAAAAAATAGATTTTGAAGGGACCCGGAACCCTTTAACAAAAAGAGCAAGGCTGCAGAAAAGATAGCGTACAGCCAACGAAAAAGACCAGCTCCAAAACAAGAACATTCAAGATTTACATTTTACACTTTTCTTGTGGGAGTGGAGAATCATATCAAAAGAAGGCTTAGAGGATTTATCTTTTTTTTCCTTTAACTGTGATCCAACCTTCTTCCACTTGCATCACCTTACCATGCCAAACCAGCTCGCTACTTTCATGAAGATGAAAGTCAACAGCCAGATTATTTGGAGTATCATCTTGATTCCTTTGCACAGATAAAGACTTTTCTGAAGAACCACCAAAAAGGGAAGTCGATGCACATTCACCTGAAATGGCAGTCTTATACTCAATAGGGGTTTCCCTAACGACCCCGCCATTTGAGACAACCGGGGGGCGTCCCAAGACCCAGTGATTCAAAAGAAACCACCTCTGAAAAACTCTTATTCTAATTAGCTTTCTTCTCAACTGTATAATGTTGTTGAGAGGCACCTTTCCACCAAGTAGTTGTCTTTCTTTTTTTCTCAAATCTACAATGTGTTGCAACATGTCGAGTATTGAAGCATCGTCTACACCAGAAGGGTATCCCTTCATAATCCAAAGATTGGACCCAAGAGCCTTTAGAAGATTTAAGTAGGACCTCAGCAGGAATCCCTTTTGAAACATTTATTTCAACTAGAATTTGAGCATAGGTGGAATGAAGAATGTCAGAAGATTCATCATCCACCATCAAAAAATCACCAAGGTCATCACCCACTTCCTCCAAAAGAGAGTCATGCCAAAGGTGAAGGGGGAGATTGGGCAATCTAACCCATCTTGGCCCCTTTAGATATTAGGCACTTCCTAATTTGTTTTAGCAATTTTATAAATGGAAGTTGTTCCCCTTTATCTCCTTAATATTCCTATCATCTTACTTCAATGAAAGACATTATATTTATAAATTTACATACTCTTGTGTATTGTGATGAATTTCTTAGTGTGAAATTGACTAGTCAATAATTAGATTGTTTGAGAACTTGTATCTCCCAATTGACCTACCCATTTTTAAAGTATTCCTAAGTGTTTAAATGTTGATTTTTCTAATATTGGAATGCATGTGTAGTAAGTACCACTCTCATCCTATCCTTGAGTTTGTGAGAGAGCAAGCTCATGGACTAGTGTTTGATGTCCATTGTGAAGGAAGTTTTGTCTTCTCACATGTAGTCATCACAACCACTTACCCTTTGATGTGTGAACTATTTTGGTTGTTCCACCTTGCATAATGCCTAGTAAATGATGTCTTATTGTGGTCAGCCATGACACCTTGGGTATGAAGCTCATTCATTCCTCCTTACCTATGATGAAAACTTGTTAATTGAAGAATAAATTTAAAATATATGAGAATATAGAATTTGAAGAAAAGAATTTAATGTGAAAAGTTTTTTTATTCATTTATTGATGAAAATACTAAAATTTATGCTCAATGTGTTTGTTTATTCATTTATTTATTCACTAGCTCTAACATCACACTACAAAATATATAAGAAAAACAAACATAGTTTTAAACAGATATCAACTTTTACATGTCATCTTAATTTTTAAATTGATATCAATTTTTAATAATAACATTATATTAAATAAAAAATTATAATTAATTAAAAGAAATATATACATATAATTTCAAGGCCTGCCATAACCCCTCCATCTTATTACATAGAGAGAAATCTAAAATATAAGTTAAACACACAAACAATATGAGATAAACCTTAGAAATAGAATAGGTCGATCAAAGTTCATTGATTGTGGCCCATTGCTACAGTTTAAGGAGGGTTAACTTTCTTCAAATTATATAATATAAATACCCACTTCTTTTGTCCATTTCAATTCAAATTAATTTTAAAATCAACCAACATGGAAGTTGTCTAACACGGCGTGCCTCGCAGCGTTTTATATTCCAACTCCTCCATTTCATCCTATTGCTCGCCTTCTGCGTTTCCCATGGCTCCTCTTTTGTTGTTATATTTAATGCTTTCCATATTTTTAATCTCCGCTCTTCCCCATTCTCTCAATAATCTCTCTCATCAACAACAACAACAACTGCTGTTGCGATTCAAAGCTGCCATTTCCATCAGCGGCACTTCTCTGCCCGACTGGACTCCCCTTCACCCCCTCTGCAACTGGTCTGCCATCACCTGTCATTCCTCTTCTCACTCTGTCCGTGCCATCAATTTAACCCAAATGAGTTTAGACGGCACCATTTCTCCTCTGCTCGGGAATCTTTCCTCTCTTGAATCCCTAGATTTGTCCTACAATAACCTTACCGGTACCATTCCACCTCAACTTGGCCAACTCCCACATCTACGGATACTCAGACTGGACCACAATCAATTAGAAGGAAACATTTGTCCTGTGCTGGGGAATATCTCATCTCTTGAATCCCTAGATCTCTCCCACAATCGCCTCACTGCTTACATTCTAGCTAGATTCGGCCAACTCGCAAATCTACGGATCCTCTACTTGGGCTCAAACCGTCTCACGGGTGCAATTCCTAGGACCTTAGGAAATCTGTCAGCCTTAGTTGAATTAAATTTGGCCAGAAATGAGCTCGCTCACCTACAAACTAGTTACGGGGATGAAAATATGCTAACAGGTACCATTCCCAACGTTTTAGCAAATCTCTCAAAATTAAAAAAATTAGATTTATCTGCAAACTACTTTATGGGACGTATTCCATCGGAAATTGGTACCCTATCCAATTTGGTATTCCTTAGTTTATGGGGAAATTTCCTTAGTGGAGATATACCAAATTCCTTGGGAAATTGTTCCCGTCTCGAAGTACTTCTGTTAAATGATAACCGACTTGGTGGAACGGTTCCAATGGAGCTGGGTAAGTTGAAGCTTCTTACCCGGCTTTACCTACACACCAATCATCTTGTTAGTGACAGCAGTAACACATTGGCCTTTCTCACTGCCCTCACAAATTGCTCCCACTTGCAACAAATAGATATGGGAAACAATAGTTTCACTGGTATATTGCCCCCATCCACAGGCCAAATGTCCTCAAATCTCAATTTCTTGGGTTTATCAGACAACATGATAAACGGAACAATACCACAACAGATTGTCAATCTGACAGACTTAGCTTTCTTAGATTTAGGCAATAATCTTTTCAGCGGCAATATTCCATCTGGAATTAAAAGATTCTGTGAGTTGGAAGAATTGTATTTGGGTGGGAACAAATTAGAAGGAAGCATTCCAAGTGAGATAGGTCAAATGCAACGTCTCGGACTCTTAAATCTTAGTCACAACCAGTTATCTGGAAAAATACCAGACTCTCTTTGTAGCTCCCAGCAGTTAAGACATCTTTTTCTTCAGTACAACAAGTTATCAGGGAATATCCCTATTAGTTTGGAGGGCTGTCAGAAGTTGGAGCTCCTTGACTTATCTTACAATAATCTAGGGTGAAGGATACCTCGTGAAGTAATTGCTAGCCTTAAAAACCTGCAATTCTACCTCAACCTTTCATGGAATTCTCTGGAAGGGTCGTTGCCACAGGAGATGAGTAAAATTGCAATGGCTCAAGCCATAGATATATCTGGAAATCGACTTACAGGGGTCATTCCAAAGTCTGTAGGAGACTGCACAGCATTAGAGGGTCTAAATCTGTCCCACAACGCCTTTGAAGGTCCAATACCAGATTCACTTTCCAAATTACGTAATCTCCAAGAGATGGATCTTTCTTTCAATAATTTATCAGGGCAGATTCCAGAAGCAGGCTTGTTTCCAAATAGAAGTGTTGTAACATTGTTTATGGGGAACCCTGGCCTCTGTGGCCCAAAAAATTATTCATTGCCTCCATGCCCAAATCAGATCCAGGAAAAACATTCCCTGCTAAAAAAGATAGTCTTATCAGTTGTTGGAACCATTGCAATTGTATTATGCTGCTTCATTATAGGAATTCTATGGAGGTATAAACTTTCAAGGCAGCTAAACCGTTCCTCAAGCTTTATTTTTCAAAGGCTCGGCTATCCAAAATTTTCTTATCAAGATCTTGTCATTGCAACATCTGGATTTGACAAGTCAAACTTGCTTGGAGTGGGTAACTTTGGATCGGTCTACAAAGGCATTTTAAGGGATGGTAAGATAGTTGCTATCAAAGCTCTTAATTTGCAAAATGAAGAAGCTGATAAGAGTTTCAACACAGAGTGCAAATTGTTAGGTAGGATTCGGCACCGTAATCTCATCAAAATCATAAGTGCGTTTTACTACCCTGGTTTCAAAGGCTTGGTTCTTGAATTTGCATGTAATGGGAGCTTGGAAAAACATTTGCACCCTCACAGAGATGATGAGGGATTGTGTAAATTGGGATTGAGTGAGTGTTTGAGCATTGCTATAGATGTAGCCCATGGCATGGAATATCTACATCACGATTGTCCTTTACAAATTGTGCATTGTGATTTAAAGCCTAGCAATGTTCTCCTAGATGCCAACACGACAGCTCTTGTGACTGATTTTGGTATATCCCGTTTAATTACTGCTCCAAACACAGATTCACTGAGTACAACAACATTTTCTCTCAAAGGATCCATTGGCTATATTGCTCCAGGTAACATTTTTGAGTTACAATTATATTGGCATTATCATTTATTTTATTGGCTTTCTAATAATTTCATGATTTCAATTGATTGCAGAGTATGGATTGGGTGGGAGTGCTTCTATAAAGGGAGATGTTTATAGTTATGGAATTCTGATATTAGAGATGGTTACAAGGAAGAGGCCAAGTGATGACATGTTTGTGGGAGACATGAACTTGCAAAAGTGGGTGAGGTTAGCTATTCCAGACAGATTGGCAGATATTGTTGATAGTGAGCTGTTGAAAGATGTGAATGAAAATATGGAAGACAATAGATGTCTTCTTTCTTTTATTCATGTTGGTTTGCTTTGCACTGCTGAATCACCAAGAGACCGACCTTCCTTAAGAGATGTAGCCAATGCCTTGGAGAACTTCAAGACATCTTTCATGGGAGGTGCAACTACTTCCAATTTGGCATCTACCATATCAGACCTCCTGCACAATACCAATCCCACAGAAGCATTGGCATCTGACAGTCAAAGTTCTACATTTTAGATGTTTGTAATTTCCATTCAGAAGTTTTAGTCCTTTATGTTTGATAGTTTCAAGTCTGTCTTACATCATAAGCTAGTCCTCTTTCATATCAAATCCACCTTAAGTTAAATATTAGTTTGTTCCAATTCATATGTCTTCATTACACTAGTTTGAGAAAGTATGAAATAATGCAAACTGTGTAACATATTGTCCTATTTATAGCACTTACTCACAATGTGCAAAAGTTTAAGAATTGTTTTCCTTTCTTTTACAAATATTTATTAATCTCCAAGCTCAAAAACATGAAACCAACAAAAGATAAATTGTTATTATAGTCGTATAATATGTGTGGGCAGTGGAAGATGCAATGGAATTCGCGGAGCCTGCGAACAAAAACAGAGGCTTGGAAAGCTTTATATTTCTTTCTTAGATGTTTCCGAGTTCAGTACAGATGAATCTTTTGGACTGTCAAATACTCTGATCTTTTTGACAGGGTCTAATTCGGGAACGCCTATAAAAATGTGTAAAAGGAAATGCTGATTTAGAAATTTGTATAAAAGTTTATTAGATGTGATAATGTGTTGACATTGATATTGATGGAGAGTCTCAACAATTTTGGATTGTCAAACAAACAGACAATTAAAGGAAATTTCATTCTATTTTTTTTTAAAATTGTGAAATACACAGTCAAAGGAAATACAATGAAAAATAGAAAATTTGGTTATGGTAAACAAACAATAGGCTTAAAAATTTGGAACAAAGTTGATGGCCTTTGATTTGAATGGCATATTGAAGGATTTAAAGAAGAGGGAAGATGAAAAGATATTGATATAGATAGAAATAAGATGAAGATCTATTTTTATTGAGTATTAGAGAAAACTTTTTTGTTAGATTTTCAAACATACATATGGTAAATTAGAAAACACAAATTTCATAATAAAGCATGGTTGAGAGATTTAGGTTTTAGGTTTTGTATTTAAGTACTTCTAGTGTAATGGTAAAATTTTTAGTATGTTATTTTTTATTTAGTTTTGTGTTTATTTTGGGAGAATGAATTAAAGTAATTACATATTGACAATGATGCAATCTTATTGAAAGTTGACTTATTTCCATAGCCTTTACATATCCCATTTACATGCATGCATATACTTTTATTGAAATTTTACCTATTTTCGTAAACCTTCTTATATACTATATTTATTGCATTTTCCATGATTAGGCATTCGTTCTCGCATAGATTTCACTTCGTTGTTATCTTAGGCCATTCCTATGGTTGTAAGAATGATACTAGGCCCATGGATTCAACTCATAAATTTCTAAAATCCAAATTCAAATTGAATCAATTATTGCCATTTTACTAGTTGTTGTAAGCCTACCAAACATGTTTCCATGATTTATTACCATGTATCTATATTTAAATGAATTCAATTGCATTCATTTCATATCCTGTTATCCAAGAATATCATTTGAGAATTCAAGGAGCAATTATTAGAACATTTCAATTTCATGCACTAAAAGAATATCATTTATTTTGACACATTCATCTAGGACATTTGCATAATTGCATACTACCTACCAACGCTTTGCATTACTGTAAAACCAACCTTTTCTAAGGGTTAACTTAGGATAGCAATCTAGAAATCATCTAAATACATTTTAAATACTACTCTAGTCCTTAAAGTAGAGAAAGCATTGACAAAACTAATGAATCAAGATCAAATATATATACATCAAAGGATAGATTCATGGATGTGGAATTAATCTATAGATGTGGACTCAACCTAGAACACATATCTTATGTTGAATATGAGGTGAAATCTAAAAAAATGGATTCATTTCTAATTCCAAGAATGTCAAATCTTAGTGCCACATCAACTTCATCCCTCTTCATTGATTCTAGAACTAATTAAATCTATAAATTTTATTTAGTTTCCTAGTATAGAATAAATACAATTTCAATTCTCACTCTTATAACTATTATTATTTAATCTAGGTTTATTCATGTTCATGTGTGTGTATTTCATTTGATTAGCTTAGATTAACTTAGAAAATTATTATTTTCCTTTACATCTTTGTTGATCTCATCTAATCTTTACATGACTTATTTTTACTTATGGTAGCTTCTTATCTAATCTTACTTTTTAAATTTTGCATCTTAATTCTAGATCTGATCTCCTTTCATCCTTGTTTTATGAACTATTTCAAATAATTTCGACTTATTACAAGATGAGTTTAGAAAATTTATTTCAAATAAATTACAATTCATAGATTTTTCTAAAATAATAAGATTGGTCAATATTATTTCTAATGATTCCAAATTATTTCAATTGAATAACTAGTTTATTTCATATACATTTTTCAAATCTAATGTAATAGTAAGTCCATAATAAGATTGGTCAATAATTTTGGAGGAAGAAGGTGAACGTTTCGATGAAATGCTGGAAAAATCGGAGAAAGAATTCTATTTTGAGTGCAAGCTCACAAACTTTTTACCTGCCATGTCTGATGTAGGATCATCTAGAGTATGTTGGATCACCATAGAGAAATGAAGGATGAATACGGAGAAAAATTGAAGGAGGAAGGAGGTTGTGCCTTATTAAGAGCATATTTTAAACAATTTAAAAATGAAACAAAAACAAATGTATGAGGGAGAAGTCGCACCATTGTAGAGTTAAAGTTTTAAAACAAATTTAAATGCCAAGTGAATATGAAGGGGGTTGTGCCAGGCAGAGGAACAGTTGGGAAGATAACAATGAAATAAAATGCATGAAAGGAGAAGTGAACAGACAGTGCTAGCATGAGAAAAAAGATAGAATGAAGACAAAGAAAAGGGAGAATTTCAGGGGATCGCGGAAGGGTAAATTGAAGAAGAAGAGTTCAATGAAATTTAAAAATTGGCAGACTTATGTAGGTTGACAGTTAAGGGAAAACCATGATATGTGAATGAAAAAGGCGGTGCACAACATAGGAGGAGGATGGGATGCCATTAAAAATGTAAAGTGCAGATAGTAAATAAAAGAGTAGGTCGTGCTAGAGGGAAGGAGGCGCAGGTTGAGATAGAGAAAATTATGTAGGTGAAATTGAGAGGTGCGCATCTAGAAAGTAGATAGAAGTTTAGGGAAAAAGAAAATGGAAATACAAACTAGAAAAGTGCCTAGATATGGAGTGACCTGGATTTATATTGAATTACCAGAGTACATATAACATAAACAAAAATTGCCATATATTGAGGTAGTGTGTAGAGGGTGCACAAAAGATGTAATGTTGCCAGTAATGGAAAATTAATATATAGAGTAACCATAAATGCAAATGAAAGAGATTGAACAACGTAGAATTGAAAACTAAAATGCAGATTGTAAGAGTTTTGACTTCTGGATAGTGAATTCATTAAAATAAATTTGAATTTCTTTCGTTATTCTATTGTTGTTAAAATTGAATATGAATAGGAGTTATTTGTTTATGTTAATATAGTTGAAAATAATTAAATGATCATCATTGTTTAGTGCGATGTTACTTTGATTTTAATAGACAAATGAAATTGTCAATTTAAAAAGTGTTGAAGGCTACGAAAATCACTCATTTGATAGGACTTGTGAATTTTTTATTTGCACCAAACACCTCCTAACTCCAATTTGTTCCTAGACAAGGCCAAAGCTTTGATTACCCATAACTTTGCAATTATTGTCTAATGTACACCAAATTTGAGCTAGAGATGCCATTTTGGCTCCTCTAAATGGTGAAGTCCTTGATCAAAATTCAATGAGAAATTGTCTCTCAAAACAAAACAAATCATCAAAAATCAATTACAATAAAACTAAAATAAGGCAAAGAATGAAAACAAAGAGAAATATTTTTAGGCAATGCAATACTACTCATGAACCTCAATACTCCAACATCACATACACTATAATTTTTTTATTATATTTTGTACCTATCTTAGCCCAATCCCAATTTTATGTATTTTTTGTTGCTTTACTCCTTATCCCTCACCTAATTCTTTCCTAGTTTTAATCTTGTCCTAAATTTATGTCTTTTCCCTTTCTTATTTTTTTGTAATTGGTCCCCCGTTTTCCTTTTTTTGAACCATTAAATGTCGAGCTTGGTCCTATCCTATATCAAAAATTTCCACTTCACCCTTCATAAAACTTTCTTTTTGAACCTTACATTTAAGGTGAACACCCATCATGTAAGATGCATCCCTTTTATTTTAATATTTCCTAAAAGTTCCCTACATATTTAGCATTTGAGATCATTACACACAATTGAAAACACACTAGGTTAGACCTTAATTTTATCATTCCGCCCCAATTTCAATTGTAAATGCATTAATTTCTAGAGATCCCCACCTACTACACTTTTATCCTCGAGTTCTCTTCACAAGTTATTTAAATTAAGAAACATTTCCCTCAATTTTACATAGGAAAAGTGATTTTTTATAGTTTTTTATATGTTTTTATATATCCCTTCTTATAGAATGCATTTCCATAGAGTTCCAAAAATATCAAAAGTGATATATCTTTATCCTCAACCTTTGGGATAATTTGTTTTAGGTTCTTAGACCTTACACAGTAAAATATTCATCACAACTTGGTTAATTTTTAGGGTTTTTCATATTTGAGCAATTTCTATTTGTGGTTTTTATTTAAATTCTATGTGTTTCTTCAATATTTTATAATTTTTCCTTACCTCTCCTATCCATCCATTTGGAAATGAAACATATTTTTCTTTATTAATTCATTTAAATTTATATGTCAGTGTGGATTAAAACTGAAAAATCCATAAAGGGACTATTCAAAGCAAATTCCCCTTTAAACATTTATTTTTATAAGGTCTTTACTCACATTATGAGCTTCCAAGTCATTTATAGAGAAATTTGGACACTTGTAGACTGAGTTGTAGAAGGGAAGTAGCCCTTAAATTTGATGAAGAAGCACTCCTAAAATTTATAGGTGATTTTCAAACAAGGTTAAGGGCACCCTAAGAGGTCTAGCCCACCTAGATAGGGTCTAGGCTATCATTTATTTATTTAAGGACTAAAATGGAATTTTTTGAGATCTAGCTTTTAGTAATGGGTCTATAATAGTCTTTAGAACCTAGATATATGATCAAAAATTCAAATTTTATTAGGCACGAAAGTGGTTTATTTATTGCATTTTATCTCTCTTTTCCATCATTAGAGAATGAAGAATTTATTGTTGATTTCATACTTTTCTTGTACATCAAGAGCTCAAATCTTCTAAGATACTTTTTCATGTTGTTACTAACAACTCCTATAAATTTTAGGACCATTATTGTCATTTACTAGGTGAAACTATTCCTTGATTTTAATTTGCATTATTTCTTTCATTCGTGTGTACTAGGACTTCATAGGTATACAATAAATTATGTATACTCTATTATTCCATAACATATGTATATTTTTTAGAGTCTTGGCACCTCTATCAAGAATATTCTTGACAAAAATTAGGATCTATCCATTTACCTTGTTAAGGTCACCTCCTCTAGTTGATGTTGTGATAGTGACCACTAGGATAGGTCAAGACTAGTGTATTAACTATTAGATCTTAAGTAGCTTTGACCCCCTTTATCTTGGAGTAGATATTTACTTGATTATTGATTGAAACCATAGGTTGAGATTAACCTACTTGGTTGGGTTGTTTATTTATCTTTTCTTAAAACACAAAGGTTGAGATTAACCTATATGATTGGGTTGATCATTGATTATTGATTTTATCTTTGATTGGAGTCATTTATTGTTGAATATTATACTTTTGATTATTCAAGATTTTATTTTTGAATGAAGTCATTTATTGATGGGATTATGCTTTTGATGAAGTCATTTATTGTTGAGATTACACTCTTTAAAAGGGGATATTTTATTGATATTATACTTTTGAAATAGAGTCATATAATGATGTGACGTTATGTTATTTGTATGGTTAATTGGTAAGATAGAGTTTTTTTGAGATACTTGTAGCAATGTCATTTAGATATGATGGGAAGGTTATTTTTGGTGTTAGCATAATCCACAGGAAAGGGAATATCCTAGAATAGAATACTAATGGTCAAATACAAATTGAGAAATTATAGTGGTGAATATAGATGACCCTCACTCAAAGTATTGGGTGTTGAATCTTTGGCCAAAGTAGTGTAGGTAGCCACTGTCTACACTATCAATTCACTGTGAACCAAATACATATTAGGCTGAGAATATCATAGAATTAGAGGTTGACTTTATGGTAAGCCCTAGACATGTAGGACACATCACTATGCTCAGAAAAGGCTATTTGAAAGATAAGATCACCAAACCAATCTCTTCATCAAAAGGAGGGTCATCTTACCAAGTTTGGTAGATGTGTGGGGGACTATAGTTAGTCCATAGTTGGTAGAAAAGCACTTGAGTGATGCTTCTCCTCATGCAATTGGTGGCCAAGATTTGGGAGGATATTCTGGAGCATTGGTATTTATGATTTAAGAATTGAAAATGTACTTACCAGTATTGGGGACAACTAGAAGGTATGCACTAAAGAAAGGGGACATTTAGAATGTATGAACCAATGTTGGGGCATCTATAATAGTTTATATTTCTAGTTCATGTCATCTTGTTGAAGCTACATATATAATCATGTATCCATCTATATGGAGATTGTAATGTGAAATGTTGCCTTGAATATATTGATGTAAAGTTGAAGCATACTTATATTATTGGAATGATTTTTTGATTATGCAATGAAAATTTTGGATAAAGATATATTTGAAATGATGCATTTATTATTGAATAGAAAAGAAAAATCTGATGGATTGTAATGCTAATAGCATAACTTTCCACTTGTGGGTGAAACTTAGTAAAATTACTAGGAAGAAAAATGGGCATGTTATATTCATCTATATATTATTTTCCTAGTTCACCCCACTTAGTGAAGGTAGTAGAAGGTTGATACTAAATGATTACCTTGTGGTCTTTTTTTGATATGCAGTGGCTTACCATAGTTTTTTGGTGCAGCTAGAAACTTACCCATGCAAAACAAGTTTTCAATGTTATATTCACCAAATTCATCATCATGGACCTGACCCTTTCTTGAATCATGGAATGATATAGGTGGAGCTAAGAATTTTGATAATGATGCAAGGTCAATATAATGGGATGAGATGGGTGGTGAGACCTCATTATTTATAGGTACTTGATACTCAGAAGCTCCTCTCTAATTGTTGCAATACTAGAAAGGATTAGGATCACCTAAAATGGAAATCTCAGTTTTTCTATAGGGGAATTTCAAGCATTGGTGGTAAGTGGATGGAATGACCTTCATGGCATGAATCCATGGGCATCCGAGGAGAATATTGTAAGGAAGGTCTAAGTCCAGAAGTTGAAACATTGTAACCTGAACCACAAGACCAACTTTGATGGGAAGGATGATAATGCATTTTGAAGAGCACTCTACATCATCATATGCTCTTATAAGGATCCTTTTTGATACATCTATACATGCTTCAGAGAAACCTCTAGAAGTAACCATTTTAGTGTATAAATGTTCAGTCTTACTCCACCATCTATTATAAATCATTTTATTTTGAGCTTGTTAATATATACCTCAAGATGTAAGGGTTCATTATGATTTGGCTTCTGTGAAGTACAATCATGTTTTGTGAATGTGACTTGGTGAGTGGTAGCTAGAAACCTTACCATGGCCTGAAATTGGTTAATGTTTAGGTCATTGGGAATAGAAGAATCTTGTAAAGCTTTATCAAATATCACCTTATGCCCTAGGGATATGCGTAGCAATTCAAGAATTGATATCTAAGCAAGTTTTTATTAAAAGGTGCAGAACAACTGAGAGGGGGGAGAATCAGTTGTCACCAAATTTAAACTCAAAACTTCAACACTTATCAATTTCGCAACCACATTGTTCTGTTATTAAGTATGAACATGAAATGTAGATAACATATGCAAAATCAACACAATGAACACCATATTTTATTTGGAAAACCCAATGAGGGAAAAACCACAGTGAGGATTAACTCACAATATAAAGTGATAGAAAAATTGAATATATAAGGCTCACTACCCAGATACAAAATCTCACTGCTTACAAGGAGGCTCACTACCTACAAAAATATTACAAAATAAAATTAGGCTTCATAGCCAAAATGAATTGAAGAGAGTGCACCTAACAAGTGTTGATACAGTTCTGGTGATGCTCAGTAAACTAACTTGACACACTTCATCATGATCACACTTCTTCTCCTTCTCATTCACAATTGTTGCATCTATCTTACAATCTTCAAAAAACTTATCAACATATATACTCGATCCATCCACAAGCATCAATTAGGTCACCCTAATTAGATGCATTTCCTTGTTTACCAAAATTACCAACTGTTAGCTTCAAGCATTCACAAAATATTTCCAAAAATAAATTCAAATGCTCAACACACTACATCATGTTTACATGGACCTAAGATAGGTCACACAAATATCCACATAACAAAATCGATTCACCATATCACAACTTATTCATGAAGTCAGACAGAAATAGACTTAAATGCAAAAATTAATCAACAAACTAATGCCAATACAATGTATGAGCACCAGAGCTTAAGAGATTCTAATCATACATGCTTTCAGCAACCATATACTATTTCCCAAAACTGCAAGCAACAACTATCAACTGCGGAGGATTGCAGACTATAATACTGGAGGGTGTAGCTTGAAAACCAGTTCGAATATTGGATCAAGCACTGACTTAGACTTGCAATCACAAATCAAGTCACATGGTGACATCAATGACAACAAAAAACTATAGAGATATCCATTCTTCTTCATTCTTCCAACAATATCCCTCTTTGTCATTGATGGCAACATGTGCCAAAACTTACAAAACACAACATTCTCTCCTCCTATCACTTTAGTTGTTTTCCACATAACTCTATACTCTCGCCCCTTTGACATCAATGGAAAAGGGTGAAAAAAAGGTAGGACATAAACGTATGTGTATGATGACCTTATGTATACATAAATTCCAACTTCCCATTCCAAACATTCAAATGAGAATGACACTTTTTACATGAAATATTTTCTTGTACCTCTCTCTTATGATCAAAAAAATTATTTTCCAAGAAAGCACAACCGAATTCATTCTTGCACTCATACCTTCCAATAAAGACAACTTCGTAAAGGAGGATGTCTGACCAAAAGATAGACACAGTCATTCACAATTTTCTGCATCGGAGAGAATTTCAAAGAGATGATCCAACCAGACCTTAGAAACTTCCTTAACCAACCAGAAGGTTTTAACCATATCTTCTCTTTGCCTCTAAGTAGTCATCAATTCCACCTACAATTCACCAACTCTTATTCTCTATTTTCCATCCCTGTCTTTGAAGTAATAAAAAAAAAAAATCAATACTATTCATCTCAAATTCAATGGCTTCAATTTTGCTTCTAAAATTGTCAACAGTTGTCATCCACTGGAGACAATACCTATAGATGTCAGATATTTCTTTGATGCATTATTTTGTCTCATTCATGTGTTTAGATAGCACTTTCTTTGCTTTGTTACATCTTCTTTCAAGAATAGCTTTGAACTTATGACCTTTAGGTCCTTCCAACAATGTTCTATCTTCAATAATCTCTACTAGATCATCTGGTAAAGAATATGACACATCTTAAAACTGAAATACCCTTATTGAGAAAATAATCAACCAGAACATCATCAATTTTAAGTTTCTCAATTGGAGAGCACGTATTCCACATTTCACCAATCTTCTTCATTTCACTCTTTTCCAACAACATTTGTATATCCTCTGGATTACGGGAGTTAGATCCAAATAGAAATTCTTCTTCATTCTTCTTTTCTTCCAAGACATATGTTACAATAGTTTTCCTTTGTTTAGTTTCTAGAGGGAACTCACCAATGATAACTTCCAACTCTTCCTTACCGGAGGATGAACCCGCTTCAAAACAACTAGGTACTGACATACGGGAGCACATATTTGTCTATAAGGATGTGAAATATGATCTGCAAACACTTACATTATCCACAAACAATTCCAAGTATCTATAAACTTGTTTCCCAACAGGAATACTGTATTCCCACACAACATTTTCTCTTCCCGGTAGCGAGTTCAAAAATTTAAAAGTTAAGCACATGAAAAAAGATCCAAACCAAAAAGGATAACCCTCAACCAATGTCATTCAAGCATTCTTGGTTAGGTTTTCAAGTAATAGGCTACACAGATCAAATTGCATGTTTTCCCTAACCATCATGTGTGCAAGATATACAACAATAGCCGAAGTTGAGCCTTCACAATTTCTAAAATATATTTTATAAGAAATGTTGTACGCAACATACCTTACAGTGGAATTTGCAAGAGTGTTTATCAATATAGCTCGAGGGTCTTTATCAATACCAGGCAGTTCCTCCACATCTTTATATTTCATGGTTTTCTTTCCAGGGAGATCCCCAACACTGCATAAACCAATAAATGCTTCAATCGCTTCCTTCTATGATCAGGTAGGGTTTGTCCAAAACAATACTGTCGTTCTTGAATCAAGTCAACAAGAACAAGATGAATTCGTTATCAAAAAACCAAGGAAATTCTCCCCATAAATCCATACCTAGGGTTTTTATGTTCTATAACTCATTTTCCTTCATCCCTAGTTCCATTTCCTTTATCTTTCTATGATCAAATTCTTCCAATTCAACTCCTTTCAACTTCAGTGGAATGACACCACTCAATCCTCTATCCATTTTCATGCTTATCTTTCTTGAATTCATTATTGTTTAGTTGAAACTTCTTCCTTTTCCCTTCTTCCCTTACAAACTGAGGAATAATTTATGAGTATATGTAATGATTCTTCAGAAGTGCTTCAGATCACTTCAAGATAGCTCCAAGAAACCTTTCAAACTCTTCAAGTGCTCAAGTGATCAACAAGACTTAACAAATTTTACCTTATACACCATTGATCTGCCCTAATTCACATTAAATGTGGTAGACATAAAAAATTGCTAAAACTATTCTTCTCAACAAAGAAAACCCTAATTCGATCTGCAAATATGCATGCCAACATGTTTTCTTTTGGTTTCTTTTTCCAAAACCTCTGCTTATTCATTCTTCACATTACATCCTCGTGCCAACCTCTGACATGTCATTGATCTAGGGAGTTTTTACAATTTTTTGATAATGCTCCCCCTAAGACCATGCTAAGTCTAATTCCCAAAGGAATTGTTCATACCGGATGAGGGTACAGACACATCAGTGGTTTCAGGTTCTTATTCTTCTTTCTTCTTCCATATCTTTGCAAGGAAAGAAAAGGTGAAAAAATACTTTCCTAATGACAATTCTAAGAAGAGAATGCAGATTTAAGGTTCAAAATTCAATTACAGTTCATTAAAGATGCACATTACTAGGAAACAGGTGAGAAAAAATTTCACACAACACATAATAGACACTAGATTTACATGGGAAAACCATTACAAGAGAAAATCCCACCACACCAAAGAAAAATATCTTCTATTACAGTAATTGAATTACATACAAGTTACAGACTCTCCTTTCAGATAATCAATCTCACAGTAATAACATTTCCCTGATCAACCTTAGATAGAACAAATTTTGATCACACTTCATTACATCTCACTGTTACAATGCATATGCATCACACAATGAAGAACACTCACTAATTATTCGACCATCGAACCCATAACAATTACAGTACATTGTAGTGTATAGCAACAACCATGATCGAAAATGTTCTCTGTACAAATAGTTCAATTCAGTTTCCTTTGTTGAGCAATTGTCAAACTTACCAATCATCGAATGGCCATCTCCAAGTCAGCAACGTCCTCCACTATTTAGCGTAAACCTCAACAGTCAACCAAATCCACGCTCATTCACCCATGGTCCACTTCAAAGTCACTGTACAGGGGTATGTCTACCACACAACTATCATGCTCAACCAAGTGTCACCGCGGGGTGGCAGTATATAGCGCACTACCACTAGACAGTTAGGAGGCTCTTGTGGTATGGTGGTATACACTGCACTACTGCTAGATAGCTAGGAGGCTCCCATGGGATGGCAATATACACCGCACTACCACACCTCTCTCAAAATCACCTAGTGGTATAGCGGTACAAGCATGAAAGTAACACTTTGCAATTTTGAGTTGATTGGTGACAAAACCAGGGTTATACCAGTGAGTTTGAGACAATTTTCTCAACAATCTCTCACTTGACGAAAAACTCACTAAACCCTCTTCAATACATGAATTCACTAAATATTCTAGACCCTAAGGCCCATCAAATTTTCACACCATCTGAACTTATCCGTGCTCACTAGCTTTGTTAATGCATCAACAATATTCTTCAAAGTATCAACCTTTTCCAAATAGACCTTTCCATCCTCCACCATATCACATACAAAGTGGTATTGCACATCAATATGTTTTGTCCTAGCATGGAAAGTTGGATTTTTTGCCAGAAAAAAGGCACTTTGACTGTCACAGCAAATTACAATCTTCCCTACATCAAAACCAATATCAGAACATAATCTCCTAAGCCAAATGGCTTTTGTAGACACATAAAAATGCCCTAGACTCGCAAACCACATTGTTTATGTCTTATCATATTTCGTCTATAGTCCAAATTCAACTATTAATTAAATAATTCATAATTATTTAATTAATTTATATCTTTTATTCCTCTTGATTATTTAAATAAATAAATTTTATTTATTTATTTAAAAGCATCACTAATTATCCGTGTCCATTATTTCCTCATGATTATTTAAATAAATAAGTTTTATTTATTTAATGCATCATTAATATCTCATGACCTCTTATAATTAAATAAATTCTTTAATTTATTTAATTATTGTCCACCATTGCTTTTTCCGATTTTAAATAAAGATATATATTTAAAATTGTCCACTCTATCTCTTGGCTTTTTCTAATTTAAATAAAATCATTTATTTAAATTTTTCCCACTTTCAAATTTTCCCGCTTTTTAGTAAATGATTAAAGATTTTAATTATTTACTGTCACATGATTTTTCCTCCTTTTTGAGTTAAATTTGTTTTTAATTCAAAATAATCTTTTTCCTTCAAAAAAATCAAATAAATTTTATTTGATTCCTGATTTTTCAGATCTTCTTTTCAGTTCAACTCTTATCTTATTGATTTTTTGAATCTCACAAATCAAGCAGTCTTTATCTTCTTGATTTTTGAAAATCTTTATCTTTTTGACTAATTATCTCATTTATTTTCCACTGCCGATTTGATTTTCTCAGATGACATCTCGACCACTCATTTAATAATTTTTCTCTAACCCTAATTAGAGATTCTCACACGCAATCTTGACCTCTGATTTTAGGCCTTTGTCAAACTTCAATCTTGTCCGTTCATTCAAAATTGCATTTTCTATAAAATGCAATTTTGCTCACAATTTTGATTACACTTAGACATTTACACATACTCACAACAACACATAGATTCTTGCATTTTCATTTTATGGTTTTGGCATAATTGTCTTGGGCATTAGAGTCATTTTTTCATGGACATTTAGATTTCATTTTGTCATATTCCAAATCCTTCAAAGCTTATGTAGGACTTAGTCTTTGTTTTCAAATTGCTCACACGTTCGATCTGAGGGCAACCATCAGCAAGTTAGAAGGTGCTATGAAGGTAAATCATGGGAGATTCTATGAACGACAGGTATAATCGTTCTTTTTTTTAGTTTCCTTTGTTCTTGATAGCTTCTTTGGGTTTTCATTATTGATCATGCTAATCTAACCTTACGAAAATTAACCCTTAGATACAAATTCCTTACAAGCATGAGTTGCTACCATGTACTCATCCTTTGTAGTGGATAAAGTGACTACAGCTTGTCGCTTGCTCATCCAACTAATTGCATCACCATTCATCATGAAAATATATCCACTAGTGTACTTTCTACTATCAATGTCCCCTGCCCAATCAAAATCCACATATCCACAAATGCTCACTGAATTCTAAGATCCAATAGAGTGACCTTGATAACACAAAGCATACTATGTTGTACCCTTCAAGTATCTCAATACTCTTTTTATAGCATCCCAATGCGACCTTCCTAGATTAGCCATAAACTGACTAAGCACTCCCACTGCTTGGGAAATGTTTGGCCTAGTATAGACCATTGCATACATTAAACTGCCAACTGCACTTGCATAAGGCACTCTAGTCATGTCCTCCATCTTAATAGGATATTTTGGAAAATCTTCAATAGATAACCTCGTTCCTTGCAAAACTAGAACTAGCTGCTTGCAATCATTCATACCAAATCTCTCCAGAACAGTGTTAATATACTTAGATCAGAAATCTCTCCCTGGTTATTTCCATTCCCAAAATATACCTTGTTGCACCAAGATCTTTCATTTCAAACTTTGTAGACAACTGAGATTTTAGATCGGAAATCATAGACTTACTATTCCCTATGAACAACATATCATCAACATAGAATGCAATAATAAGAACCCGGTCATTTTCAGTTTTGAAGTATACACAATGATCTTATTTCAATCTTACAAAACTTAGTGACAAAAAAATTGTGTCAAATTTCTAGTACCACATTCTAGGTAACTGTTTCAAACCATATAGATATTTCCTTAACTTGCAAACTAGATTTTATTTACCTTTTTCCACAAAGTGCTTAGGTTGGGAGATATAAATTTCTTCTTCAAGATCACCATGAAGAAATTTTGTCTTCACATCCATCTATTCAATCTCCAAGTCATATGTTGTTGCAAGTGACAAAATAATTCTGATAGATGTCATCTTGGCTACAATAGAAAAAAATTCTCCATAATCAATTCCCTCTACCTAGGAATAACCCTTCGCAACCAACCTCACTTTGTACTTTTCAACACTGCCATCTAGACCAATTTTATTTTTAAATACCCATTTACATCCAATTGCTTTCCTACCTTCAGGAAAGGGCACCAACCTCCAAGTGTCATTCTTCTTTAATGATGCCATTTCTTCATTCATGGCTTCCAACCAAGAGTTTGAATCAGGCATTCCAATTACCTCTTTAATAGTCCTAGGCTCATCAATGTTGGTGATTAAAGCATAGGCACAAGTATAATCTAACATAGAGAACCCATACCCATCAAGTTACTTCTTCTCATGTGTAAACCTCCTCACAAGCTGAGACTGAGGTTGTGGTTCTTCTTTAGAACTCTCAAAATTGCTCGAACTCTCCTCAGTTTCAAGTACACTATCAACTTGTTGTTCCTCTTTTTCTAGAGTTAGAGGTATTTCAACATCATTTTCCTCTTTATCTTCTTTCATCCCTGACTACAGATCCACTGAAGAAGGTTTTAGATCCCAAAAGATTACACTTCTGTTATATACAACCTTTTCAGTCGTAGGATTCCAAAGCTTGTATCCTTTCATACCAATGTTGTAGCCAATAAAGATACACTTAACATATTTGTTATCCAATTTAGATCTCTTCTCATTCGGTACATAAACATATGCTTCACAACTAAAGACTCAAATATGTCTTAGAGAGGGCTTCTTACCAGACCAAGCTTCCATAGGTGTTTTGTCAACAAGTGTTGATGAAGGAGACCGATTCAACAAGTACCATGTTGTAGCCATAGATTCAACCTAGAACTTTTGCACCAAACCAACATTGCTCAACATACTTCTTTTCTTCTCCATCAACATCCTATTCAACCTTCCAGTAACTCCATTTTGTTGCACAGGGTAAGGTGTTGTTTTATGCCTCTTAATTCCATGGTCTTTGCAATATCTTTCAAATTTTGTAGAATAGAATTCACCGTCGTTATCTATCCTCAAGCATTTAATTTTTCTTTCAGTCTAATTTTCAATCAAGTTCTTAAACTCTTTAAACCAACTGAACACTTTTGATTTATTTTTCAAAAAATATACAAATACCCTCCTCGAATAATCATCAATAAAAGATACATAATATTTTGAATTTGACAATGAAGGAACATTTATTAGACCAAAAACATCAGAGTAAATATAATCTAGAACACTAGAAGATTTGTGAGGACTAAAGTAAAAAGAAACATGATGATGTTTACCATATATACAATGTTCATAGAATTAAAATTCTAGATTACAATCATTAACCCCTCAACTAGGTTTTTATTTTTCAAGGCTTTTAAACCTTTTTCACCAATGTGATCGAGCCTTTGATGCCATAGCATAGTCTTCTCTATTGGAAGTTTAACTTCCAAATAATTTTCCCCTATAGGGACTTTAGTCTCCTTCTCTACACAAAAAACCTTCTAATACTTTGCAGAGACACTATTACATTGAACAACAAGTGCATCCAACTTGTACAAAGTACCAATTTGAGCATCCCTAGCTAGCACCATCGAGCCTCTAGTCATTTTACATTCATTGCTTGAGAATGAGACTTTCACTCCAACATCATTTAGGTTACTAACAGAAATGAAATTTTCATCCAAACCTGGTATATGCATTACACCATCAATTCCCTTAATTCTTCCATCGGGAAATTGAATTCTTACTCTTCCACGACCAACTATTTCCAAAGATGAATCACTTGCTAAATACACCTTTCCACCATCATATTTTTCATACTTTGTGAACCAGTCTCTATGAGATTTCATGTGGAAAGATGCTCCAAAATCAGTCATCCAGACATCATCTGATGCCTAAGTTGCCAAGGTTGCAATGAAGGCATTTGCTTCACTTTGAGAAGAATCATTATCTAAAGAGTTCTTCTTCTTCTTCTTTTTCTCCTCTTTGCAATCCTTTTGAACATGACCAGGCTATCCACAGTTCCAACACTTCACCTTGTACATTTTTCCAAGAGACTTTGATCTCCTTATGATTTCAATTTAGACATTTTATCCTTCTTCTTGCCTTTTTCTTTTGATTTTCCATGAACAACTATAGCCTCATTTTCCATCTCAAAATATTTCCTTCTCATTTCTTCTGACAGCAAAGAAGCAACCACATCAAGAGACCATCTTGAAAGTGTTTTTCATGCTCCCAATCGCCATCACTAAATGATCCCAAGAATCGAGCAAAAAACACAACAAAAACATATAGCAATCTTCATCATCAATTTTCACACTCACGGATGTTAATTGAGCAATCAACGTGTTAAACGTATTCAGATGATCAACCATAGATGCCCCTTCCTCCATCTTCAAAGAGTACAAATTTTTCCTTAAGAACAACTTATTCACCAAGGAATTGCCCTAATAAATGTCTCCAAGCTTCTTCCACAAAGAAGATGTAGATTTCTCTTCATGAATGTTCAAGAGAATAGAGTCTTATCCACCCTTTTTCTTTTTTGTCTACAAGGTCCCAATCTTATTGCTTCATGATAGAAGGTTTCATTCCAGACACAACAAGCCAAAGATCACGATCCACCAACAGGTCTTCCATTTTGAGTTTCTACAACTCAAAATTGCTACCATTGACTTTCTCAATTTCAATCTTTCTTGATGTGCTTGCCATCTTAATCTGCAATCAAGATTCCCAAGTTTCTACAAAAATCCCACTTTAGAATTGACACAAAAAACCAACCCTACCCACAAGGATAACACAATTGGCCAAGCTCTGATACCACTTGCAAGGAAAGCAAAGGTGGGGAAACACTTTCCTAATGACAATTCTAAGAAGAGAATGAAAATTTGAGGTTCAAAATTCAATTATAGTTCATTAAAGATGCAGATTACTAGGAAACATATGAGAAAAAATTTCACACAACACAAAATAGACACAAGATTTACGTTAGAAAACCCTTACGAGAGAAAAACCCACCACACCAAAGAAAAATCTCTTCTATTACAGTAATTGAATTACATACAAGTTACAGACTCTCCTTTCAGATAATCAATCTCACAACTACAACATTTCCCTTATCAACTTTGTACAGAACAAATTTTGATCACACTTCATTATGTCTCACTATTACAATGTATATACAACATACAATGAAGAACACTCACTGATTATTCGACCATCAAACCCATAATAGTTATAGTACATTACAATGCATAGCAACAACCATGATCAAAAATATTTTTTGTACAAACAGTTTAGTTCAGTTTCCTTTGTTGAGCAATTGTCGAACTTACCAGTCATCGAACGATAATTTCCAAGTCAACAACATCCTCCACTGTTCAACATACACCTCAGCAGTCAACCAAATCTGTGCTCATTCACCCATGGTCCACTTCAAAGTCATGGTACAATGGTATGTCTATTGCACAACTATCATGCTCAACCAAGTGTCACCACGGGGTGACAGTATACACCACACTACCACTAGACAGCTAGGAGGCTCCTGCGGGATAGTGGTATACATCGCACTACTGCTAGATAGCTAGGAGCCTCCCACGAGATGGTGGTACACATGCACTACCACACCTCTCTCACAATCACCTAGTGGTATACTTGTACAAGCATGAAAGTAACACTTATGCAATTCTGAGCTGATTGGTGACAAAACCAAGGTTATAACGGTGAGTTTGAGACACATTTTCTCAACAATCTTATTCATATCTTGCTTCATTTCTTCTTTGTCGATTTTTACCAGTTACTTCTTTTCCAATGGAGTAGACTAGTTTCCCTTCTTACTTCTACAAACCTTTGAGATATGTCCAAGTTTGTTACAATTATAGCAGATAACACTTTTCTGATTAATCTGACCTTCATTACTTCTCAATCTACATTGATTTTCTTTGTGTCCAAATTTGTTACAAGTATAGCAGTGGCCATTTAAATATTGATTCATTATGCCTCCATTAAACATGTTCATTATTACCCAATTGATCATTCTCACCTGAGATCTACATTCAGTAGCTTTATCTCCAACCTTCTTACATGAAAAACATTGTCCAGAGAAAGAACTAGGAAACTGATTGATCCTGCTCTTGCATTTTATTTCCTTGTGACCATATTCATTATAGGAAAAACAAATACCATTGAAAGAGGGATACCTTTATGCATTAGGTTGTCTTGCAGGAGGTCTCTTTGCAAAATTTCTTGAATTTCTTTTCTGCCTCCCTTTGCCTTGAGTCTTTTGATTGTCCTTTGAACTTTCACCTGTTTCATTTCCCAAGCCATATTTTTCTTTACTTGGTTTTTGTCTTACAAGCAGTCCTTCAAGCTTGTCAGAGCTATATCTGAAATTATTCTCACATATTTTTTCCTTCTCTAGTTCTACTCTCAAGTTTACTACCTCATGTTCAAGTTTAAAGCATTCATCAGACTTGTTCTACACCATTGTATTCAGACATTCTTCAATTCTCTTATTTTCTTCTTCAAGCACTTTCAGTCCAATTATCTCTCATTTTTTATGCTCACTCACTTCTCTATGTCTTTCCTTGAATTTAT
Organism: Sequoia sempervirens; assembly: GCA_007258455.2. Classification (NCBI taxonomy): domain Eukaryota; kingdom Viridiplantae; phylum Streptophyta; class Pinopsida; order Cupressales; family Cupressaceae; genus Sequoia; species Sequoia sempervirens. The sequence goes on along the minus strand of VDFB02379711.1, from coordinate 31,897,790 downwards.
TTAATTGTTTTTTCAGCTTCTAGGAACATTCATTTGCATCTTCAAGATTTTCTTTCAGACCTCTGTTTTCATTTTCAACTTTGTCAAGATCCTCAAGTGCAGCTCGAAGTTCTTTATCATCCATCTGATTAACCTTTAGGATATTCCTCAAGAAGTTAAGCTATATACCAAGGAACCAAAGCTCTGATACCAATTTTTAAAAGGCACGGGACAACTAAGAGGGGGGGTGAATCATTCGTCACCAAATTTAAACTCAAAACTTCAACACTTATCAATTTCACAACCACATTGTTTTGTTATTAAGTATGAACATGAATTGCAGATAACAGATGCAAAATCAACACAATGAACACCATATTTTATGTGGAAAACCCAATGAGGGAAAACCACAGTGAGGATTAAATCATAATATGAAGTGATAGCAAAACCAAATATATAAGGATCACTGCCTTGAATAGGACTCAATGTCTAGATAAAAAAGCTCACTGCTTACAAGGAGGCTCACTGCCTACAAAAATATTACAAAACAAAATTAGGCTTCACAACCAACATGAATTGAAGAGAGTGCACCTAACAAGTGTTGATACAGTTCTAGTGATGCTCAGTAAATTCACTTGACACACTTCATCATGCTCACACTTCTTCTCCTTCACATTCACAATTGTCGCATCTACCTTACGATCTCCAAAAAATTGATCAACATATATACTTGATCCATCCACAAGCATTAATTAGGTCGGCCTAATTAGATGCATTTATTTGTTTACCAAAAGTACCAACTATCAGCTTCAACTATTCACAAAATATTTCCAAAAAGCAATTCAAATTCTCAACACTCTACATCATGTCGACATAGACCTAAGATAGGTTACATAAATATCCACAAGACAAAATTGATTCATCATATCAAAACTTATTCATGAAGTCAACCATAAATAGACCTAATTACAAAAATTAATCAGCAGAATAATGCCAATATGTTGTATGAGCACTAGAGCTCAAGAGATATTGATCATACATGTTTTTAGCAACCATAAACTATTTCCCAAAACTGCAAGCAACAACTATCAACCGCAAAGGATTGCAGACTAAAATACTGGAGGGTGTAGCTTGTATACTGGTTCAAATACCAGACAAAAATATCGGATCAAGCACTGACTTAGATTTGCAATCATAACTCAAGTAACATGGTGACATCAACGACAACACAAAACTATAGAGATAGTCATTCTTCTTTATTCTTTCAACAAGTTTCTCCCTAGATGATCCAATAGGTTGTATTTGTGTGTCAGATGCAATTTAAAAGTGCTTCCTCATAGAGTCACTTTCAATGATGAGTGGTAACCACACACTTAGGATTTTTGTTCTTAATGGTAATGGTGGATAAATTCTTATCAGTTGGTTGAATACTATTAATCATGTACTTGTAAACAATGTGGGTGTAGTTGGCTTGGTCCTTATTATTCATTTTGAAAATGGAGGCTTTCTTTGATCCATGATTTTGTAAGGGATCTTTGAAGTTTGTATGGTATGTATTTGAGTATCCTTGTTGATTTTTGACTTGTGTATCTCCTTTCTCTATATGATCTTGGATGATATTTTTATAAAGTATGAGGATGTTTTATGTCCTTTCATTCTATGATACTCACAAAAGTTGTCATTCTACCAAGATGGCTTGAAGGGTCCTAGTTCATAGTGTCTTATCTCTAGGATTTGAATAAAATTATATAAAACTAATTGAATGGGTTCTCCTAAGGGTGTGTATTTTTGTCATGGTTGATTAGTCCTTGGAGTACCATGATGTGTATTTTTTGTACCACATTAGTTGCTTGTTCATGATTCTGTTGTGGATTACTATTATTTTATGTTGAAGGTCCTTTAAGACTAACCACATGGTGAGATTTGTTTACCACTTTAGCATCCACTACACCATTATTCGTCACATTCTTGTTGTGTGACCAAAATTTGTTTTTTTATTCGAGTTGTTTTGGTAATTATTGTTTTCCTTAAAAACTTCATGAGCTCTTTTCTAATGAGGGTTTTCTCAAGAACCTCCTTGAATTTGTTTGAGCAATGAATTTGCAGATGAAACAACACTTCTTTATTGATATTTTCCATTAAGATTGTACTAATTTCTTCTTTGGAATATGACACGAACATTTGATAGAAAGACTTCTCCACCTCTGTAATAATGAAGTGAATGTTTCTCCATCCTTTTGTTTAGTTTTACATAGGTTGATTATGTTTATGTCATTTTCTATGTTGTAGGAGAAATGTATTACAAATATATCCACCAATTCACTCTAGGTCTAGGTGTAGGAGGTAGGTGAGAAAACCATTCAAGTACTTGTCCTCCAAGACTTCATGGAAAAGTCGCATTAATTTTGTGTGATCATAAGCAACGTCCAAGGAGGCTATGCAAAATTCTCTTACATGCTCTACAGGATCTCCCTTTCCTTTGTATTTGTCATATTTTTATACATTAAAGTTTGATGGAAAGAGTGACATGTGTATGCTCCTATCAAAAGGATAGGGACATAATTCCTCTATTGAGTAGGTCTTTTTATTTCTCGATACTTGCAGGTTTGAAATTTGTTGCTCCAGGCTTTGTAGCTATGGCACTAAGATATTTGTTGGCGATGGTGTTGTAGGAGGTGTGTTCATTTGTTGATAATGTGTTGGATGCCCAAACAATTTCATGTTCTAGTAGCTTGTGTTTGACATGGAAGCATTAATATTTCAATTGAGTGTGTTCCTATTTTTTTATTGCATTGGTGGAGTGGCATGTTGAAAATAAGATTTGGACATCAGATTCAGATTAGATTGTTGTTGTGGTGGTGGTTAGTTTGAATTTTGATTTAATCTAAAAAATTATTGAGTTCATGTCAGAGGAATGCTCATGTTCTACAAAGTAAAGGTTGTGTTTACTTGAGGACTTGAAAATGAAGGTTTTTTCCTTCAAGTTTTTTTAGGCATATTTTGATTGATGGTAAATTATGAGTTGTAGGTATCTTGTTACTTTGTTGTGTTATAGTCTAAGATGTGGTGGAAAATGGGTTTGTTGATTGTTTTTCAAATATAGGTGTGGGGGTATGTTAACAGTTATTGTATTATGCAAGGTTTGTCCAAATAAAAAAGCTTGTGTTCACCTATTGCGATATGTTGTGTGTTGAAGGTGTTGTGTTAACTACACCTTGACCTTGAGATGCTCTATTTGATTTTTCTCCTATGATAGTGGAAATATCAAAATCAACAGGGAGCCTAGCTCTATTCTGTGCAAGTGTTAGGAAGTATTTGTTAGGATCAACAAATATGAGCTCTTCCAATATGAGCAATATCCTAGGAAATTACAATGCATCGCCTATTTCTTCATGTGTTAGATTTTATTCCATGTCATTTAAGGTATAATCATCAAATGATGGTGTAGTTTGGGATTGTGATGTGGGTTGATCATTAGATGTAGAGCCAAAGTGCATATCACTAGTGGGGTTAAAGGTATGATCAGTTGTTGAATCCATTTCTTTTCTTTTATTTTGGATCTTGTTACAACCAAAAAATATTTGTTTTGAATTTTTATTTTTGGATTTTGAAATTTTTTGGTTTTTTTTTCGAGTTTTTATGTTTTTGGATTTTTTGGATTTTTGATGAATGTAATGAGTATGAAATAAATCTATGTTTTAGGATTTTTGGTTTTTTGAAAGACATTTTCAAATGATATGATCTTAGATTTTTTGAGTTTGGTTTTTAAAAGAGGATGCATGAAAATTTTTGAAGGACCAAGGTGATCAAATTAAATACCTAAACCTCAAGAAGGACAACTGATTAAGATGATGCTTTGATAAGATTTGAACCTTAAACTAGACTCGTGAGTTAAAAGTCCTACTTGTTGGTGAGATAATGAGAAAATAATGAGGTTTAATACATTCAAAAGGTAACTTTGGACTGATCAATAATTTGATTTGTTTCCTAGTTTGAAAACACTAAGATGAAAATCTATGATGTGGGATGATTGTAATTAATCTAGGGATGCAATTTAAGTTAGGTAAAGTAGGAAAACATTGAAAATGCAAGACTAAAACTAGAAAAATATTGTTTTTGTTTTAGGTTATTGTGTAAATTTAGGTTTGAGTTTTGTACTTTCTGAAATAAGCCCTAATTTATCTATTTAGCAAATGCGTCAAGGAATAAACATATGAAGTATAGAAAAAAACTAATGCAGTATAGGAAAGTGACAATTTTGTCACAGAAATATAATAGATGCATTAAAAAACTCAACAATCAGTGGCAGTAACAATTGTGGTGTAGATTTTTATAGTTGTAGTGTTTTGAATTTTTAGGGTTTTCTAAACACAATTGCATTGTAGAAATCTAATAGTTGCAGTTCAGAAAGACAAATGCAGTATAGAAAGATAGATGTGCCATAGAATTAACAGATGCATCACACAAATTCTGCAATTATGTTGCAAGAATACAAATGCAATACAAAATTTAATAGATGTGATGCTCTAGATTTTTCCCTCAAAATAGGTTTTCTAAGTGACTCTACATGTTTTATTTTTTTAGGTTTTGACTCAAGACACTCATAAAAAATAGAAGATAGAAAAAGTTGTGACTCTTTGACTCTTGGTAACAAGGCTTAAGACTTGAAGGCCAATAGTGTCACTAGTAGAGAAAAGACTGAATACAATTGAAAATAAGCATGACTTGGCTAATCAAATAGGAGTGTATTTAAACTTGTAGTAGGCCCACCTCATAGTTAAGTGATAAATACTCCACAAGATCGGATAGAAACACCTTTCTTTTCGAAAGAAAATAGCTAGACATCCAATGGTACATGCCCAATGGCAATAAGCTCACCTTCTTTCTCTCCTTGAGAGGCTATAAATAGAAACCAAAATATTTCTATCTCAACTTAAAAGAGGACATGGTGAGTAACTCCATGCATTGATCCTTATATGTTGCACCACTAACAAGCTATGGTTGAATGGTCTCTAGGCTTCTATTAAAAAAGGTATTTAATAGGGGTCTATTGTAAAAAAAAATCTCATCTAATAGTGCATGAGTCAAGGGGGTCTCCCCTATCTTTTTCACCTATATGTGTCTCGATGAACCGAGGGTCACGAGGCTTGGTTTGAATGACACTAGCTTTCTTTGAGGTACAAATTTCACTCTCCCCCTTTATATAGCCCGCTAGGAAACAAACTTGAGATCAGAACCTGGGGTGACGTGGCCCCTAGGCAAGTATCGCTACTGAAATAAATGGATATAGTGTTTCTTTTGATCCCCAAGATCATTATTAGAGGTCACAAAGGGAGAGCATGCATAGAAACAGCACTCCTTAGGTAAACAACAAGACTAAAAACTAATGATATTTTTTATTCTCAAGATCGCATAAGGCACAAGAGAAGAGCATGTGTATCACTACTCTACCAAGCATGGAATACATTCATTATTTTTAATCCCAAATGAAAGTCGTTTACTCTAGAAAAAGAAAGACACAAAGTTTCATTTTATAGTCTTTGGCAAGTGAACTTGCATCAAACTAATTAGTAATTTCAAAGTATCTTTGTCAAGTGAGCTACAATGAAAGGTGTTAGTAGTCTCAAAAGTATTATCTTTGTCCAATGATTGCCACAAATCTACTAGCAAATATTAGTAACCTAAAAGCTTAACCTATCAAAATTGGAATGTAAAATAAAAACAAAATTAAAAAAATCAATTTTATACCTCTCTAATAAATGTGGTGTAGGAAGCAGAGATTGTGTTGTAGGAATAGAATGATTGAAATGTAGAAATGCGATGATTGTGGTGCAAAAGTAGTATGATTGTGACATAGAAAGATGATTGCATCACAAAACCTACAAACACACAAATCAACAAAAAATATGCAAAACTAACAACCCAAAAGATATAATTGTAATGTCAGAATTTCAAATAAAGAGTTGCTAGTCTTATGTAATGTGTAAAAATAACAATCATTAGTAGAAAATGAAAATTCTTACAACATAGTCAAATGTGTTGTAGATTTGTAACAGATGCAACACAAAAAACTACGCATGCATCACAAAATCACAGATGTAGTGTTTGGTAGACAAATGGGGCACCAAATTCTACAGATGTGGTGCCAAATGCTACATTATGTGGTTCTCTGCAAAGACAGATGCATTACCAAACCTGTAACTCAAAAATTATCTAATTTTTTACCAAATTCGTTATTTCACGTTGGGTTCACCATTTGTATGACCAAAAAATAGGATCAAACATGCAAGAATAAGATGTAAGAACCACTAACCATATAGATTAAAGCAAATCCAATTCTAATCTATCAATGAAGCACAATCAACTTGAGAAATCAAATAATATCAAAAAGCATATACCTTCCTTATGTCAAGATTGATTCACCTCCATCGTTCTTCTCCATTTTTATTTTTCTCTTAGAAATTATGTGCTCACTATATTGCTTCAAGCTCAAATGAATATTGAATATGATAAAGAATGTAAAATATCAAAGATTTGTGCTTAGCCTTTAAATGGTAATGAAGGTCTATTTTATAGAAAATTCCGATTTGGATGGATGATCAAGATTGAAAGAAGAAATGAAGAGATCAAGGGTGGAGGATCAATGAGAGAAATTAATTGATTAATTAACTAGCTACACTTGGTTGAATGATTTCAGTTAACTACTTGCATGAATTAGTTGAGGGAATTGATTGCTTCATTAACTCATGTTGAGTGGGAGTGAACTGATTTGATTGATCACTGGACTAAAATTGATTAGTTAGTCAACTTAGAGATTCTTCGTTAGAAACAATGTGGAAATGCATGAGATTAATAATTAATTAAATAAATAAATTATCAAAGGAATGTGCATGTCGGATTTAATAAATAATTAATTAAATTTATTAATTATTGATCAGTAGATAATGTTTGATGAATTTAGGATAATTAAATAATTAAAGTAATTATTTAATTTTAAAAGTGGGAAGTGGATAATTAATTAAATAATATTTATTTATTTATTTAATTTAGAAGAATAAAGATAATTAGGGATGTAATTTTATTTTTTTGAGTAAAAGGCATTAAAGCCTATATATTATATATTAGAAGAAAAGGATTGCATTTGTCATTAAACAAATACGAATGGTATTATCAACCCTACCTATGAATTTGCAAGTCATTTGACTATGGCAATACATTTGACTTTGCAGATATGAAACCATATTTACAAAAAAACAACCAAGATATTTTCAACAAACCCTTCCAAGCATCCAAACACAAGCCCTAATGTAGCTTACATATCACAAAATTATTATAAAATTTTACATTTTCCTATTGATTGTCTTTGTTACTCCTCCATACACACAACTTCCACTGAATTTTCATCTTGACCTTCATCAACCTCGTCGAGATGCAAACACGAGCAACAAAAGCATGTCTTGTCTCAAATTCTCCTTTCAACTGCACTCTAGGAACAATACGTGCATGAGCAATGAAACCATGATTTACATCATTTACCCTTTCTGGAACATTACACACAGGGCCTTCCTCAATTTGTTCCTCTACCAACACAAAATTCATCATTTGAGGGGAACCAAAATGAGAACTATCGATAGGTGGATGATCAACATGGGCACAAAAAAATGAAACAACATAATACTTTTCCTTGATGTCAATATCCATTCTAGGGATGTAATTAAATAAATAAGATTTATTTAATTAATCAAAGAAGAATAAGATTAAAGTGAATTAATTAAATAATATGAAATCATTGCAGTAATAGTAGGATATGAAATTAGATAATAATTAAATAATTGAACACTATTTAATCATTGGGAATAGGATGATAATTAGTGTTAAAATGTTGCTCGTGAGCTAGGACAATTTCAAGTATCTATAGTTGCTACAGAATTGGATGGTAGAACCATGATAGCATGATGAAGGGGAATACACATCATAACTAACATAATCAATAATACTAGAGAAAACCTATATTCAAGATTATGCAAATTAAAAAGGGTAGATACACATCATTCAAAAATCCAATAAATTAGCAGATGCTACTATTATCACTAAAGTATGCACCCTAGAAGAGTTGAAAAACTCAACCTACTTGTGAAACCTAGGATCCTTTTCATGTTTGTGGGTCACCATTGATGGAAAAGAACCTCCAAAGAGGGTTGGTTCCCTTTGGTTATATCACCTAATCTAACTTATGCTATTGCTTTATTGATGGAAAAAGGGTAGAAAGAATAGCATGAAATGAATCTACTACTAAGGTGATGCACTGAAAATGTGTTTTTCTCAAACTTTAAATTTTTGTTTTGGCATACAACTAATCAATGTTTCAGTTGTTTGTGCACAACATTTGTGTTTGGCATATCTATGTATAAGTGTTTTATTGAAAGGTGTGTATTTCTTATAGTTTTAGAAGGAAGAAAGTGTGATGGTCTTCACAATCTAACATCTATTTGAACTATGACACAAGCAATAACCTACACATACATATCTTTTTTGCTTGAAAATATGGAAGTAAGACATTCATCTAAGGATTTGCATATGAAAAATCACAAAAATGTCATCAATTACCTCACATCCACAACCAGGACATAAACTTTGAAGGCCAAAAATGCTTATTTATTGATAGAAGATGCTCTTGAAAGTATAAAGTCTGACATATATCTGCCATGATTGAAAGAAATGCTTTGAAAATGAAGTGTTTCAATGCTTTATTTTAGTCTAAAACTGAAAATCTGAGTTACAATGTCAATATGACCAAAAAGAAACCTCGAGTCAAGTTTACAATGCTTTGTCAAAGTGAAAAGAACTGACTACAAAATGAAGCTAAACCTCCCTTTTGTCTATCCTACGCTAGAGGAAAAGTAGGATAGACATTAAGGATTATTAAAAGACCACTTCGTGCTTTGAACTAGTGGTTTGACCTCATTTGGGTGCTTAGGAACTGCCTATTGCATTTACTGCTTTTAAAACTTATTTCATGATGGCAGCTGTTTAAAAGTCTTTATCACTCAAGCTCCTTTTGTGCAAATGTTTCCTGGATGCTTGGAGATGTCTCAACTGCCCTCTCTTCTCTCAGTCGATTGTCTAACTTCTTTAAGGGTAAGGTCCCATGGAGGGGGGCTTCCTAAAAAATTTCAATGGGTGCTACTGAGAATTTTTAGGAATATTTTAAAGCTGGTGGTCTCATGATTTTAATAGTGCAATTCAGCTTAAAATTTTAAGCTCCAACATTTAAGGAATGGACTGTAGTGCTTTGATAAAATAATAAATAAGTAAAAATTCTCTCATTTTTATTTTATGATAGAAATTAAAAATTTTAGATGATAGACAAGTGGCAGAAAAAATTCCTAAGCTATAGGAGCAATTTCTAGCCCCACTTCCATTTCACCAGCTAAAATCTGCAGTCCTAAAAGGTAGGGGCTGCTATTTTTCAGGGAAAGATTCCAATTAATCGTGTAGCATAATTTTTTTTTTTTCCCACGAGACCTTTAACTCCATGAAAATAGATGCCCAAGACCCCCATGGCACCATACAGTAAACTGCCCCTATATGCCTGCAACCTGCCCAACTGCTCATAATGCCTCAAAAATGCGACTTCATACAAGTAGGACATGATTTGAATGAGTTTAAAATGAATTGGAACTCCTTGGGGCGTAGGATAATCTCCTTCAATGCATATTCGTGCCTTAACCAATCACCTTGTCTTGCTCTTTCCATGATGGATACTAGGTGTCCTTTGATGACTTGCTCATCTGTACCATCATTATTAAGATATTCACAGGTCAGCATCTCTCCCTTGTGATTGGCTAAATACTTTTGTTGAAACACCTTTAGTGATTGTGGTGGATTTCTCTTCTTTGAAGTCACTTCAAAACTGTTGACTGCCCTTTTGGAATGACAATGTCTTCTAAAGACTGAAAGACTGCTCTTCAATCTAATTGTCACCCTTTGGGACTGTCACTTAACCTTTTTAAGAGACATGTATGCACTATCATATCTTATGCTTCCTTGAGAACAGTAGTTCTGATGACCATCATGGAATTTAAAGCTTCATTACTTTATGATCTACTCTCAGCATGTCCTTTTGAGTTGTATATTCCTATGTTTACACTATTAATTATACAAGAACTCCTTTAGACCATACATCTTATCAGTATTGTAATCTCAACATACTCTTTACTTCCAATGTAAACTGTCATAAGAGCTATATTGACTGCCAATATTTTGGTTAAAACACTGTCATTTATACAGTATTTTTTGCTTTACCTTGTAGACTATCTCCTTGAACTTTTTTGCTGATGCTCTATGACATGACACTGTTCTTTTAAAGTCCTTGAAACCCCTCTCACCTTTTTGCACATAATGTCATAGATTGACCTTACTGCCTCATTACTATCAACATACACAGGTTGCAGGCACTGTCAATAATCAATAGACTAAGGATAGCTCTTTTTAAAGGCACTTCCCTCATCCTTATTTGCAAACATATTAGAGTGTTGTGGACCACTATATTTTGTTCATGACTGTCTTGTGGACCACTATATTAGAGTGTTGTGGACGACCATCAGATTGTCCTCTAGGACTGACATGCCTTCATTTGGTGTCCACTGCCTTCTACCTTCATTTCATGAAACTCTGACCTTACTGGCACTTTATAATCTGCATGTCTAAACTTCCCTTGCAACACTAGGATTAAAGTGGTTTATTCTACCTCCATCTAAGGATTTTAATGTCATAGCTGTCATACATTTAAATTGCCACTTCACAGTTGGAAAATTGCACAGCATTCATTATAGGTCTGCCCTCTTGAAAAGAACACTATGATATCCTTGTCAGGACTACCCTCTACTTGCTGACTGTCTTCAGTTCATCTATTTTTATTGTGGAGGTAGCTGAAACAAGGAAAACTAATCCTAGAAAATTTCAGAGGAAAACTTCACATATTTTTCTTCAAAGTAGGCATGAGACTTAGTGACATCTAAAAATGCATGAACTTTTGTTCTTATTACATTTCATAATCTTTTTCACATCCTTGCAACATTTACTATCTGTCATATCTCTCATTTACTTTAAGATTGTCATATTCTTTGATTTAGGGCAGGTCATTGTACCGAGGTTTGTAATCCTACTCGTCCACTTTTTCACATGACTGCACCTATACAATCTTCCACACTGCATTATCATTGTGATCAATATCCTAGAGGCATAGACTTGGGCAGTCCAATTGCAAATAAACCCACTGAAATTTTTTAGGAAGCCCCCCCCTCCATGGGACCTTACCCTAAATCTCAAATTTTAAATCATAAATTTTGGAGCAAATAAACTAAATCTGAGGTATTAATGTATTCCTGTATCAGAACTGAGCAACAAATCTGCTAAATGAGCACCATGTTTCCTGAGCACTCTGCACATGGAACTACTAAAGCACTGCCATAACCCTATGAGCTACCTTTAGAAAACCAGTGGGCTGCCTACAAAAAGATTCTATTAGTATGGGGGCTGAAATACTGAAATACTGAGCGCACAGGAGTTAATACCCTTGGTATTAATCATTTTCGATATCCCTAATCTGGTTAAAGGCACAACTATTTCTTCTTGTACATAGAACTACTTGAGACAAACTGAGTATATATAGCTATACAAATCTTTTCTGTAGTAGTGTGGCTATATCTCATGCACCAAATGTCATTACTCTACCTGCTCTCCAGTGTTTCACTGCCAGTGGATCAGATATGGATACTCCACCTTAGAAGGGTCTTGGTGTTTGCTGGCACAGACCAATAGTCCCATATGCACAGTGTCAAAGTGGAGTATCACCTTCAACTGTGGTTTATAGCACTCTTAACATAAGTTTTTACCATCTACTCATTATGATCACAGTCTTCATGATCCTTTACCCCTGCATACTTCACATTATCATGTCTCATTTGACTGTTCCCTTTAAAGGACTGCCTTACTTTTGCAATGAACTATCATAGCACTTTTTTAAATAAGTTTTTTAAATAAGACTGTGTCATTGACAACTTCATGATGAATGTCCTCTAATTTTGTGACTCAAGGCAACATTTCTTCTATAATTCTCCCTTGAACATCTTGTGAGACTGTCACATAGGTTTGGAGCATTAAAACTTGCTTTTGCACTTGACATTTGACTGTCTCCAACTGTAATGCACTGCCTACCTTCATTTGTCTTTGGCCTGCAATTTCTGAACATTGTCCTGATGCCTCTCTCTGAGATCCTCACTCACTAATTCAAATAGCATTTCCTGCCATTGTTCAGTCATTGCATCTACAACAGTAAGTTTAGGTTTTGGTAGACCTTTGTTTATGCCCAATTTTGTTTCATTGCTAGTGTTAAAAGCTACTCCATATTCCCATTCTGAATTCCTCAGATAACAGGATTGTAGCAATGTATTCTGGATAGTTAACACGCATACATCCTTATTTATAAAAGGTAGAAAAAATCTTAGATTTGCATCGAATCTTCTTGTATCTTTATTTGGATCTGGAAACTCAATGACACCCTTTGATTTTATGCAATAGATCTTGAGTGAGACCAAAACAAGGAGGAGGTTTGAATCTTGACTTCAAATTAGTTTCACCTTCTAGTGTTGCATTTTCAACAAAACATGTGCTCTGTGATTTAAAAATTCTTAGAAGAATCAAATCATATGACACCATCATTTTCACGAAGTCATATTATATCACCAATGTGGATCTCTTGAGCTTGAATATGTTTCTTAATTGACTTTCTTTACTACACACACCTTTTGCAACTCTTTGATGAACAAATTTAAAATGTGAACATGCCTTGTCCAAGCTTCCACATTTGCATGTCTGCCTAGTAGGGCACTTGTAACTACAACATCTAGCAAGAATTGTTCTGCTGTTATGATCTCTCTACATCAGAAATATCTCCCTAACATTACTCTTCCAGTCCTATGACACAAACCCATATGTCCTTCATGGTTGTGTTAACCAATCCCCTTTGCTACTTCCAGTCTCACCTAGCAACCACTTCAACTGAATTCTTAACATCCTTCAACTGTCAGGATTCTATCCTCTGTTTAGGACTGTCACCATAAAAAATGCCATGAATCTATGTTGGGAGATTTTTGATGTTCCTAAATGTCACTGCAGATTGCCCTTTCTATGTTTAGCTATCCCCATTGTATTGAATACCTCTCATTATATCCTCGGACCATGACAAGGGTTTATCAACAATTTATCAATCTTTTGAAAGACAAGAGTTCAAACAATTTAACATTTATTGCCTGTAACCTTATTTCTAACGACTAGTTCAAACCTTGTACAGATTTCAACCAAACTAGACCTCTAAAAATATAGGGTTTCCTCCTAAGGGTTTATGAGGGACTCCTCTCAACACGTCACTAAAAACACATCCATGCATGAATTCCAAGCAAAACAAGACTCTGAACAGATATGAAAGGCTAAAGGTTGGAGAGATATTTATTGCGCCTATTGTGATGTGGCGATATGCAAGGCTTCTAACTTGGTAGCATGCGTGGAAACCCTTTGAACGTGTCACTTTCATCTCATAAAACCTCTGCAACATGCCCTTAATGTTCTTTGTATGCCAGCAAACAAAACAACTTACAAACCTCCTACAATGTGGATGAAGCCTAAAGACTTTCAACGCCTTTATAACAGAAAAACCTAAAGTCTCTCTTGCAACGTGGGTGAAAGAATAAGAGCAAACAAATTGATTTGTTATTTTTCCCTCCATCTTCCACTTTACTGCTGGAAACGTAATAATGTTTTGAAATTTCCTCTCTTTTCTCCTTTTTCTCTGCTAACTCAGCAAGCAATCAAAAATTTCTCTTAAAATTTTGGTTTCAACAACTATTCATGATGATAAAATATCAACAACTACAACAGGTTGTGGTGTTGGCGTGCTCACCTATCATCACAAACATGTTCCTTCACACTGAACTCGATTTTGGTGAATATTGATTTAAGTTGGAGTAAATCTCTATTGGCAAACAGAAGATTTGTCAAGGCATCTATGTCTCGAGACAAGATTCCATCTCTACAACCTTCTCTGCACTCGTATGATTTTGTTGTACATATTCCTTAACACTGACCCCCATCCTAACCCTGAACGAAGCAATCATGATAATGTGTTTACATGAATTGAAATGTTGGTGATGGCAGTAAGCCAAATGTAATCCTATTTGTAAAAATTGGTTTGTGTGAATGACAGGATATTCTGGCTTTGCCAGCATACCCATGCTATCTATGTTCAAGTGATCAACCCTTCTATGGGTTTTGTACCTCAGCTGCTCAAAAACCTAGTTAATTTGTCTTACCCCATCGTTGGCAATCTAGGTTCGTCTCCAGTATCTAGCATCAAGAAATTATCATCGTGTAATCTTTGACAATATGTCTTGAAGTTAAGAGTTTGATGAACCTATCCTTCATATTTGTAAGTCGCAAATTTTCAAAAGCCTTTGTTTTCTTTATAAGAAAGTCAAGATCAAGGAACAATATTATAAAAAAAAAATCAAGGAATTATATTATAAAAAAAAATTGTGTCTATTGGCAGAGGATTCTCTTTTTAAGCTTTTGTGTTTGTGTGTTTGGGGAGTTTATTATGTTCTTGCTATGACTTCATCTAAATTCTCAAATATTGTGGTTAGTGCAAAATTATATGGTTATAACTATGTAAATTAGAAATGTGAGATGAAATTGATTCTACGAATAAAAGTTTTATGGGAGATAGCAATAGAAGACAAACCTATAGATGAAATCAAGCATGAAAAATAGGATAAAATAGATATGAATACATATAGGCTACTATTTTATGGAAAATTAGTTCAAGGATTATGCCTCATGTTCAAGATTTAAAAACAATAAAGAAAATATGGGAAACATTGCAAACAATGTATGAAAGATCCAAAAAATTAAAAGTGATGGACATTAAAAGGCAATTAAATCATTTGAAAATGAAGGGAGGAGATAACATGAATGATCATATTGCAAAATTGCAAAAATTAAGAAATCAACTTGCAATGATGAAGGTTGAATATGAAGACTTCTAAATTATAGATTTTTTTAATTGAAAGTCTTCTAGATGAGTATTGTTGTCAATCTAAGATGCACCCTTAGCTGAATTCTAAATCTAGCTACTCGGTGAAACATGGGAATGGCTTCAACATGTGGGACCTTGTTGAATGGAGCCAAGCCTCTAGATAAAGGGCTAGTTCCCTACCTACTCTAGATGCAAAATATCAGTCCAACCCAGTACTGAATAATCCTACAACTAAACCTATTCTAAGAGTTTTCCAAGGAAAAGGGGAAGATAAAATGCATGAAAGGGAAAGGGTGTCGATGCATATAAATTAAATGGTGTTTCTTCCTACTCACTACAACACAAAATATTGATTAAGCCATCAAGGAAACTCACAAATTTCACTATTTCAAGATTATTTAAGGCAAATATGAGGGCAAAGGGTTTGACAAGTACTCAAGGGAAAGAAATATCCACAAATGGTCCTTGCAAATATATTTCACACAACATACATGTACAAAAATATAGAAACTATCATAAAACCATGAAAGCCAAATATTTGCACAAGATGGGAGATGTGAGAAGAGGTAAAAAATGATAGCTTTCATTAATATAGAGGCATAAAGCTTGTTTACAATTATAGAGCTATAGAAATTGAATGTCTCTATAAAGGAAACAAAAAAAAAAAACCCTTGCAATAGGGTAGGTGTAGGGAGATGGGGAACCAAAAAGTGGCTATGCAACTTTTTGTTCCCCTAGTGAACATAACACGAGCACATTATAATGTGTTCGCATTTTGTTTTTCTTTAAAGAAAAAACTAAGAGGCTGAGCTAAAATCAACATTTAAATTTGGTTTGCAACCTTTTAGAGTGCATTCATGTTGTGTAATAGATCATTCTTCACCAATTTTTCCACCAAATTGTTGCCAAAATTCCACCACAATGTTACCAAGGTCGAAGAGGTAAGTATTTTTAATTTTTTAAGTAAAAAATTAATTAAGTAGATGGATAGAAAATATTTTGAGTGGTTTTTCTTTAATTTCTAGGAATTGAGAATGCCCCATCAATAGATGAAAACATGCATTCACTAATTAATGAAAACCTTCCTAAAGAACAACCACAACAAACCACTCTCACATTGTCTCGACATCCTCTTAGGACACAAGAAAGTATATTAGTGCAAATAGAAAACAATAAAAGAGAACTTGAGGCAATTTAATTGGAAGATTGAGAGATCCATCAAGAACAAAATCCCATAGGTCTACCCTTGCTAGTTCACTAGAATTGATCATCTCTCACATAGTATCTGTGAGTGGGAAAATCAACACATGGTCGAAAAAGAGGGAAGAACAAATAATTTTTTTGTAGAAAAACTATCCAATGAGTAAATAAAACAAAAAATATTGAAATATAACTTGTGTGAGTTGTTCACCAACCCAAGAACTAATACACCCATACACAATGCTTGAAGGAGGTTCCCTATCTATTGGTGCCACCACCAAGGGATAAGGAATATTTTTTTAAGATAGGTGGTGATGGTGTTTGACCATCATCCATGCCATAGCAATGGCATCCCACAATATTTTTTGAGGAAACTCTATTGTAAGTTTGTCCTCAATGAGATTGAAAATTACTTTGTCACGCGAGATTTCTAGGGTAGAGATGGGAGCTCAACACAAGATAGAGTGGAGGAACAACATGGCCAAAACCAAACACCAAGACCCCTTACTAGACTAGAGTTTATTCATGTCACTATCCCTTCCATTGTGAAGGAGGGTGTTGAGGTTGAGACCTTACAATCCATTAGCTTGCTCATTCATACCCTTTTACAACATGTTAGTGTTAGATGCACAGAACAACTAAGAGGGGGGTGAATCAATTGTACATTAAAACATTCAATCCCTCATTAACTTTCAAACTGTTATCAAACTTTAAACCCCCATTAAGCATTAGTAGAGTGTAAACATGTTAAACATCAATACAAACACAACCATACATAAGAGAACACCATATTTAAGTTGAAAACCCTAAGCAGGGAAAAACCACAGTGAGGATTGGCTCACATATATATGAATAACAACACCAAATATAATTAGGCTCACTACCAAGGTCTTGTTGCCCAAAAAAGAAGAAAGGCTCACTCCTAGGTGGCTCACTACCAAGGAGAAAGAAGAATAGAAGAAAGTGTTACAAAGAGATTCATTATCTCAGAGCAACAGGAAGAATCCACCACTACAACTCTATTCCATCGACAACCTTTGACTCAATGCCTCCAACAACTTCAAGAACACTAAAAATGTAGACATCTTTTGCTCACTACATATGGAGTCATAGGCATTAAGCTCACACTCAGATCACCACACTTGATCAAATTCACATCTTTCACATACCACACACCTCAACACAAACTCCACTTTGCATTTATAGCATATGTGACCTCAAATGATCTCAATTAGGTTGGCCTCAATGAAACATATTCACCTCAAACATGCAACACCAAATAGGTCAGCACCAAACACTTTCATGATGGAAAGAATACCATACCAAGGGTTAACTAGGACCCAAATCTACATCGACATGCTACTTAATGCAATCACAATCTATGAGGTACCTCTGCAAATAGCACTACCACACCAAGTTGTACAAACTTGAACTAACACTACAAGTGACCACATACATGCCTCTTCGGGTTTGAAAACACCATGCAAACCACATAGCAACACACCACAACATCCACACAACATGCTAGAATATTCTAGCATCAACATACTACACTGTAACACTGCCACAACCACTTGAAACAAATAATACTTTCATTATGTGCAACCAGACACACTACCACTGAACTTCAACACACGAACCAAGTTTGTGGAGAAACTTAGTGCTCAACACTCTAAGAGAAAGTAGATACAGACATTATAAGCACATTCCCAAATCCATGAGATAGGAAACAACAACATGGAGAAATGTGGAGCAAATCTCATTTCCCCCAAACAACCTTCTATATAGATAGACACACTATCAAACACAACTTCTATTGTTGTATGATCTGGAACTTGAAACTCTGGATATAACACCTTTGAACACCTATACTCATCACATCCAAACCGCACACACATATCTTCAACCATGAAGAAATGTGGAGCGCAACACTAAAAGCACCTCTATCACACTACAAACTCTTTTATTCAAAATTTAAGCACTTGAAAACTAAGTGAACCGACTTCATCAGCAACACTACAAATAATCTCCCCATCTACAATACCGATAATCTCCAACAATCTCCATATACTTCCCATACTATTTACATCAATGACCAACTATTGACATGAATGACAACACCTGCAATATACTTGCAACAGTCTCCCCCTTTGTCATTGATGGAAAAACTAGCTCTGAAAAACCATCAATAATAAAAGCAACTCCACATAAAAAAAAAGCTCCCCCTTACTAGGGAAACTCTTATACTTTCCTCTCTCCTTTTTCCTCTATTCTTCAAATACCATTCTCTCCCCTTTTCTATTATTTCTCCCTTTCTTGAGGATTTTTTCAAATATCAATCTCCCTCTGTGTTTTTTAGACCATACTCTCCCCCTTTGACATCAATAGCAAAGGGAAACATCTTTCCCTTTGTCAACACTTGCATATAATTTTTTCTTTTCTTCTCTCCCCCTTCGACATATGCACACATCACTTTGACACCACTTGCACACTTCTCTTTAGGAAACACCAACAAGAAACTACTCTCTCTCCACCGCTCTTCTCCATACAACTCTCACTACTATACATTTTGTATTACTCATTCTTCACTGCTCCCTCTACTTCTTGCTCTTTTTTGCACACTCCCCTTAGGGACACAAGATATGTTTCACTTGATTGGACCAATCAAAAACACTACTACCTACTCCCCCTAAGAGGTAGCCTTCAACATTAGTCTAGGACCAAGAATGTATCTTAAAATGCTTCCTGGAGAGATGCACCAACTTATGCATCTAGTTGAAAGGAGGGGCAGTAACCCCTAACTTCTACCAAAGATACTCAAATGTGTCTTTAGGAAGAGCCTTTATAAAAATATTTGAAACTTGATCCTTTGTAGGAACATACTCCAACTTCACCTCATTCTCCGCAACTTTCTCTCTTAAAAACTGATACTGGATAGAGATATGTTTTGTACTTGAATGCATTATGGGGTTCTTTGAAATATTGATAGCACTTGTATTATCACATAAGATAAAAATAGGTTCATCATATGATACTCTGATATCCTTCAATGTTTGCTTCATCCACAACACATGTGTACAACATTATGTTGTAATATATTCTACCTCTTTAGTAGATAAATAACATTGAATCATGCTTCTTACTCAACCAAGAAACCAATCTACTTATAAGAAAGACAACACCTCCACTTGCACTTCTTGTATCATCTGTACAACCTTACCAATTTTCATTTTTATATGCATTCAAAGAGAAATTAGTATCCCTAGGATTCCATAAACCAAAATTTGAAATGCCCTTCAAGTATCTAAATATCCTTTTAACTATTGCAACTTATGATTCTCCTTTTAACTATTGCAACTTATGATTCTCTAGGATCTTCTTGAAATCTTACCACAAGATATGTTGCATGCATGATATCTAGTCTATTAGTAGTTAGGTATAGTAGTCCACCAATCATTGATCTATACTTGCTTTGTTTGTCTTAGGAGATTCATCATTCTTTCTCAACTTATAACTAGTAACCATAGGGGTACATACTAGTTTAAAATACTTCATCTCAAACTTCTTCAATATTTCCTTGACATACTTTGACTAAGATGAGAATATTTAAACCAAAATTTGGAGTGCCCTTCAAGTATCTAAATATCCTTTTAACTATTGCAACTTATGATTCTCTAGGATCTTCTTGAAATCTTACCACAAGATATGTTGCATGCATGATATCTAGTCTATTAGCAGTTAGGTATAGTAGTCCACCAATCATTGATCTATACTTGCTTTGTTTGTCTTAGGAGATACATCATTCTTTCTCAACTTATAACTAGTAACCATAGGGGTACATACCAGTTTAAAATACTTCATCCCAAACTTCTTCAATATTTCCTTGACATACTTTGACTAAGATGAGAATATTTTTTTTTGATTGACTAATTTATAATACAAGGAAGAAATTCATCTCACCGCACATTGACATATCAAACTCTTTCTACATCTCCTATGCAAACCTCTTGCACATACCTTCATTTCCTCTTAACATTAGTCATCAACATATACCACCATAATCAGAATTTTTTCTCCTTCAACTTTGAAGTATAGGTTGCTATCTGTGGTACCTTTCTTGAATCCTTGTTGCAATGAGAAATTATCCAATCTTGTATACCAAGCTTTGAGAGATTGCTTGAGTCCATACAATGCTTTATTTAATTTGCAAAGCATGTCAGCATCATCTAACAACTAAAAACCTTTTGGTTGTTCAATGTACACTTCTTCTAGCTCGCCATTTAAGAATGCAAACTTCACATACATCTTATGTACCTTGAATTTCTTATGTGTTGCAAAGGCCAAAACATCCTAATAGCCTCCATCCTTGCAATTGGAGAAAAAGTCTCTTCAAAATCTGTTCCTTCCACTTGTGAGTAGTCTTTACACACAAGTCTAGCCTTGTTTCTGACAAATTTTCAATCCTCATTCAATGTGTTCCTGAAAACCCACTTAGTTCCTATCACATTCTTGTTTGCAGGTCTTGGGACCAATTTTAGAGTCTGGTTCTTCTCAATATGTTCCAACTCTTCTTTCATAGTCATGATCCAATTCTCATCATTGCGTGCCTTAGTCACTATTTTAGGTTCTACCTTTGAAAGTTTAAACAAAAGTTTACTTGTCCCTTTGTCAAAGAAGCTCATCTTCTTTTCAACATTCCTTTGCTCTTATCTCCAATAATTTGATCTTCATAATGATTCTTTTGCACATACTTAGGAGTCTTAGGGATCTTTTCTAGAGCTTCCTCCTCTTCAACTATCATCTCTTTTTGCTTTTCTTCATCCTTTTCTTTTTCACTACAAGGGGGTTCATCGCATTCATATCCTTATATCAACATTGAATTCTGTAATGGTTCTTCATCCATCTTGACACTTACACTCTCAACAATTTTCTTTAGTCTTTTATTGTATCACTGATAAGATTTGCTTCTTGTAGAGTATCCAAGGAATATTCCTTCATCAGATCTTACATCAAACTTTCCTAAGTTTTCTTCATCTCTTCTGATATAGCATTTACTTCCAAACACTAAAAAATTTCACAGTAGGAGGTTTTCCATACCATAAATCATAGGGAGTCTTTGAATTTTTCACTCTTTCTTGACCTTTATTAAGAATGTAGACTACAATATGAATTGCTTCTCTCCAATAGACATCTAGTAGATTCACTTCCTTCATCATTGTTCTAGCTCCCCTTTGCACTTTCCTTCCACTCTATAGCTCCATTTTGTTGAAGAGTCCTGGGAGCTGAAAAATGTCTCTTTATTATATGATCTTCACAAAAAAAATTAAACTAATTGGAGGTGAAATCACCACCTCTGTCAGACCTCATGCACTTGATTCTCAAAATCATTTCATTTTCAAGCATAGATTCAAAGGCTTTGAACTTATCTAGGACATTCTATAATAATCATCAATCAACAACATAAAATGCACATGTGTCACCATAAGAGCTTCTTATGCGGGTAGGTCCACATAGGTTTATATGCACCAACTCCAAAGGACTTGTGATAGACTATTCTTTAGTCTTGAACTTCTTCTTTATTTTCTTTCCAAACTGACATTCCTTGCAAATTGCATTGATAGGATTTGTAATCTTTGGAAAATATCTCACAGCATCAATAGAACTAATCTTTTCTAGGCTATCAAAATTTATGTGACCCATTCTTCTATGCCATATCCAACTTTCATTTATTTGATACATAAAGAACTTAGCACCACTACCTTTGAGCTAATAAACATTACTTTTTTTCCTTGTTCCTACAACAACCAAGGTTCTGGATCTTCCTTTTCTGATTTCACAACCATTATCCTAAAACACCAAATTGTATCCTCTACTACACATCTATCCTACATGATAAGATTATGTCAAAGACCCTTGACATAAAGAACATCATTTGTTTTATACTTTCCATCAAAATTAATTGAACTTTTTCCACAAATCTTAGCAGATGTATAATCACTGAACTTGACAAGACCACCATCATACTTCTAAAGTTTAAAAAACTTGCTCTTATCACCTATCATATGATTTGAGCATCCACTATCAATTATCCAATAATTTCTTCTCTTGCATGAAAAGCAGTCACCATAGTTACTTCAATGTTGTGATATGTTTCTGGAGCACTTTCCTTCATACATCTTTTAGAATTAGTAGAACTAGTTCCAACTCTTCGAGTCATGAATAAGCATTCATAACTATCTTCATCAGGATAGTTTGATTCCTCATCATCGATACACCATTGTCTTTTTCAACATAATAACTCTTCTTGATAAATTTACCTTTATTATCCTTATGTTTGTCATTTACAACTTTGATTGGACATTTAGAAGCATACTGACCTATCTTTCCACAATTGAAACATTTAAAGGGTAACTTACCTCTATATTTTTCAATGCCCTTTTTCAATCTCCTTACAAAATTTGCTTCCACCTCATCAAGATCATCTGGATCTAATTCATCATCCTTCTATGTCTTTCCGACTTTAAAAGTAGATTCTTTCTATGAGCATGATCATAACCTAAGCTAAAAATGGTTGATCCACATGAAATTAACCAAGATCTAACTAGTTAACTCAAGCTCCCAATGAAATACTTGTAAACATCAAACAAAGAAACCATTAAACAAGAAACTAACTAGAAATGCATAATGAAAACTAATCTATTGCCTCAAACCTCATCCCATTGGGGATTGGTGATGAATTGATGTGGAATGTCATCCCTTTCCCACTCCCTTTGTTGAAACAAGATTTCAAATGGATGAAAGATAAGCTAAAATGGATACAAAGCTCAACTGAAATGGATGCTAAATGATAAAATTCTAATGGAAAATGCTCTAAAAATCACTATAGTGTAGTTACTCTAAATGAAAGTGGATCCCTTTCTCATAGAAATGAGGAATATTTATAGGAAAAATAGTTGAATCAATGGTCTAGACTGATTTGATCAATCAATGGATGAAAATCAATAAGAGGAGAAGGCATGGATCAAGGATCCCCATCAATGGATGAGAATGCAAGTTGACAAGGATCAATAATTTTAATCAATGGCTCTCATTAATTTGAAGAAGCACACCTCCTAAAAATTAGAAAGTTGTTAAAAGATATTTCCCATTGGAGAGAGTTGGTTACAAAGGAATATTCCATTGTAATATTCCCTTGCAAGTGGTAGGATGAGACAAATTAGCTAATTAGATAATCAAAAGATTATCTAATTGTGCAAGATGGATGAAATTAGGAATTTTGTTAAAAAATTAACTTCTTTAATAAAAGGAGATTAATGATATTCAATTAGATAATTAGGATTATTTAATTAAATGAGAAGACATAAGAAATTTAATTAAATAATTTGCATTACCTAGTTAAATAAGATGAAAATTAGTATGAAAGGGGATGAATTAGCCAAATAACATTGATTATTTGATTAATAGGAGAAAATGATAAATTTAATTAAACAATGAAGATTATTTAATTAAGTGATCAAAAAGAGGTGATTCAACATGAAATGGTGTTAGTAATCAAATTTAGATGTGCAATATCAATTAGGACAATTTTAAGTGTCTACATTTTGCCCCTCTTTGAAGTGAGGTACCTGTTACATTGGTTCAAAGATTGATGCTTTTTTAGATCAACACTACCACTCAAATAAAAAAAAAATTAAAAAAAATCATGATTTTTTGAATGCCTAGTTGTTGCCCGAGCTAAAAGAATTATGTCGGTATACTGACCCTTGAGAAATCAAGCGGAAATTTTAATTTTTAGGTTGATATTGCGACAAAGATGTAGGATCAGTTCAACTCAAAGAGGACAAAATATACTTCTTTAGAAATATCAAATATTTGATGTAGATGGATTTTATAATGTATAAATAGTCATCGGCCATGGGTGGCATCATGTATATTTTGATGTATATCACATAGATTCGATACTTGGATAGAAATGTTAGTAAAGACAGAAGAATAAGAAAGAATGAGAATGAATGTTGATTAACCATTATTTTTAAGATTGATTCAGAAGTCCAAGAAGCCTATGATAATTTAATACTTTACTAGATATGTGATGAGAGATAATTTGCTTATTTATGGGATTGAGATACTTCATCATATCATTCCTTATTTTTGATATATAGCAAATAGACATAATGCATCAAGGTATTGAAAACCAGGATGGTGTGGTATCTAATGTGATGGACTTTGACTCTACAAACAAATAGGAGTATCCTTGTTCATACCTGATATATGAAAACCTTGTTTGACCATGTGAAAGAATAAGCCATTGAAGTGATGAGACCAACACACAAAAGGTATGAAGAACCTGATATGTCCTAGCCATTGTTTTACTTGAGACTACCCTGCACACACAAGATACATATTTGCCGAGGTTGTACTACAAGAATATCCAACAAGCACAACAAACAAAAGATAATGCTCAATGCCCCATTCCTTTCTCTCTAAATTGTTTTGATAGACATCATCAAGAGGTCACTAGAATGGACCACTAGGATAAATCATTAGAAAAGATCAAATTAATAAACAATCAATGTTATTCATATCTTTTTCCAAAAGGTGTAATGTGTTTTGAGCATAAGTATCCAAAATGATTGCCAATGATGATGCCCATTGTAGGAAAGATGTATCCTAGAACATGTTAGAGGATGTTGGTAGGTTGATAGGTTGTTTGAAAGGTCGTTGATATAAGGTTCAATTGACATGTTTGATAATGATCAAGAGTTTGATTGTTTACGTTTAATGTTTTCTTTCTAGTTATTGTTGTCCCTATTTCCATTTGTTTTACCAACGGGTGAGGGTGATGATTGATTTATTATGAATGAAAGTTTATTGTGGTGAAAGTGAAAGGGATGAGAAATTTTGGATTTTTTTGGACTGTTTCAATGTTTTTAAACATTTTGGAATGTTTTGAGGTTGTTTTTGATATTTTTGGGAGTATGTGATTGTTTTGGTTTTCAACTTATTTGAGGCTATTTAGGATTTTTAAGTGTTTTCCAATGTTTTGAGTTTTCAAATGTTTGTGTTTTTTGAGTTTAGACCAAGACCTAAGGGGAAAATGACCTATAGCCTCGGGGGCTCATCAAAGATGGCCTTGCCTACATTATACATGCAAAGACCACATAGTTTGATTGACTCTGACCAGTAACCATTTATTGATGAGATATGAACATTGATGTGACACCAATTTATTGTGGCAGAATCCTAACCTAATGTGTCTCAAGAGCTCATTGATGATGGCCTTGCCTACGTTCAAGCTCAGAGACAACATAGTTCAACAACCATCTTTTTGGATTTTTGACCTTTTTAGGGATTTTGATGTGATTTGGATGTTTTTGGTGTTTTTGAAGATGTTTTGAAAGTTTAGGATTTTTTACTATATAACTTTTCAGATGTTTTTGGATTTTGCCTATACAAGATTTTGATTTTTTTTTATTTCTGATGATTTTGCGACTATTTTTGGATTTTTTGAGATTTAAACCATACCTAGATCACAAATGTTGATGTAAAGTTATGAGTTATAATACATGGATCAAGAGCTATTTGAAAAACAAGAGTGAAAGAACCTGCACCTAGTGTCTAGCGATGTTTCATAGTTCAATGAGCAAATGAAGATAGGTACTGTATATGCGAAAATTTCAATAGAGTTTTAGTATGCAATAGGATAAATGTTATAGATAGGCAATGAGACTTTAAAAAGACCATGTCAAGACTTTTCCATGAGTAGAATTGAAGTATACGATGAACCTTTGTCAAGAGCAAGATAAACTGAAAGATTTGGATAAAGATGGATTAGATGGATGAAGGATGGATTTATCATGAAGATGATGAGATAATTCTATCTAAAAAGGACCATATAGATGCTCGATTCTACTCATGACACCTGTTTTCTAGGTTTTCATCAAGGTACTTTCCCAAAGCACCACTGTAGTGGTTTCACTAGAGGACGATTTTTATCTTTAATATTTTCTTTATTTTTTTATTTTTTTGAATTTTTGGAAGATTTAATGCTCATGTTGAACCACCTAGTGGTACTAATGTAGATATGATTGCCATAATGTGCCAATGATATCCTACTTGAAGAAACTTCTTTGCTAAGATACGAGCACTTGAATGAAACTTTTGAGGATTTTGATCTACCTTATTGATACCAATTTTAACCTCATCTAGGTGCACACATCATGATAGAGTGCCTTATGAATCCTTATGATGAAGAGTTGTTTCCAACACATGGTTAATGCAAGAATTAGATATCATGAATGATGTAATGGATGGTGGTGTGTGTGAAGGAATATGAGATGGATTGGTTAACAGTTTGTAACCTTTGACTCTCCAAACTTGGGAAGATGAGCAATGGTGGGTGGAGACAGAGTTCTAAGTGGGATTAGGACCAACCGCTTGATATACGTTGTATGACACTGGAGTAGCCTACTTTTGTATTTTTGGATGTCTTTGATGGATATATTTCCCTTTTTTATTTTACCCCATAGTTTCTTTGATTGATGGAGTATGATAGGGATAATTTTATTTTTCATTATTTGGTATCCATTTGTATTTTCTTTGTCCCTTTAGCTTTGTTGCTTCTTTTGCCTTGATGATTTTCTTCTTGTTTTTGATAAGAATTTTTCTTTCTATGTTGGTCCCAATTTATGTATGGGATGATGTATGGATGATGATTCATGATAAGGCTAGTTGTAGTGTTGACAACATTTTCATCATAAGGATTCTTTGTGCCCTTATGTTGATATTTGCATTAGACAAAGTTTCCCCCAATATTGTAGAGGTATTACTGACATGTGTTGCTTCTATTGATTTCAAGATGTCATACTTAACAAGACTTGACCCTTTGCTTTGGTATTGTCTCCTTTGATCAATGGCCATTGAATTTGACTTGTTGTGGACACATGATATTTCCATTGATTCCCGTTGTTCAAGACTATTAACTATTTTCTATTATTCCAAGACATCTTCAACTAGAACTTGGGATGTATTATTTGTTGGTGCCGATCCAAGAGACGTTGTTGATGCATAATCACTATAATAATCAGGAATCTCTACCATTTCTTGCTCTTGCGTGATAATGTCAAGATTGGGATACCCTTGTTTTGGATGAAGAACTTCTATATTTCCATCAAAAGGAAACATCTCATGGGTAATATTTGGGATATTCTTGAAGTTCTGAATGGATTGGAAGATGTTCATCAAGTCATGATAGTATTTTAGAGTAGTGAGCTCTTCATCATGACTTATTTCAGAGCAACTACCACTCATAGATTGGAAGATATTATGTAAATATTGACAATGTTGTGGGGATATAAGATCTTGATCTTTACTCAATTCAGATATACCTTCGTTATACTTAGGAGCCTCCTCTTGACATGACTCTTGAGTAGATGGTATAGTACGAATGGAGGACTGTCTGCTAATCTTGATATATTCAAATGAGTTCGTGGGGGTTTATGTTTTCCTTAGAACTTCCTTGATGTGCTTTGGATTAGGTTCTTGACATGGATCAAGCTCAAAGGATCTTTGGATATCATGTAGATATAAGGGTGATAGCTCTTGGCATAGATTCTTTGTATTCGGTATAAGTTTTAGATTAAGGGTCTCTTTATCATCAACTGGTTTTGACTTCAAGTGTTGGCTCAAAGGTATCTTGACCATTAATGTTGTCAAATGATGTTGATATGTCTTGAAAGAAACCATTGCTAGACCTTGGTGAAGGATGTTGATCATGTTTTCGAAAATATTCTTGATGTATGTCTTTTTCCTCCTTATGTGAGGTAGATACATTGTCAATATGATCATCTAAGATTGAATCTTGATCATTATCGTCAACAATTATTGTTCCTTGATCAATGAGGTCTTGGATGAGGTTCTTGAGTTTGATACAATCTGACATGTCATGAAATTTTGTACTATGGTATTCGCAATAAGAATTATCATCATACCATGAGAAATTAAAGCTAGGTTCACCACCATTTAACGACTTTAGAAGATTGATAAGTTTAGAATGGACTACCTTGTTTAGCACTGTTTCAAACGGCTCCCCTAAAGGAGTGTATTCACATTTGGTCGTGTTTTTGGATTTCAAGCTTTGTTGTGATTTGGGTGCTTGTTGATATTGTATTTAGTATGCAATGTTTTGATGTACATCCATTTTTTTATGATCTTGAATATGTTGTTGATGTGAATCAATGTTTTGACGATGTTTAAGGAATTGTTGATATAAATCAATGTTTTTATTATTTTGATGAGGAATGCACTGATTTTGTGATGGTATGATGTTTTGACCTTGATATTGATATTTTTAATGTTTTTTTGGATGATGTGTTGTTGAGGTATGAATTTATCCATCCCAAAGTTCCCCATGTATGGTTTTAACATGTTCAAGTTTGATATTTTTATATTTGGGATGTATTGTTCTTGTGAACCAATGTTGTGATGAGAAAGACTCATGCTTGGATTGTTTGATTGGATATTGGTGTTTTGGAACCCTAGGTTCATGCTCGTGTTTTGAAAACCTAGACTTGTTGGATTTTAAACATTGTATAATGGGTTGATGTATCAATATTTGAATATTGTTTGATCTACCATGTGACAAGATGTTCCAAATTTTTTATTAAGAATACCCCTATTTGTTATGTCATTGAAGTTTGTAGGGTATGTTGATCTCATGTATGGATTGTATGGCGAAGTTATGAAACTTGTAGAATCAAACTCTTGTATTCTAAGGTTTTTTAGGTCACTCATGATAGATAAAATTTGGTTTTTATCCATGTATTTCTTGTATTTTCATCTTGTTGCAAAAGTGAACCTCTAAGGTGTTTAGGACCAATGATGTGAATGGAGGATGAAAGGACATGAGTGATGTGAATGACGAACTCCTAATTTTGGACAACACTAGACTTAAGGTTTGATGTTTGTGTTTTTGATAAGGATACTAATGAACTTGTGAATCCTAAAAGTAGATGTGTAACTTTAGGATAAACTTGTTCAAAAGGATGTTTACTAATCTAACTATATGTGTGAAAAGGGATTCATTTCTAGACATATAGCTAAACTAGGGGATTGGTTGATGATAACCTAAGTCTAGGAGGTTGCTATGTCCAAAATTTAAAGTTGGTGGTGATATGAGATGTTAAATGTTTTGATGTGAATGTGATGATTGATCCTAATGTTTGAACCTAAGAGGGACTTTGTTTTACAAGATCAAGGTTTTGAAAGACATGATTTTTCCTTGGAGTGTTTTAAACCTAAGAAACCAATGTTTTTTTTATGATAGAACTTTGGTATGATGTTTGGTAATGCATCTCCTTTTTTGTTCTTTGTGTTGTTTGGAAGTCAAGATGTTTTTGAACATAGGACCAAGATGTACCTACTTTTTGGGTTCAATTGATTAAACTTTGATTTAATGAGATTGCTTTTACCACATCAAATGTCTTGATTAAAGTTTTTAACTAAGAATGTCTATGACAAGGTAAAATTCTTCCCATCAAAGCTTGACATTGTGGAAATCAAAGAGCTAATCCATAGTTCCCTAGGTTAACTTTGATATAAATGAGTAGAGATATGGTCAAATATATTGGGAAACCACTAATATATTGTTTTGAAAAAAAAAGAGATATATTTAGACATATGCAGTAATATATTATCCTTGAAGTGCACTCACATATAATCAAAGGGTTTGAAATTTTTGACCAACTTAATGTTTGTTTTTATTTGAATGCTAAGCAATGTGTTTGACTGACTCAATGGGTATGGGAGATATTTTCGCAAGTCTTCTTCCATAAGACTTACTAGTTTGGTTCAATAAAATTAGTCATTTAACAATCTAGAGGAATAAAGGTGTGTCACTTCTTAGTAGGCTTACCTCACCCTCGAAGGAATGATTTTAAATCCAAACTTATAAAGGGGTCAAATAAGCCATATCAAGGAAATGTATTGTCTTGATACACCTAGCTTTGTATAAGAGAATTAACTCTTAAGCTTTATGCCTCAAATATAAATCAGACCTGGTAAGTAACTTCTAGGAGTGGTGTGCCTCCCATGCACTACTTTAAATGATGTTTCAGGAAATTTGGTTGGCCTCTAGAAAAAGAGTGTGTAATGACAACAGTGAACACTGGAGGTATGCATCAAGCGTGAGATACTTAAGTCTCTAGCCCTTCATGTACAACACATTACATTCATACGAGGATTTAGGCACATCATGGCATTCACATGCACCCCAGATTTATCATACTTTCTTTCAATTTTACATACTTTATATAGCCCGCCAATAAACATGCTTTTAGGGTCGCTTATGAGTTCTCCATTGCGAGATGTGTCTCATAGGCAGGCCCATATCTAATAAAGAAAAGGAATGTTATTTATCTTCACCCAAGATCGTACAAAGCACAAGGTGAGAGGATATGTAGAAAGACTTTGGGTGAATCAAACTTTTTTATAAACTTAGAGTGCTTCTCTTCACCCAAGATCACATAAAGCGCAAGGGGAGAGGATACACAAAAAAAATCCACACAATCATGGCAAGAAATGAAGACATTGACTCATTTTAGTGCACCAAAGTAGATGTTATGTTCATTTTAATTACACCAAAACTAAGTGTAAGTTTGTGTTGTTCAATGTTAAGCCAAATCGAAGTGTGAGGATGTTTGGGTTCAATTTTAAGCCAACTTTGAAAAACTCATAGCATTGTAAGTTTTAAAGCCCAAATTGAAAGTTATCATAGCATTGTGAGTTTTAAAGCCCAAATCAAAAGATTCATAGCATTGTGAGTTTTAAAGTCCAAATTGAAAGATTCATAGCATTGTGAGTTTTAAAGTCCAAATTGAAAGATTCATATCATTGTGAGTTTTAAAGCCCAAATTGAAAGATTATGGGTTCAGTTTTAAGCCAACTTTGAAAAACTCATAGTATTGTAAGTTTTAAAGCCCAAATTGAAAGATTCATAGAATTGTGAGTTTTAGAGCCCCAATTGAAAGATTATGGGTTCAATTTTAAGAAAATTTTAAAAAACTCATAGCATTGTAAGTTTTAAAGCCCAAATTGAAAGACTAAATGATGTCATGACAAGTGTTAATGAATACTTTGCTCCTCTACTTCAAATCTAAAAAATAGTTAGCCTTACACAAACAAACTAGAAGTCAGTAAGTGATCAGAGAGTAGATAAACTTGAAAAATTAAAGTGAACATGAATATTTAACTCTCTTTTTTTCTTTTTTACCTGACAATTACATTGTTGTTTAGACAACTGTGTCACTCTGGTTCAGACAATTGCGTAATCGTTTAGCAATTGTGTTGCTATGGTACAAGAAAATTGTGTCACAGTTAAGCAATTGTGTTGCTTTGGTGAACCTAAAACACAAAAATAGAGAAATTTCATATGCATCATTATAAAAATTAAACAATTGTGTCACAATGCACACAATTGTGTCACAATGCTACAATTGTGTCACAATCCTTCAATTGCGTCACAATACTGAAATTGTGTCATAATATTGAAACTGCATTGCAATACTACAATTGTGTCACAATCCTACTATTGGAACCTTCAATTTTTTTGCGAAATTTGAAGTGTCCATGATGAGAAAGTTGATTGCAACACTCAACAATGCACCTATAAAAGTTTTCCCAAGAACCTACTTTGAAAAATCATAACTTAAAGCCTATTAATTTTTATCCCAAATCACTTCAAAATCATATTCATCTGCCATATGTGAGTATGTATGTTGGATTTTAGCCTCCTACAATCAGATTTGATAGGGTTTTGAAGCACCAAGTTGAAGGGTTTTGGAAGTGTTTGATGTCTACACAGTGTTAGAGATCTACCCGGGAGGTCAATTTTGGAGCCCAATATATATGAGTTGGATTATTTTCATGACGAACCAATTGGTGTTTCAGATTTTCCACATGTTAATGTGCTCCCGTGTCCATTTTCAAAGCCCTATTATCTTGTTTGATATTTTTTCAATGTCAAAAGCAAATGGAGTTTTCATAGTTTTTCCAGAAAGTTTCAAAGGGGTCAACTTTGACCTTTAATATTTTGTGAAGGGAATGGATTGGTGCAAAACCCTTCTGCACACATGTTCAATTTGACTTAGATGGACTAATTCCCCAAATGGTAGCTTCCTAGGAAGATATCTAGTATTTTTTCAAAGGGGTGATTTGGTGAGTTCCAGATGGTTTTTGGTATGTGCAGTTTCAAAAAAGGCTAGGTGAGCTACTTTGAACATTGATATCTTTCAATCTTGATGGTTTCATTCAAATTTGTCTGGAAACCTTGTTCTCATATCATTAGTTAGCATGTTAGTGCATTTTCATAGCTCCAAGATAATGTTTGATCGATGTTCCAGGGTGATTCTGGAGGCTACTTGACTTGTTTTGGTCACAATGCAAAATGCTAGAAATCAATTTTGATGACTACCCACTCAAGTTTAAGATGCATCTTATATTTTTGATGGAATAATTGTAATAGATAAGGTGTCACAAAGTTTGATTTTTTTGGGCTATGCTCAAAATGATTTTTGAGAAGAGACCTTTAAGAAGTGTTTGACATAGTATATCAAATGACTTGGGAAAGGGAATCCACAATTGCAATCAGGTGTGGAATTTGTTTATTTGTTTCTCCAGTTTGGGTTGGAGAGGATGTCCACAACTCTCTCATAGCTAAACACCAAGAACTAGTTGAATCCATTGAAGCTTGCTTGAAAGAAAACTTCAAGGCATTTCTAGAGTGTACTACACAGAATACATATGAATCCCACAAGACTCTAGAAGAAACAATCTACAATGGATATAAAGCTATTCTAGATTCTAAAACTAATATTGTAACCTTTCAATTATTCCATGGCGCATTGATAAATGGATTATATAAAGAAGGTTTGGTAACATGCAGGAAGCATTCAAAGAGAAATGTAGAGAACTAGCATATGTAGGAAGCATTCAAAGAGAAATGTAGAGAACTAGCATTATGCCCAATCTTGTTAATTACAACTCTCATATAAATGACCTTTGTAGGGAAGGGAAGAAAGAGGAAGAAATGTATAAGCAGATGCTGGAGGAGAATCTAATTCCAGATGCAATAACATTTAACTTACTCCTTCATGGCTACTCCAAATCTGGTGATCTTTGGCTTTGTATTCAAGGGAAGATGCTAGAATCAAAAGAGCTTTCCATTCAATGGAAAGGGATGGAGTGGTTGCCAATGCTAATATTTACGACATATTCATAGATGAGTATTCTAGGGTTAATCAAACACGGAAGCTGCAGAAAGTGCTTCATAACATAGTAAATGATAAGGAAGCATTTGGCTAATACCTTGGCATGCACGAGCTTTACAATGAATATATTAATTCAAATTTTGCACAACTTATTGATCACAAGGATTATTTAACACATATTTTAGACTATTTCATATCCTTTTTCTAGTGAACACAACTTTTGCAAGATCTAGACAAAATATTCATTCTCAAAGTTCAAAGTTGAATTTGAGGAACATTGGGCAGGTGGTACTGTGCATGGAAAAGAGGATGAAGGATTGGGAAATGGAGGGCCTTCAACACTACAAGAGTCCATCGAATTGGATTATTACAATTTTGTAAATGAACTGGCTGAGCTGGGTCCAGAAAGATTTAAAAAGACATGCCTTTAGACTAGTGGGTAAGTTTGATGATGAGTGTGTGACAAAGGAGGGGCAGCAAATAGCTTACATTTATGGGGAGGCTCTCAAGGGATTGCCATATTTACATTCATTTTCAAGATTCACTGAGACATAAAGGGTAGCAACATATTACAGAATAGAGAGAAGATAAGCTTGGTGACTTTGGTGTTGGTACACAACTGACCAGGACCATGTCAAAATGTAATACATTTATTGGCACTCCACACAGGATGGCTCTTGAAGTAATTCAGGAGAGCTGCTATGATGGAAAGGTGGATGTATGTGCAATAAGAATCTCTGCAATTGAGATGGCAAAGGGTATTCCTCCTCAATCCAATGTGTACCTAATGAGAGTATTGTTCATGATATCAAGTGAACCTGCACCTATGCTCGAGGACAAAGAAAAATGGTATCTCTTCTTCCATTGTTTTGTTTCTAAATTCCTAACTTAAATACTTCTCCCACATTACCACGAAGAAACAGTCATAAACCCTATAGGAAATGTTATTCGCTATTAATGTGAAGTAACCTATACCAAGAGGACTTCTACATATTGGAGTGAGTATTTTAAGTCCTTTCAATGTTTTGAAACACAAGAAAAGCATATGATTGGATTTTATTGGGGAGATAGGTGGATATCAGCGAGAATAAAGTTGTGGTCTCTTCGATACAACTAAGGCACTTCCCCGCCTTGTTAACAAGACAACAATATTTTGGAGAGGATTCAATTGTCAAACACAGAGCAAATATTCAAATTCCCAAAGCAAAAATGCCAAACAAATAGATACATCAAAGGCACCTTTTGATATGGGTTTGACAATTTTTTAAGTTGCTTCGACCTAATGAGAATAGAAAGGGCTTATCATTAACTTAAAGAAAGATGAATATCGACAAGAGTTAATCCAAAGTCCCCTCAATAAAAGTAATTTGTAAATATAAACATCATCATATTGAGAGGAATATAGATAGAGATTAAACAAAATTTCATCGTGATTATGGTAAATATTTTGAAGGGTAATATTGTTGTGGAAAATATAAATTTCATTAATGGTAAAGTGCATTTCACTGAAGGAGTTAAGGAGTGGGTAATTATTTTACCCAAAAAATACTTTTAGTTATATGTGAAAGTGCATACAATTGGAAGTGAAACATTTTATCAAGGAGGTTAAAAGAATATAAAAACCGTGAAGTGGGAAATTATTTTTACCCAGAGAGCATTTTTTAAATTGGGTGAAAATGCAATTGCTGGCAGAAAGGAAGGATAATAATTATCACTAAAATTAATCTTCATGTCAAAGGGAGTTAAATTAAATTTTTTATTTGTTGAAGATAATCAATGAAATGAAAACTCTTACTGAACAGGTTATTGAAACAATGTAATGGTCTGTAGCTTGTATGCCCCCTTCATTTTGTATAAAAGGGAAGACAAGACCAAATTAAAAATTATTAGAAGTCAATAGGTAAGATATAATTAGGTAGTTAGATAGATAGAAAAAAGTAGGTTACAAAAAAGAAAGACTTTTGATATATTATAATTTTTAAGGCAATCAATGGAGAAGAAAGTTTAGTCTGGTGCTCAAATCCCGGTCTCACTTATTTGTTGATATTACTGTGTATGGTTATATGGCTGTCTCCAGTTTAATATTTCCTTGTTATTTAGATTAAATGTATCAAGTATATGTTTGATCTGTTAAAACACATTTGTTGCTCTTGTGTGATTCCTTTTAACCGATTCTTTCAAGTAAAGATTAAATCCTTTTAAATAGATCACATTGACCAGGAAATCTTATTTGGATTGATAAGAATATTATAATCACTTCATTGCACGTTTATGCCATCCATAGACACTTACTGTGTGAAATAATTAAAGTTGCAGCCAAAGATAGGATACATACATCATCCACATTCTAACTCCAATGCCCAATAGGATAATACATTGATCAACTCCAATACAACACTTCACAAAATCTCACACATTCATATCCAACTTTTAATTCTGGAATTAGCAATAGGAGTAGTAGTAGTTAGTCTCAATATTCAAGCTATCTAACTCAAAACTCCATGCCATATTAGACTAGATATGGAAAAGTATAACTTAATTTCTACAAATTCAATCTACTTAATTGTCAAAGGTACACCCGCCTAGGTCTAGCAAAACTTGAAGAGTGGGGAATTCTAACCACATTGGTTAATTCCATTTATTGGCCAAAACATTGCTAAACTTGATGATAGAGCCTAGCATACTCTTAGGGTTTGCAATTTGCAGTTTTGGGAACCCACCTATAATTGCATCACAATACTACAATTGTGTCACCCTACAATTGCATCACAATACTGCAATTATGTCATAATCCTATAATTGCATCACAATACTGCAATTGTGTCACAATACTACAATTGCGTCATAATACTACAATTACATCGCAATACTGCAATTGAGTTGCCCTGCCTCAAACAATGGTGTTTTCGTGACTTAAAACTTGCAAAACATGAAAAATAAAAAGAAAATTCATCAAATCTAGTTAGTAAAGCCCTCCTTCTAGCACCAGAATGTGAGCATGATCATAACCTAAGCTAAACATGGTTTATCCACAAGAAATTAACCAAGATCTAACTAGTTAAGTCAAGATCCCAATGAAATACTTGAAAACATCAAACAAATAAGCCATTAAATAAGAAACTAACTAGAAATTCATAACGAAAACTAATCTAATACCTCAAACCTCATCACATTGGAGGATTGGTGCTGCATTGATGTGGAATTTCAGCCCATTCCCAAACCATTGGTTGAAACAAGCTTTTAAATGGATGTCATTGATGAAGATTGATGAAAATGGATGAAAGATATGCTAAAATGGATGCAAAGCTCAACTAAAATGGATACTAAAATGCTAATGGAGAATGCTCTAAAAATCACTATAGTTTAGTTACTCTAAATGAAAGTGGATCCTCTCATAGAAGTGAGGACTATTTATAGGAAAAATAGCTAAATCAATGGTCAAGATTGATTTGATCAATCAATGGATGAAAACCAATAAGAGGAGAAGGCACGCATCAAGGATACCCCTCAATGGATGAGAATGCAAGTTGACAAGGATCAATGATTTTAATCAATGGCTCTCATTTATTTGAAGAAGAACACTTCTTAAAAATTAGGAAGTTGTTAAAATATATTTCCCATTGGAGAGAGTTGGTTACAAAGAAATATCCCATGGGAATATTCCCTTGGAAGTGGGAGGATGAGAAGATAAATAGATAGTTAAAACATTATCTAATTGTGCAAGATGGATGTAATTAGGATTTTAATTAAAAAATTAACTTATTTAATAAAATGGGATTAATGACATTCAATTAAATAATTAGGATTATCTAATTAAATGAGAAGACATAAGAAATTTAATTAAATAATTCACATTACCTAATTAAATAAGATGAAAATTAGTATGAAAGGGGATGAATTAGCCAAACAACATTGATTATTTGATTTATAGGAAAAAATGATAAATTTAACTAAATAATATAGATTATTTAATTAAATGGTCAAAAAGAGGTGATTCAGGATGAAATGGTGTTAGTAATCAAATTTAGATGTGTAATATCGATCAGGACGATTTTAAGTGTCTACACTTTCTTTGTAGCATCCCGACCAAACTCTCTCAATTCATAAGAAATTAAAGCATCAAACATCAGATCTCTAGAATATTGATCTAAGTTTTGAGATTCCTCAATAGTAGAAACTTTAAAACTATAAGTTATAGGAAGTGTTCTTAGTACCGTTTTTACAACTTCACTTTCTTCCAACTTACCACCAAGACCATTGATGGCATTGACCACGTCATCCACTTTGAGTATGTAGGTTCTAATATCTTCATCTTCATACATCCTCAAAGTTTCAAATTTAGCTTTGTAATTTTGCGTCTTCATTTGCTTGACCATGTCATCTCCATAAATACTCTCAAACTTTATCTAGATCTCTTTAACAATTTTTAGGCTTATCACCTTCCCAAGTTCTAAATAAAAAAATCCAGTCAACATAACATTTATTTCTTTGCCATTATTCTCATAATCCTTGATCTCATCACTTACCAGACCATTAACAGGCATAGTATATCCTTTTTCAAACGATTACCAAACTCCAAATCCAAGAGAGGCCAAAAAGGATTCAATCCTTGCTTTCTAGTAAGCGTAATTCATTCTATCAAACATAAGAGCTTTGATACCCTTCATGTGCGCAATCCAGATCTACCTCCACTAGTTAAGATTTCTCCATGGAACCACGACTCTGATACCAATTGTTAGATGCATAGGACAACTAAGAGAGGGGGTGAATTAGTTGTACATTAAAACATTCAATCCCTCATTAACTTTCAAACCCTTATCAAACTTTAAACCCTCATTAAGCATTAGAAGAATGTAAACATTTTAAACAACAATACAAACATAATCATACACAAGAGAACACCATATTTACATGGAAAACCCTATGTAGGGAAAAACCATGATGAGGATTAGCTCACATATATATGAATAACAACA
The DNA here is from genome assembly GCA_007258455.2 of Sequoia sempervirens. Taxonomy (NCBI): domain Eukaryota; kingdom Viridiplantae; phylum Streptophyta; class Pinopsida; order Cupressales; family Cupressaceae; genus Sequoia; species Sequoia sempervirens. Next base: position 31,859,280 of record VDFB02379711.1, on the reverse strand, counting down.
CTAAATACAATCAGGCTCATTACTAAGGGATCACTTTTAGGTGGCTCACTACCAAGATGAAAGAAGAATAGAAGAAACTATTCTAGAGATATTCACTATCTTCGAGAAATAGGAAGAATCTACCATTGCAACTCTATGCCATTCGCAAGCTTTGGCTCACTACCTCCAACAACTTTAAGCACATTGAAAATGTAGACACCTTTTTCTCACTGCATCCGGAGTCCTAGGCATTAAGCTCACACTCAAATCACCACACTTGATCAAATTCACATCTCTCACATACCGCACACCTCAACATAAACTCCACTTTGTATTTATACTATCTATGACCTCAAACAATCTCAATTAGGTTAGCCTCAATAAAACATATGTACCTCAAATGTGCAACACCAAATAGGTCGGCACAAAACACTTTTGTGGTGGAAAGAAGTGAAGGAAAACCACACCGAGGTTTAACACATCCACAATCCACGAGGTACCTCTGCAAATAGCGCTAGAATTCCAAGTTGGCCAAACCTGAACTAACACTATAAGTGACCACATACATGCCTCTTCAAGTTTAGAAACACCATATGGACCACATAAAAGCACACCACAACCTCCACACAACATGCCAAAATATTCCAACATCAACATAATACATTGCAACACTACCACAACCACTTGAAACAAAGAATACTTTCATTTTGTGCAACTAGACACACTACCATTGAACTTCAACAAATGAACCAAGCTAGCGGAGCAACTCAGTACTCAAAACTCTAAGGGAAAGTAGATATAGACATTGTAAGAACATTCCCAAATCCATAATATAGGAAACAACAACGCGGAGAAATGTGGAGCAATCTCATTTCTCCTAGACAACCTTTTAAATAGACAAATACACTATCAAACACAACTTCTATTATCGTATGATGCAAAACTTGAAACTCTAGATATAACACCTTTGATCATCACATCCAAACTACACACACATATCTTCAACCATGAAGAAATGTGGAGCACAACAATAAACACACCTCTATCACACTACACACTCTTTTATTCAATTTTTCTCAAAAGCACTTGGAAACTAGGTGAAATAGTTGCATCAGTAACACTACAAACAATCTCCCCCTCTACAATACCAAAAATCTCCAACAATCTCCATACACTTCCCATAGTGTTGACATCAATGACCAATTGTTGACATAAATGATAACACCTGCAAAATACTTGCAATAGTTATTCCTCTATCATAGGGTGATGTGTGTGAGTCTTCCAAGTCTTGATGATATGGATGCATGTGTCCACTAGCAGGACACATATATATTGGATTAGATTGTCATGAAAAATGAGTTGTTGGATCAAAAATTTGGTATTGATAGACAAGTAAAATTGAACAAGGTCAAATTCAACTTATCAAATTTCATTTTGAAATATAATATGAACTAAATTTCTAGATTGGTTGTAATAAAATTTTAAGGTTAGAGGACTCACCTTGCATTTGGCATCCCTCCACCTCTTTCTTACTATCGATTCCATAGGGTATGTAACTAGTAATGAAATAATAAATATAGTACATGTGAATATTTTAACCTTATATAAATGGTAATCTTAAAAATCACATTGGATGTTGAATAGGTTAAGTTTGGGCCTTCAAAATCAACACCTATCAATTAGAGTGTAAATACATCTTACATTGAGGTAAGGTTTAGTATTTTTAATCATTAAATGTTTGTAAAATAATATTTGGTGATAATTTAAAAATATTGTTTTACTTAAAGATGATCATAGTAGTTGATACTCCTCCTAGTATTCATACCACAATGAAGTATGTTGTTGTCATAGCAATATCATCTTCAATGCCTTTGAAAAGTGTATGAGCCAAATTAGAAAAAATTATATTATATTTTATTTTCATGTCTATTAGTAAAAATTTAAATGATATTAATTTGTAGCTTAATAAATGTATTGATACTTGCTACAAGGCTTCACAACTCCACTTTATGAACAATTCCCTTGTTATGAACAAAGAGAGGAAAAAATTGGTTTAAAGTGATTATGAGCATGTAGTAAATTACTATTCTATTATATGTCATTCTATAATTCAATATTTATACATTAATGTGTATACTTTTTATTGTATTAGATTTAGGTCTAGAATAGTTTAGAGAGGAGGTTGAATTAGTGGGTTTGAAAGAAACCATAATTGTATTCCTCTCTATCCAATTGACAATCAAAGACAACTTATGATCTCTTCCCTTCCCCTAAAGGGAATCAATTACATTAGGGTCCTTTTCTTTATGCCTATATGACCGTTTTATACTTATATTTTTGTATTATTGATACATGACATTGTATGTCTATATGGATTTCTTGTAAGCCTATATGGATTTCTTGTACATATATTATATTTTTAGTAACATTTTTTTTTATACCTATATGGATTTTTGATTAATACAAATATATTTTACCATTGTTATCCATATTTTCTATAAATGATTAATTGAATAAATGAATTATTACACAAATAAAAAGAGGGAATAAATGACATGAGTTTGATAATAAATGATTTTTTTTTTTGACATTTAGTCATGTATTGTGCATAATCTGTCAATACTTCTCTTTTTTATGGATTTTCATGAAATTCTTCATGGTCTCATACACCTTCTTCACATTTCTGCCTAACTATGTACAAGCCTATATAATATCATCAAAAACCTATTTATTGGTGTGGAATGATTGTAATCATGTATTGTTTTAACTCCATATCATATTCTAATTGTATGTTCATAAATTGATAATTGTGATTGGGAGTCATGCTTAACTATTCCACAACTATATTGAATGCCTGTGTGAGTAGGATTAGAGAATCATTTCTATGTTGATTACAAGAAAAATTGTGATTAGTGCATTGTGATGTGATGTGAATGATCATTGGCATTCATATAATGACTATTTATATTGGTAAATTAGTTAATAAGCTTACTAGTATGAGAACCATTGCTAAAAAAAATCAAACACTAGAAATGTCAAATAGTTTGGGAAAACATCCAACATAATATCTATTTACAACAAGGTTTTTTCATGTTTGGAAATGATGTTTCCTTATCCCTTGCAAAAATTTTTAATTATCAACTTATATAAAGTATAATGGTAGTGAAGAGAAAAGTAAGACAATGTTCAATGGCCATGTGGAATAAATATGCACCTTATGTATGTATCTAAAAGTCCAATATGTATGTAGTGATTGAGCATTGTAAGAAAAACTATTTATGATAATTAGACCTCATCTCCAAACATTTGCTTATGCTTTCCTCAAATCCTTTAGATGTCTCTATGATCTATGATTCTATGCATTATCTTTCATATTCACTATGTTATTGCAATGTTGTTTGAGAGTTTTTTAATTTTTGGGTAGTTTTTGGAAAAGTTAAAATGAGGATTTTTTCCTTATTTATGTTTGTCAAGGTCATTTATAGATAGAGGTTTGAATAATTTTTTTGTTGTTGAATCTAACAGTTTTTTCTTTTGAAAAAAATAGTACAAGTTTATGGTTTCTATTATAATGCATGATTTGAGGGCTATCAAATCTCTTGATTTCTTTCAAGAATTTGTTCATGAAGGTCGAATATGTTCTCAAAAATATTTTTTTGTTGGTTAGCTTGGGAATGTTATTTCATGCTTTACTTAAACGAATCTTTCTGTGCATATTAGGCTAAAACATTTATTCATTTTGAGTTTGGTGGAGGTGAAAGGAGATTACACCTTTTCACTGTTTCAAAGGTATTTTTCTTAAAATCCCTTCAATTTTTTTCAACACTAAAATGGTTAATTAGCATAATCTTAATAGTAGATTAGTTTAAACAAAAGCTTTTTCTATTTTTCTTAAATGTATTTTTTTTGAGATTACTCTCAAAGGAAGCCTAACTTTCTTTTGCAAGGTTGATTTTTTTTACATTACAACTTCTAATGGACCAAATAACTTTCATGTCAACTTGAGTGGATTTTTAATATTTTATCTATCTTTGGAAGTGGAGTAATTCTCACTTTTCCTTTGTTCAAAAAGC
>VDFB02379711.1:31811932-31855128 GCA_007258455.2 Sequoia sempervirens | reverse complement strand
TTTGCAAGATCTAGACAAAATATTCATTCTCAAAGTTCAAAGTTGAATTTGAGGAACATTGGGCAGGTGGTACTGTGCATGGAAAAGAGGATGAAGGATTGGGAAATGGAGGGCCTTCAACACTACAAGAGTCCATCGAATTGGATTATTACAATTTTGTAAATGAACTGGCTGAGCTGGGTCCAGAAAGATTTAAAAAGACATGCCTTTAGACTAGTGGGTAAGTTTGATGATGAGTGTGTGACAAAGGAGGGGCAGCAAATAGCTTACATTTATGGGGAGGCTCTCAAGGGATTGCCATATTTACATTCATTTTCAAGATTCACTGAGACATAAAGGGTAGCAACATATTACAGAATAGAGAGAAGATAAGCTTGGTGACTTTGGTGTTGGTACACAACTGACCAGGACCATGTCAAAATGTAATACATTTATTGGCACTCCACACAGGATGGCTCTTGAAGTAATTCAGGAGAGCTGCTATGATGGAAAGGTGGATGTATGTGCAATAAGAATCTCTGCAATTGAGATGGCAAAGGGTATTCCTCCTCAATCCAATGTGTACCTAATGAGAGTATTGTTCATGATATCAAGTGAACCTGCACCTATGCTCGAGGACAAAGAAAAATGGTATCTCTTCTTCCATTGTTTTGTTTCTAAATTCCTAACTTAAATACTTCTCCCACATTACCACGAAGAAACAGTCATAAACCCTATAGGAAATGTTATTCGCTATTAATGTGAAGTAACCTATACCAAGAGGACTTCTACATATTGGAGTGAGTATTTTAAGTCCTTTCAATGTTTTGAAACACAAGAAAAGCATATGATTGGATTTTATTGGGGAGATAGGTGGATATCAGCGAGAATAAAGTTGTGGTCTCTTCGATACAACTAAGGCACTTCCCCGCCTTGTTAACAAGACAACAATATTTTGGAGAGGATTCAATTGTCAAACACAGAGCAAATATTCAAATTCCCAAAGCAAAAATGCCAAACAAATAGATACATCAAAGGCACCTTTTGATATGGGTTTGACAATTTTTTAAGTTGCTTCGACCTAATGAGAATAGAAAGGGCTTATCATTAACTTAAAGAAAGATGAATATCGACAAGAGTTAATCCAAAGTCCCCTCAATAAAAGTAATTTGTAAATATAAACATCATCATATTGAGAGGAATATAGATAGAGATTAAACAAAATTTCATCGTGATTATGGTAAATATTTTGAAGGGTAATATTGTTGTGGAAAATATAAATTTCATTAATGGTAAAGTGCATTTCACTGAAGGAGTTAAGGAGTGGGTAATTATTTTACCCAAAAAATACTTTTAGTTATATGTGAAAGTGCATACAATTGGAAGTGAAACATTTTATCAAGGAGGTTAAAAGAATATAAAAACCGTGAAGTGGGAAATTATTTTTACCCAGAGAGCATTTTTTAAATTGGGTGAAAATGCAATTGCTGGCAGAAAGGAAGGATAATAATTATCACTAAAATTAATCTTCATGTCAAAGGGAGTTAAATTAAATTTTTTATTTGTTGAAGATAATCAATGAAATGAAAACTCTTACTGAACAGGTTATTGAAACAATGTAATGGTCTGTAGCTTGTATGCCCCCTTCATTTTGTATAAAAGGGAAGACAAGACCAAATTAAAAATTATTAGAAGTCAATAGGTAAGATATAATTAGGTAGTTAGATAGATAGAAAAAAGTAGGTTACAAAAAAGAAAGACTTTTGATATATTATAATTTTTAAGGCAATCAATGGAGAAGAAAGTTTAGTCTGGTGCTCAAATCCCGGTCTCACTTATTTGTTGATATTACTGTGTATGGTTATATGGCTGTCTCCAGTTTAATATTTCCTTGTTATTTAGATTAAATGTATCAAGTATATGTTTGATCTGTTAAAACACATTTGTTGCTCTTGTGTGATTCCTTTTAACCGATTCTTTCAAGTAAAGATTAAATCCTTTTAAATAGATCACATTGACCAGGAAATCTTATTTGGATTGATAAGAATATTATAATCACTTCATTGCACGTTTATGCCATCCATAGACACTTACTGTGTGAAATAATTAAAGTTGCAGCCAAAGATAGGATACATACATCATCCACATTCTAACTCCAATGCCCAATAGGATAATACATTGATCAACTCCAATACAACACTTCACAAAATCTCACACATTCATATCCAACTTTTAATTCTGGAATTAGCAATAGGAGTAGTAGTAGTTAGTCTCAATATTCAAGCTATCTAACTCAAAACTCCATGCCATATTAGACTAGATATGGAAAAGTATAACTTAATTTCTACAAATTCAATCTACTTAATTGTCAAAGGTACACCCGCCTAGGTCTAGCAAAACTTGAAGAGTGGGGAATTCTAACCACATTGGTTAATTCCATTTATTGGCCAAAACATTGCTAAACTTGATGATAGAGCCTAGCATACTCTTAGGGTTTGCAATTTGCAGTTTTGGGAACCCACCTATAATTGCATCACAATACTACAATTGTGTCACCCTACAATTGCATCACAATACTGCAATTATGTCATAATCCTATAATTGCATCACAATACTGCAATTGTGTCACAATACTACAATTGCGTCATAATACTACAATTACATCGCAATACTGCAATTGAGTTGCCCTGCCTCAAACAATGGTGTTTTCGTGACTTAAAACTTGCAAAACATGAAAAATAAAAAGAAAATTCATCAAATCTAGTTAGTAAAGCCCTCCTTCTAGCACCAGAATGTGAGCATGATCATAACCTAAGCTAAACATGGTTTATCCACAAGAAATTAACCAAGATCTAACTAGTTAAGTCAAGATCCCAATGAAATACTTGAAAACATCAAACAAATAAGCCATTAAATAAGAAACTAACTAGAAATTCATAACGAAAACTAATCTAATACCTCAAACCTCATCACATTGGAGGATTGGTGCTGCATTGATGTGGAATTTCAGCCCATTCCCAAACCATTGGTTGAAACAAGCTTTTAAATGGATGTCATTGATGAAGATTGATGAAAATGGATGAAAGATATGCTAAAATGGATGCAAAGCTCAACTAAAATGGATACTAAAATGCTAATGGAGAATGCTCTAAAAATCACTATAGTTTAGTTACTCTAAATGAAAGTGGATCCTCTCATAGAAGTGAGGACTATTTATAGGAAAAATAGCTAAATCAATGGTCAAGATTGATTTGATCAATCAATGGATGAAAACCAATAAGAGGAGAAGGCACGCATCAAGGATACCCCTCAATGGATGAGAATGCAAGTTGACAAGGATCAATGATTTTAATCAATGGCTCTCATTTATTTGAAGAAGAACACTTCTTAAAAATTAGGAAGTTGTTAAAATATATTTCCCATTGGAGAGAGTTGGTTACAAAGAAATATCCCATGGGAATATTCCCTTGGAAGTGGGAGGATGAGAAGATAAATAGATAGTTAAAACATTATCTAATTGTGCAAGATGGATGTAATTAGGATTTTAATTAAAAAATTAACTTATTTAATAAAATGGGATTAATGACATTCAATTAAATAATTAGGATTATCTAATTAAATGAGAAGACATAAGAAATTTAATTAAATAATTCACATTACCTAATTAAATAAGATGAAAATTAGTATGAAAGGGGATGAATTAGCCAAACAACATTGATTATTTGATTTATAGGAAAAAATGATAAATTTAACTAAATAATATAGATTATTTAATTAAATGGTCAAAAAGAGGTGATTCAGGATGAAATGGTGTTAGTAATCAAATTTAGATGTGTAATATCGATCAGGACGATTTTAAGTGTCTACACTTTCTTTGTAGCATCCCGACCAAACTCTCTCAATTCATAAGAAATTAAAGCATCAAACATCAGATCTCTAGAATATTGATCTAAGTTTTGAGATTCCTCAATAGTAGAAACTTTAAAACTATAAGTTATAGGAAGTGTTCTTAGTACCGTTTTTACAACTTCACTTTCTTCCAACTTACCACCAAGACCATTGATGGCATTGACCACGTCATCCACTTTGAGTATGTAGGTTCTAATATCTTCATCTTCATACATCCTCAAAGTTTCAAATTTAGCTTTGTAATTTTGCGTCTTCATTTGCTTGACCATGTCATCTCCATAAATACTCTCAAACTTTATCTAGATCTCTTTAACAATTTTTAGGCTTATCACCTTCCCAAGTTCTAAATAAAAAAATCCAGTCAACATAACATTTATTTCTTTGCCATTATTCTCATAATCCTTGATCTCATCACTTACCAGACCATTAACAGGCATAGTATATCCTTTTTCAAACGATTACCAAACTCCAAATCCAAGAGAGGCCAAAAAGGATTCAATCCTTGCTTTCTAGTAAGCGTAATTCATTCTATCAAACATAAGAGCTTTGATACCCTTCATGTGCGCAATCCAGATCTACCTCCACTAGTTAAGATTTCTCCATGGAACCACGACTCTGATACCAATTGTTAGATGCATAGGACAACTAAGAGAGGGGGTGAATTAGTTGTACATTAAAACATTCAATCCCTCATTAACTTTCAAACCCTTATCAAACTTTAAACCCTCATTAAGCATTAGAAGAATGTAAACATTTTAAACAACAATACAAACATAATCATACACAAGAGAACACCATATTTACATGGAAAACCCTATGTAGGGAAAAACCATGATGAGGATTAGCTCACATATATATGAATAACAACACTAAATACAATCAGGCTCATTACTAAGGGATCACTTTTAGGTGGCTCACTACCAAGATGAAAGAAGAATAGAAGAAACTATTCTAGAGATATTCACTATCTTCGAGAAATAGGAAGAATCTACCATTGCAACTCTATGCCATTCGCAAGCTTTGGCTCACTACCTCCAACAACTTTAAGCACATTGAAAATGTAGACACCTTTTTCTCACTGCATCCGGAGTCCTAGGCATTAAGCTCACACTCAAATCACCACACTTGATCAAATTCACATCTCTCACATACCGCACACCTCAACATAAACTCCACTTTGTATTTATACTATCTATGACCTCAAACAATCTCAATTAGGTTAGCCTCAATAAAACATATGTACCTCAAATGTGCAACACCAAATAGGTCGGCACAAAACACTTTTGTGGTGGAAAGAAGTGAAGGAAAACCACACCGAGGTTTAACACATCCACAATCCACGAGGTACCTCTGCAAATAGCGCTAGAATTCCAAGTTGGCCAAACCTGAACTAACACTATAAGTGACCACATACATGCCTCTTCAAGTTTAGAAACACCATATGGACCACATAAAAGCACACCACAACCTCCACACAACATGCCAAAATATTCCAACATCAACATAATACATTGCAACACTACCACAACCACTTGAAACAAAGAATACTTTCATTTTGTGCAACTAGACACACTACCATTGAACTTCAACAAATGAACCAAGCTAGCGGAGCAACTCAGTACTCAAAACTCTAAGGGAAAGTAGATATAGACATTGTAAGAACATTCCCAAATCCATAATATAGGAAACAACAACGCGGAGAAATGTGGAGCAATCTCATTTCTCCTAGACAACCTTTTAAATAGACAAATACACTATCAAACACAACTTCTATTATCGTATGATGCAAAACTTGAAACTCTAGATATAACACCTTTGATCATCACATCCAAACTACACACACATATCTTCAACCATGAAGAAATGTGGAGCACAACAATAAACACACCTCTATCACACTACACACTCTTTTATTCAATTTTTCTCAAAAGCACTTGGAAACTAGGTGAAATAGTTGCATCAGTAACACTACAAACAATCTCCCCCTCTACAATACCAAAAATCTCCAACAATCTCCATACACTTCCCATAGTGTTGACATCAATGACCAATTGTTGACATAAATGATAACACCTGCAAAATACTTGCAATAGTTATTCCTCTATCATAGGGTGATGTGTGTGAGTCTTCCAAGTCTTGATGATATGGATGCATGTGTCCACTAGCAGGACACATATATATTGGATTAGATTGTCATGAAAAATGAGTTGTTGGATCAAAAATTTGGTATTGATAGACAAGTAAAATTGAACAAGGTCAAATTCAACTTATCAAATTTCATTTTGAAATATAATATGAACTAAATTTCTAGATTGGTTGTAATAAAATTTTAAGGTTAGAGGACTCACCTTGCATTTGGCATCCCTCCACCTCTTTCTTACTATCGATTCCATAGGGTATGTAACTAGTAATGAAATAATAAATATAGTACATGTGAATATTTTAACCTTATATAAATGGTAATCTTAAAAATCACATTGGATGTTGAATAGGTTAAGTTTGGGCCTTCAAAATCAACACCTATCAATTAGAGTGTAAATACATCTTACATTGAGGTAAGGTTTAGTATTTTTAATCATTAAATGTTTGTAAAATAATATTTGGTGATAATTTAAAAATATTGTTTTACTTAAAGATGATCATAGTAGTTGATACTCCTCCTAGTATTCATACCACAATGAAGTATGTTGTTGTCATAGCAATATCATCTTCAATGCCTTTGAAAAGTGTATGAGCCAAATTAGAAAAAATTATATTATATTTTATTTTCATGTCTATTAGTAAAAATTTAAATGATATTAATTTGTAGCTTAATAAATGTATTGATACTTGCTACAAGGCTTCACAACTCCACTTTATGAACAATTCCCTTGTTATGAACAAAGAGAGGAAAAAATTGGTTTAAAGTGATTATGAGCATGTAGTAAATTACTATTCTATTATATGTCATTCTATAATTCAATATTTATACATTAATGTGTATACTTTTTATTGTATTAGATTTAGGTCTAGAATAGTTTAGAGAGGAGGTTGAATTAGTGGGTTTGAAAGAAACCATAATTGTATTCCTCTCTATCCAATTGACAATCAAAGACAACTTATGATCTCTTCCCTTCCCCTAAAGGGAATCAATTACATTAGGGTCCTTTTCTTTATGCCTATATGACCGTTTTATACTTATATTTTTGTATTATTGATACATGACATTGTATGTCTATATGGATTTCTTGTAAGCCTATATGGATTTCTTGTACATATATTATATTTTTAGTAACATTTTTTTTTATACCTATATGGATTTTTGATTAATACAAATATATTTTACCATTGTTATCCATATTTTCTATAAATGATTAATTGAATAAATGAATTATTACACAAATAAAAAGAGGGAATAAATGACATGAGTTTGATAATAAATGATTTTTTTTTTTGACATTTAGTCATGTATTGTGCATAATCTGTCAATACTTCTCTTTTTTATGGATTTTCATGAAATTCTTCATGGTCTCATACACCTTCTTCACATTTCTGCCTAACTATGTACAAGCCTATATAATATCATCAAAAACCTATTTATTGGTGTGGAATGATTGTAATCATGTATTGTTTTAACTCCATATCATATTCTAATTGTATGTTCATAAATTGATAATTGTGATTGGGAGTCATGCTTAACTATTCCACAACTATATTGAATGCCTGTGTGAGTAGGATTAGAGAATCATTTCTATGTTGATTACAAGAAAAATTGTGATTAGTGCATTGTGATGTGATGTGAATGATCATTGGCATTCATATAATGACTATTTATATTGGTAAATTAGTTAATAAGCTTACTAGTATGAGAACCATTGCTAAAAAAAATCAAACACTAGAAATGTCAAATAGTTTGGGAAAACATCCAACATAATATCTATTTACAACAAGGTTTTTTCATGTTTGGAAATGATGTTTCCTTATCCCTTGCAAAAATTTTTAATTATCAACTTATATAAAGTATAATGGTAGTGAAGAGAAAAGTAAGACAATGTTCAATGGCCATGTGGAATAAATATGCACCTTATGTATGTATCTAAAAGTCCAATATGTATGTAGTGATTGAGCATTGTAAGAAAAACTATTTATGATAATTAGACCTCATCTCCAAACATTTGCTTATGCTTTCCTCAAATCCTTTAGATGTCTCTATGATCTATGATTCTATGCATTATCTTTCATATTCACTATGTTATTGCAATGTTGTTTGAGAGTTTTTTAATTTTTGGGTAGTTTTTGGAAAAGTTAAAATGAGGATTTTTTCCTTATTTATGTTTGTCAAGGTCATTTATAGATAGAGGTTTGAATAATTTTTTTGTTGTTGAATCTAACAGTTTTTTCTTTTGAAAAAAATAGTACAAGTTTATGGTTTCTATTATAATGCATGATTTGAGGGCTATCAAATCTCTTGATTTCTTTCAAGAATTTGTTCATGAAGGTCGAATATGTTCTCAAAAATATTTTTTTGTTGGTTAGCTTGGGAATGTTATTTCATGCTTTACTTAAACGAATCTTTCTGTGCATATTAGGCTAAAACATTTATTCATTTTGAGTTTGGTGGAGGTGAAAGGAGATTACACCTTTTCACTGTTTCAAAGGTATTTTTCTTAAAATCCCTTCAATTTTTTTCAACACTAAAATGGTTAATTAGCATAATCTTAATAGTAGATTAGTTTAAACAAAAGCTTTTTCTATTTTTCTTAAATGTATTTTTTTTGAGATTACTCTCAAAGGAAGCCTAACTTTCTTTTGCAAGGTTGATTTTTTTTACATTACAACTTCTAATGGACCAAATAACTTTCATGTCAACTTGAGTGGATTTTTAATATTTTATCTATCTTTGGAAGTGGAGTAATTCTCACTTTTCCTTTGTTCAAAAAGCCTATGTGACCTTTATATGGCCTTGTAAGAGATAGTTTAATAGTCTATTGTTTATTTCAATTTATTTGTTGAGTGGTGATGTCATTGTTGATTTTGGCATTTGGTTGGTTGAAATAATTTTAATTAAATCTTTTTATTTTGGATGCATTTTTTAAAAGAGTGACTTTTGTTGACTTTCTTGTTTTGGGCTTCCTCAAGAGGGAATGAACACATGCCACCATTGTATTGGTTAGATCATGTGAACTTTGGTTGGGTTTTATGTAACCCTATGCTTAGATATAAGAAAGGATTCCCTTTATATTTAACTATTCACTTTTAGGAATAGGTATTTGGGAGCAAGCATTGAAGACAAAGCTCTAATGGACTTCTTGAGGTCTTGGGAAAGGATTTTCATTTTTAGTTTTGAGTGTGTGTTGTAAGAGACTTTTGTTCAACTCTCTTGAGGGTTGGAAGAAGGTATTCCTTCTTAGTGTTTGCTTGGGGTCTTCGAAGAGTTGACATGGAGTCTTATGGATGATTTTTAAAAGGATTGGTTAAATGAAGAAATGATTTGCTTCATCTTGATGTATTTTTATTAAAAAGAGGCGTATTTTACCTTGTTTAATTCATTTATTTATATTCTTTCTTCATAGAAAAGTATGAAAGGAGTATAGGGTTTCCTTTCCATGATTTATAACTTGTATAGCTTGTTATTTTTCATGTTTATTATGCAATTAAATGTTTGTAGTGAATAACCTTTTTTGTGTAAATGAAAATATTTATGCTTGAGTGTTGAACTCTATGGTTTGGTTCAAACCTTTTTTTGCATCAATATGAAATTGAGAATATTTATTTGGTTCAAATCCTTGTTGCCATATAAGAGCATGAAAATAAAATATAGGAGTAAGGGTGTAAGGGTGTATTGATTGATTCCATGTGACTATCCACTATAATACTAAACCATGACAATTATATGAGACTATTGTCATTCCATTTGGAACCCTATTACTCATGAAACCACCATAAAAGAAGGTTGGAAAGTTTCCTTAAGGTTTATACAAGATAATTAAAAGAGGTAATGATGGATATCTTTATGAAAAAGGAGAGTTTTCAAGAGTTTATGACTGTCATAATCCACATAACACTCCATTTTCATGATGGGGAAATTATAACAACCCACAAGAAAATAAAATCCCATGGATACATACTAGATAAATAAAATAGGAAAGGGAGAGAGATAGGTTGAGAGTGAGAAATAGGAGAGGGGGGAGGAGAGGGAGAGGGGGAGAGAGGTATAGAAAGAGTGATGGAAAGAGAGAGAAAAAGAAATAGGGAGTGTGTATGAGTAAGAGAGAGAGATAGAGAGGGGGAGATATATACAAATATATAGAGGGAGGGAGAGGGAGGGAGAGAAATATAGAGGAGAGAGGATAATTAGAAAGATAGAAAGTGTGAGTAATAGCAAGAAGGGGAGAGAGAGGAAGAGATAAATATATAGAGGGTGGATAGGGAGGGAGAGAAATATAGAGGAGAGAGGAGAAGTAGAAAGGTATAATGTGTGAGTAATATGGAGAGATGGAGAGATAGGTTTATAAAGCGGGAGAGATATCTAGAGATAGATATAACTCAAGAAAGATAGAGGGGGGAAGAGAAAAGGGGAGATAGGTAGAGAGAGAGAGAGAGAGAGTAAAGGAAAGGGAGAGAGATGGTAGAGGGGGGGAGAGGGAGAGTGAGAGTGAGAGTGAGATGGAGAGAGAAAGAGAGAAAGAAATGGAGAGATAGAGGTGGAGAGACAAAAAGATAGAGGTAGATATATGAAGTAATATATAGAGAGAAAGATAAAGAGAGGGAGAAATATAGAGGTATAGAGAGATAGAGAGATAAGGAGATCGAGATAAAGAGAGGGAGAGAGAAGGATAAATATGGGTAGAAAGGGATAAGGGGGAGAGATAGATATGTGAATAAAGATAAAGATATAGAGGTTTAGGAAGAGGGAAAGTGAGAGATGATGAGTATGGTCATTAGATAGTTATTCTTATGTTTTTTATGCAAGTTCATAGACATTCTCAAACACTTATCATATACATATTCCTACACTACAATATCTTTTATGTTTATTATGAAATCTTGAACCTGATTTTTAAAAGTATATGGAAATATGGTTATGACATAATTAATGTGTGGATATGAATGAATTGTAATGGATATTTGTTCTTAGCTATGGTTGTTAGTATTGTGTACATGTTTTTGAACTAAATCTTTGTAGCTAGAGGAGGTATACTATAGCCCGTAGAAACTATGAGGTGTAGCTTCTAGCTAAACGAGTTCCCAGATAGCAGAGCAGGGGAGGTTCTAGAATAAACTGAGCACAAAAACTACACCATGGAGGAACTTAATGAAGATAATTTTGTATCATTGTGACATTTAATAAAGATTCTAAAGGAAAAGAACCCTATTGTAGTTAGGATTCTAACGTTCAACTAATTCAAACAGTCCACATTCAAGTTATGTTATAGTAGAGTCTTAGTTCTACTTGGACTCTTCTTCATTTTTTAGTTATAGATCACTTAGTCTTTATCGCACTCTAATATATAGGGAGTGGCAATTTGTGGTTTTATTTTATACAAACAATATTTATTGTTCAATCATGATTTCATGAATAAGATATTCCAGCAAAATCTTATGTGATATTTTGAAGTTGTGTAATGAATGGTTTTGAGTTATTATGATTGTGTTAATTTAAGAAGCTAGATTTGAGTTAGATTAGTGGAGGAAATCTCTTGAGCATGGGTCACTCAAGGTAACTATCCCTCACTTCATTTTCTATACAAATTACTTATGTTGTAGAATATTTTTCATAAATGCATGTTAGTTAGATTCCTTGATTCATTCATGAACAATTCTTGTTTCACATTTATGCCTTGGTTTGCTTAATCTTGTTGTACTCTGGAGTGTAGGTTTAGTTATCAATGTCAATTAAATTCTAGTATTCATTTCTTGACAATAAATTAGTTGCAGTATTATATTGTAGGTACCCATAGCAATAGTGCTAGCATTACTTCCTTTACTGTTATGCATTTTTATGATTTCTCAACAAGTGTAACACCTGTACTAGGATGAATTAGGTAGTCGTAAGTCTTTGAAAGAACTTACAGTTCCAGTACCATCACAAGCCTACTATTCCTGGTCAATAATTAAATGAAGGTCTTTCCAAAGGTTCAAGTGGACTATTCAGTTAGGTTTTCCCTTTGAATTGTGTGATTCTCACCAAGTTTACTAGAAAGTAGTAGGTACTCTACATTTTTTGGTGCCATTGTCAGGGATGGTGTTACTTTAAAAGATTAAATTTTATCTTATTTCTAAGCTTTCCTAGTTTAAATTTTCTTTTATTATTAGGATGCTTAGGTTTTATCCCTTCAAATACTAGAACATTTCACTAACATTGTGTAGGATTTGTTGTTATACAAATTCATACCTATTCTATATGGAGGTAGAGAGATGATTTGGGAAGATTTCTCCCCTCAAACCAACAAGCTAGAGTAGATATTGGTGACCACAGTGATTAGAGTGAGGGTATTCCTGAAGAAGAACTTTCCCTTTCACCAACATCTACTGCAAAGACAAAGGGGACCTTCTAAACCATGGTTGATGTAGTAGTGGATGATCCACCATAACATGTGACTTTTGAATATCCAATTACCAACCAAGAAAGGGCTATTGTACTGAAGAATATCCCTCCTTCAACATTTTCAATCTTCTATGGCTTGGTAATTGAGGACCCAAACACATTCTTGTTCAAGTTTGATGTCCTATGTAGGAGCTATGACTATGCAACTGATGCTCATAGGCTCAAGCTATTTCTTGCAACTTTGAAGGATGTTTCCATGAGATGGTTTATGGGGCTAGGTAGAGATGTTATTCCAAATTGGAACACTATGAAAACAAAATTATTGGAAAAATACTAAGACTATTGTAGAGGAGTTGATAGGAGAAGAGATGAAATTTTTAGAACGACTCAGAAAGAGGATGAACCATTGCAGGATTATGTAGAAAGGTTCCAATTCTATTTGAAGAAAAACCCACATAATAGACTCTTAGAATAATCCTTGAAGCTTTTGTTTTAAGAGGAGTCAATGATGATTGCATGGATGCCCTTAATCTTATTGGGGTAGGGGATATGTATCAATTACCCTTTGAAGATATCAGCAAGGTTTGTAGAAACTATTCAAGGACCTTTACCAAAAGGTCAAGGGGGAAAAGGATGTGTACCTTTGGCAAGACATCTAATGGGGTTTAAAGAGTGGAGTTAAGTAACCTATTGTCCAACATGAAAGAAGATATTATAAGGCACTTAACTACTTATTTGGACACTTATATGTGAAGAAAAAGAAAGAAGAAGCTGAAGCAATACTTACTAAATATTGCCCCACTTGCAAACAAAGAAAAGCCAATTGCAAGTGCAAAAGGGTAGCAAGTATTACAAAAGACAAATAAGAGAAGCTATATTTTCAAATCACTAGAAGGTGAATATGGATAGTTGTTCTACATTGCACAAAGAATGCCATGGAAACCAAGACAATGTATGCCACAAGACCCTTTAAATTTCAATACATCATTTCTAGTCGGTAATGTTGTCACGAAGGATTGCACCCTGAATGCTAAGCTTTGAAGCTTGACAATCTTGTGCAACATGGGGACATCCTCAAGCCTATGGGTTGCCTAAGATAAGGATGAACCTGCAAATTATGGGTTGGTTCCCTTTGAAAAAGATCCTAAAATTTGTTGGCTTAATTGGGGGTGATGCCACAATAATGGGTTACACTTTCTGGGACATCCCGATTTTTGCCCAAAATCACATATTTTTGGAAAATATAATGGTTTTAGTCCTTTAGAGGTTCCATTTAAATTATTTTAATTAAATATGGTTTGATCAAACCCCCTTAGATCAAATCCCCTTTGATAGAACCCCGTTAGTTTTAAACCATACGTATAATGGAGTTTCCTCTACACCTATCAAGATGCTGATAAAAAGCCACTTTTGATTTAGCTTTGGGCGATCAAATGAATTCATTTAAAATTCATGTTTTTTAAGTATGTAGCCCTTATTATAAGTTTCTCAAAAAGTATAATTTGATTATTATATTTATTTTTTATTTCTTGTGAATGTAGGTTTTCCAATGAACATCAAGTTCTTTGTTTCACATACGAAAAAATAGGAAAATAGAGAAAAAGAAATCTCAAAAGTACATGTGCACTATGTATTGATGTTTTTATTCCAAAAAAGTAATAATAAGTTAATTCAAATGCATACAAAAAAAGTTATGAGGTTCGAAGTACACCTCTGTCCAGATTATAATTACTCTGACTTGGAAAATTAATTAAAAAAATAAAATGTAACAAAAAATTATGAAAAAATATCCATGCACTAGATTTTGATGTGAAAAATCTGTATTTTAAAAATTAGAATTGTATCATTTCTATAAAAAAAAGTTATGTGGTCCGAAGTAAACATCACATTTTGAAAATGTTGTTTAGTAGAAAAAATGTTATTAAAAATTACATAAAAGGATTCATAGTTTATTTTTTAATTTATTTTTTAAAATATAATTAGAATCAACACACAAAATCTCACAAATCACTAGCTTGATTCATCTTCAAATTCTTAATGGTTTAGCTGCTATAGGTGTAAGAAAGTGAAGATCTAATAAAAAATGTTGATTTCAATGTCAAGTTTGGCCCAAAAGTGTAACCCATTAAATTGTGGGATCACCCTTGGGAAAAGGGGAAGAGATTGATTTGAAAATGAAATTTACTACTACTAGGAGGTGATGCACCAATTTTTTAAACTCTACTAGCTGCTTTGAACTCACAATCAAATTCAAATAAAAAGTTTTTTTTCTCATAACTCAAAGGTAATCACTAAATACATAGACATTTTATGAGAAGGTTTGTATTATGTGTTTGTACGAAGGAAAACTAGTTTCACAACCTCAAATACTGAATTTTTTAACATAAATCATAGCCTATATTTGACATGAATTCTTATGATTTCATAGTGCATAAACAAGATAGATTTAAGAGGTTTTATAAGGAGAACACAATTAAATGCATCAAATCATCCATTGGCTACACTGAAGAACAAGAGATTTCAAGAAAGAGCTACTTCTTTTTATTGAATTTGAAAGGAAATCTTGCTGTTACAACCGAAAAAGCTTCTAAATATTGAAATTACTTAAAAAAATATAAGTTACAATGCCTATCACTTGTTGTGTATGCAAGCAAAAAAGAAAGAAATAACTCCCAAAAAGGAAAAGAAGAAGATATAGGAAAGAAGCCTACTTGTTGACTGCAAGAGGAGACTGTAGATGAACTGATTGTCTTCCTTCCTTAAAATATCCTCCAATTTGCATGATTAATCATCTTTGGTTGTGCATAAGAGAAAATCCTACAAAAAAGAGCTTAGAAGGGCTTAGAACGTTGCCTCAACTAGTGTTGCACCCATGTGGGGCCTCGAACTGAACTGGAATTGCCCAAAACCCCCCTTTTTAGGCCCCTAACTGGCTATTAAGACACTTTGCATGATGTGTCTCCTTTTCTTGGCATATAAGGTGAAAAAGTCATAATTTAGGGGCTTCAAACTAAGCTAATTTGTATGATTTTAGGCTTGAACTTCACTTAACTCCAATCTTATCCATGTGGGCTTATAAAATAGGCCTAAATTTCCCCTAAGTGCTACTAAACTAAATTTTTAGGCCTCTTATTCATGTGATTTGATCATTCTTGCATGACTTTAGGCATGCAAAAGAGTTATTTGGAGAAGACTTGCAAATATCTTGTAGATGACTAGGTGGTTTAATGAAATTTTGAACTGCCCTTTGTCACTTTGTCATCTTATATTTGAACTACTCTTGACAGTCCTCTTTTGATAGATGATGCCTTCTTATGGATTGCTCATGTTTGTCGGAGTTTCAATAGGACTGTCACATTATTGGTTTTTCCCTTCATTTTTCTCATGAAAACCCAATTGTCCTTTTCTCTTTCATACCTTGACTGTCCTTGATGAAGGTCTACCATAATTTCACATACTCATAAATAGTTATCACTTTTCCATAATCATAAACTTCATTAAGCATACATACTCAAAATCATGTATTGTTTCCATGTTTCATTGTTGTTCTTAATGACTGATTCATTTTTTTGTCTTCCCTTTTGGTTCAACATACGACTATTCTCAAGGTAAGCTTATCTCAAAGGACTATCGTTTTCACTCAATGGATCTAGTTCTCACCTCATGATAACACAAAACATGATGATTTTATAAGAGATAAGGCTTTTTGAAAGGCATTAGATAAGGCTCTTTGAATGAATTTTCATGTATCATCCAACATTTTGATTGCTACTAAAAGTTGAAATTGTACAATTCATCCCTTTTAAACAACAAAAGCTTCCATTCTAAATGACATACATCATATATCTGAATTGACAATAACTAGAGACCATGGCTATTTTAACAATAAAAGGATTGACTCTAGAAAGGGGTGACGCCACAATAGTGGTTTACAATTGAAGTGAGGAAGGAAAACTCACAAAAAATGAATGCATGGAAAAAAACCTGATTTTAGGGGTTCGTATGAACCTATTGGTTCGACCGAACCAATTAGGGGTTCGGTAGAACCTAGGTTCAGTCGAACCCTCTTAATACTTTCCTGCCAAAAAATCCATCAAAACCCCTTATAGAAGGGCGGTTTGAATGAACCAGGGTTCGAATGAACCCTAGTTCGAGCGAACCCCTAGTGGTTCGCTCGAACCCCTAGGGGTTCATTCGAACCCCTTTATTCCTCATCCCCAGACAGAAAAAAATTGAATTTTGGCACTTCAAGCTTGAGCATGAAAATGGAGGAATATTCACAAACCCAACTAGAATCGGTAGTCCCAATGAGCTATCCAACGAATATAATTTTAATATGTTTTGGTTTTATTATGTATTTGATATTTTAGTTTTATTAAACATAGGTTTTTCATCGAAAATGAAGGTCTTTGTTCTGCACATGTGGAAAAATAACATATTATCAAAAGAAAAATTTAAAAATATGAGTGCACTAGATATTGAAGTCCTTGATCCAATAGAAAAAAATAAAATTGAATTTATATATACAAAAAAAGTTATGCATTATACAGCATATGTCTGAATTGTAATTGGTTTGACTTTAAAACTTGATTAAAGAAAAAATATTCAATAAAAACTATCTAACCAAGTGGAAACACTAGATATCAGAGTTATGAATCTAAATTCCAAAAAATTAGAATTTTATCCTTCATGGAAAAAAAGTTATACATTATACGGTGTGCGTCACTTTTTAAAAATGTTGTTTTTTGAAAAAAAATAGCTTTCGTGGGAGATGGAAAAAGAAGTGGAATCTGATTCCAAAAAAATTTGAAAAAACTATTTTTAGAATCTGAAGACAAAATGTAACAAGACTCTAGTTTGCATCATCTACAAATTCTTCACGGTTTAGCCGCTATAGTTGCCCGAATGTGAAGATTTAGTTTTAAAAAATAATTTCAGTGTCCAGTTTGGCCAAAAATTGTAAACCACTATTGTGGGATCACCCAAAGATGAATGTATGTAGATAATTTTTTGCATGACACTCTAAGGTGCCATTGAAACTACTTTACTCTAACCCCATTCACTGCCCTAAGTTTGACTATGTTGTGCCTTCTTGATAGGTTGCTCCTTTGTCACTCTTGTTGCATTCTTAGTGTCATTATTGTTATCACTAATTTTTCATTATTTGCCGCTCATATTCCATAATTATTTCTGTTGTTTTCTTACCCATATTTATGCTCTTTTAAAGTATTATTTGCACTCTTTTATATTCATATTATCTGCACATTCATGCCATAATTTTCTGCACTTGAACTTATCATTCTTTGTTGCACATTCATGTCATAATTTCTGCTCTTTTCAGTATAAAATTTCTTCACTTTTTAGACTTATTTTTGTCGCACTTAACTATGTCTATTTGATGACATGACTTCCATTAATTATTGCACATTCTCATGGCATTTTTTCTGCTCGTTTATGTGTTATAATGGCACTTCAAGTATGCAATTATGGTTGTCTTTATTGCTGCTCTTTTTATGGTGTTTGTTGCTCTTTCTGTTTGTGAGATGACCAAAGGGCTGCTAATGCTTTGGATCATGCTTTGAAGACTTCCCTTGTAATTTTTCATGTTATTTCTTCTTTATACTATGACTATCTTGAAAACTTCCTGCCCTTATTGCTATCACCACTTCATTTTTAGTCATATGGAGGACTGTCCAAAAAAGATACTAGAGTATATTGTTGTGTTCTTCAATAAGAAGCATGTCACTACTCATGACATTCATGTATTTGATACCATTTCCATGCATCCCCTACCACTTCATCATGTTACTCAAAGGGATACAATTGAGCATTCATGGGTTTTGAAAGCATCCATTCGCCACCCCTAAATAGTCACTATTTTGCATACACACTATCACTTAGTGCTCAAGGTTCTCATAGTCATGATGGAATGCTCATGGTAGTAAATGGCCTTGATGCTTTTCATACTATCATCCTTCAAAGTACCTTATAAAAACCTTACATACATATGCATATATCTAAAACAATAAATAGCATTGTCCATAGTGCTTTTGTTGTTCTAGATTGTTCATTATGAGGCTTTAGTATGTTTATGTCTTGAAGAATGAAACTCACCTATCTCATGCAACTATACAATGTCCCTTGGCATTGAAAAGTAACCCTCGGTAACTATACACTATCATATGTACTACTCCTTATTACTTTAATCCATGCATTCTTTGATTATTCAAATATGTTGTATTTCTAATCATGGATGATGGACTACCTTGCTACTGTGACTATACTTCTAGAACCTTGCCATGCTGCTTCAATCATTATCTTCCAAAACTATGCTTGAAACTTTTAGTGACTCATCTTTGTCTACATGAAACAGGGTACTCTTCCCACATAAATTGATGGTTTACTCTTGCATAATACTACCACCACTATTTGTACATTTCTCTGTCCATTATCCATTGTCATTATTTATTGTTCCCTCTTCAAAAAATTTGCATACTTCATTAATTTTTTCTCTCCATGGACTTCCCTTAATTGGAAAGCTCATTAAATGGCATGATTTGTGATTATCCCTTGAATGACGATATAGTTATCCTTCCAAAACTATCAATTTCAATAGTTTATAAGACTATCTTTAAGACTCTTGACTATCCTCCATGGCTAATCCTTTCACTGTCATCATGAAATGGCATTTTAAGACTGTACTTTTCATCACAAGCTTTTGATGATTGGGAGCCTGTATTTCTTATGAAATGTTGAGGCCCACTGTCTGGTGAGTTTGCATTTTGTTGCTTGACTACCCTCATTATACCTTGAATCTAGCTTTGCATTTTAAGACTCCTTGCTTGCTATCTTCTTAGGAAAACTTCACCGTGTTCTCCTTGCCATGATCTTCCTTTGTCATAGTTCCTGAATTGACAAAAGTTGTCTATCATCTTTATTTAAAGTGATTGTGTTTTAGAGCTTGATTGCTCCTTCAAAACTCACAGTGCATTTGGCCTTTCACATCTACCCCTAGTGACTATCCTTATTATTTTCCTTTGGACTGTCACTACTTTGACTAAGATATTTTTCTTTGATTTTCTTTGCATTGCATGACTCCTTTCTTGTGAAAATATGCCTTTATGCACATATTTGACCTCATTTGCTTAGGAATTTGACTAGTACTTTTTAACAGTTATCATTCAATCTTTTAATAATAGACTCTATAGATGCAACTATTATTTTATTCAACTCTCTTGCTCTTGAATATACTCTTTTTGGTGACTATGGATTTCTCTTGTGATTGCACCATAAGGTTACCTACTATTGGTCATTATCATCTCTCAACTTCTCTCTTAAAAAATGAATAGAGACCCTCTTTGTAGCCCTACTTTTTAGACTATACTAGTGCTTGTAGAAAAACACAAAGCAAGAATACTTGCATAGATGCAACACTTATGATGGCACACTTTAATTTGGTGATGGAAAGACTCAATGTATTTAGCAGGTAGAATTTTTTTTGAAAGGCTTCTTCTCAACAGATTGAACAACAGTCCTAACAAAGGCTTTTACAAATATAGTCTCTGTCAGAGCCTCTTATTGGCTATCAAAAAATTTTGATTATGTTGCCCTCATGCATTTAAACTACTTCTTCACCACAATGTTTTCCATGGGATTCTCTTTTCTCTTCATCTTGAATTCCCTTTTGAACTCCAGATCAGCCACACTACCACCTCTCTAGCTGCCATACAAGATCTCAAACTGTTGTGGAGAAGGTGATTGTTGAGTCTGAAAACCTAGAATCTCGACCTCTGCCCATGCAAATTATGCTTTAACTAATACTTCTCTTTTTCTTTGCAACATGATGTTCCACTTCAAACTTTCCTTTTTCCTTCAACAACCTTAACTCAACTTGCATGAAGTCTTCATGAGATTTTCATTATCCCCAACTATTTCAGTGCTCAAACTTAGAGCTTTCACTCAACCGACTACAACAAAACCCTAAAGCTCTTCCTTGTCATGAGCTTTCTTCAATTTTTCTTGTGTTTTCCCTCCACTTAGTGCTCAAACAATGAGTTTTATTTTATTTTGCCTCCTATTTTTTTATGCAATTTTAAGAATTTAGGTGTATTAATCGCCTTTCTTTTCTACCTATGGGTTTTGATTAAAAGAGGCCTTTAAACAGATTAAAATTTATTTTTATAATGTTATTCCATAAAATAGCAACCCTTTTGACTTAAATACTTGACCTTTGATAGTATCATTTTGCAAAATAATAATATTTAAAAGGAGATCATCTTTGAAACATACTTTAAGAGTTAGCAAAAAAAAGGCTTTTAATATTACTGTTATCACCTGAAGTTGCACCCTGTCGAACCTGATGTTCAACACCTCAGTGTAACATGGGAAGACCTCCAAAGCTATGGGTCACTTGTAAATAGAGATCAACCTTTGGAGAAGGCCGGCTTCCTTTGGTGTCACCTAAAGCTACAGATTCTTTGAAAGAAAAAGGGAGAAGGAGAATGCATAAAAAATGAAAATTAAAACCTATGGTGATGCACCAAGATGACAGGAACAATGAGATACTTTGATTACACTTGAATACTGATGATTGATATGGGACTACACAACAAGATCCTATAGATTATGCATACAAATAGGTTTGACATGCACACACTTTTAAGAAGGAAAAGCATATTTTCACAAATTAAAAGCTCATGTGCAATTGAGTAAACACAGTTTGTAACCTACATAATACTACTTTTGCAAAGAAAGGCATGCTAACATGAAACAAAGCTATAAGGAAAAGAAAGATTTCACTAAGTAGCTTGATGAATCACTTAAAAATGCACAATACTTCACAAGAACCAGAAGGCAAAAATGAACCATCAGTGGTAACCAAGGTAAGCTTTATATAACATGCCCCATAATGAGTTACAGAATTTTGCTAATCTGAGAGAGGATTGTAGAAGTCACGGACTTCATAAAAGCATTAGGAGAACTCCTTTACAAGAAGGAAAAAATGCCTTATATACAAGAGAGTGTCGGCCCCTAGGGCTTATAAAATATCTCCCTTCGGGATAGATCTCCCTCAGATCTTTTTTGATGAAATTAATGTTGCATCCCCGTGGCCATGTCAGTGTGGAGCCACTCCAGGAATGGCCTCCCTGATCTTTTTGCAACTACCGCATTCACTTCTGGTCTTCATGTCCCTCGTCTTTGAATCTCCTTTAGTCGAGCTACTTTGAATGCCTCCGAGCCTAGGGCAGAGCCACGTTGTGTTCCCCCTATTGATCCTCTTGGCACCGGTCAAGCTGCCAACAGTCCACCTATAGCTTCCTTGGATTGGTCAAACAGATGCCACACAAGCTGCTTCGGGCGGTCAAAGCTCTTCATCAGAATTGCATCTTGGTGAGACACTACAAGTTTCTCGCCGATGCGATTATGCCCCTCTGCAACTATCGGCATAGAAAACAACCATCGCTGAGAGTTCTCGTCAAGCCACAAAAGTTATATCGAAATTGTCTTTGTCATTGCTCAGTCATCCACATTCGGCAAGAGCTCCTTCAGTCGACGGGAGGTCATACTGACATCGCCACTTCATTGGAAAATCCATCACTGTCGGCCAGAGATTATGTGTTCAGGAAGACCTTATATCGAGCCTTTCTTCTCTCAACGAGCACATCCATGTCGACAAGACCCTACCGAGTTTGCAGGACCTCATAGCGATGCTGGATCTTTCTCCCCGGGCTCATTCTGTATCGGCCAGACCCTACTGGGTCGGTGAGACCTCATGGTGAGCTCATTTCATCTACCTTGAGCTCACTTTATTTCAGGGAAACCCTTCTGTATTGGCTAGACCTTGCAGCGAACGCAGACCACTTTCCTCGAGTGCAACATTTCTTTCAGTGAGACACCTGTGTGTCGGTGAGACCTCTCTCTGTCACTGAGACCTTGCACCAAGTGTATTCCGCTTCAGCGAGACATCATTCGATCGTAGAGATATCACAGTGAGCTCCACCTCCTCATTCGGCAAGACACTGGCAAGTCGGGAAGACCTCTCAGAAAATTCCCTCCATTATTATATCATTGTGCCCTTGGTTAGCAAGACCACCCATATGTCGGTGAGACCTCCTGCCGAAGGAAAAACACTATACCGAGGCCCTTCATTCTTCGATAGGACCTTCTGCTTTCGCCGAGACTTCACAGTGACTTCATTTTCCTTTTCCTTGAGCTCCTACTTTGCTGAGACCTTGGCCTATCGACCAGACCCTTTGCCGAAGATCATTCCATCTCGCTGAAACTTGTGCTTGGTCGCCGAGACATCACTGCGAACACAAACATCTCCCTGACGCCAACCTTGTGAGCTACCTTCAGTGAGACATCCCATGCAGAGAGACACATAAAGATTCATGGTGACCCGAATGCCCCTGGTGACTAGCGCACTCAGCCAAATGGAACGCAGTGCTAATCGGCAAGACAAGGAGAGGGTCTTGCCGACTTTCTTCTCTGAGGAGTTTTTTGCCAAAACCGAATGAGGCATGCTTTTCAACTGAGCTCCTTGTGACTTAGCATCAAATGTATGATTTAATCCTACACAACAATGCCCCCATTTGGCCTTTATGAACACTTGAAGCATAGATTGCCCAACTGATTGAGCCCATAGGT
This sequence comes from Sequoia sempervirens, assembly GCA_007258455.2. NCBI lineage: Eukaryota > Viridiplantae > Streptophyta > Pinopsida > Cupressales > Cupressaceae > Sequoia > Sequoia sempervirens. The sequence goes on along the minus strand of VDFB02379711.1, from coordinate 31,832,066 downwards.
GAAAACTGGGTAACAATTACATTTTCCCATTTTGATAATTTTTTTTGAATGAAGACCGTAAAAAAAACTTAGGATATTTGACTAATTGACCCATTAATGAACAATTTTAACTTGGAAGGTGAAAATAGGTAAGAGGTAATCATAATTTCTTTGGTTGGAACTCCCATCCTTAGCTAAATACCTAAAACTAATGGAAAAACCCTCAACAAAATTGGAACCAACAACAATAAAATGTATGGCCACAACCAAATTTCGAAGGTTCCAATTACAAGCCTCAATGGCTAGTGTAGTAAAATCAATGGAAACCACAATGGCAAAAGGGCCAGTAGTAGTAGCACCAAAATATGAATTACCAATAGTCGTTGTTGCCTTCTCAGCCATAACAATAGGTTATTATGCCCAATCTATCAAACCCAAAATATCAACCACTAAGAGCACCACAATTACCTACCCAACCTACACCTGACCCCAATAACAAACCTGTTCAATAAACCTATACTAACAAGGCTATTCAATACCACACTTATGGAGTAGAGGTGAGTGATGTCCACCTTCGGTCAAGGAAAACACTGGTTGGGCCTTCATCCAATAAAATCATTGAGATGGTAGATGAGGAACCCACAGTTGAAGCTTTATACAATTCACCTCTGGAGCTTGGGTCAAATCAGGTAAACCAAACTATTTCAAGTCCAAAGCCTCCTTTCACTAAGTGTCTAGCCATTCCAAAGCATCATACCCAAGCTAAGACAAACCTATTGGGTTAGCTTAAATATGTTACTATCAAAATCCCTCTCATTCAAGCTATCAAGGAGATCCCAATATATACTAAGATAGTAAGGAAAATTTTTCTTAAAAATATAGGGAGAAAGAGGAAGGAACCACATACATTTCATGTCCTTGGGAACCTTGTTGATATTATGCTAGGGAATATAACTATCCCTAACTATACATACCCTAGAAGTCCACTAGTAGATGTTAAGATAAATGGGACCCTTATCTTAAGCACAACACCTTAATTAACTTAGGGGCGGCCATTAATGTCATGACTACGAAAACAATGTAGCTACTTTAGCTAACTAACCTTACACCTACACCAACTATTTTACAGTTGGCAGATAGGTCAACAATGAAACTTGAGGGGATCATTGAGGACTTAGTCATAGCATTAGATTCATGGGAATATCCTATATATTTCATAATATTACAACCACAGGTCAACCTTGTAGGATATCCACTTATTTTAGGCAGACCATGGTTAGCAATAGTTGATGCATTCATAAGTTGTAGGTCTGGGAACATGATAATATCAAATAGAACTGTGACCAAGAAATTCATCCTCTATCCACCAACCCAACCCCATGAAAATATAGAGCAAACTATATGGCCTACCTTGGATGAAGAAGACCACTATTCCCTGCAAACTCTCATGACTATTAAACGTAGCCTCACTACTTTATTTGGGTCCAATTTCTGACGAACGTTTGTTGAAATTTTGACAAACTATTGTCAGAATACCGATGAAACACTGAACCAATTTTCATCATAAGGTTTTCATTTCTTTCCCAATAGACTTTAAAACATCAAAATAGAGAGCTAACTTCATTGATTGTTTCCTCAAAAAAGGGATCATGTGTTCGTCCAAATTTCGACAAAACTTTTGTTGATCTAACGATGAACAATAGCGATGAAAGTTTGGCTGGAGGTATAGAGCTTTCATTAGAATCTTTTTCTGTTTCGTCAGTTGCTTTCATCGAAATTTTTATGATTAGGCATTCTTGACTTTTGTCAAAGGTACAACAATTGTGTCAGACACTTTTGTATTTTGTTAGTGGAGTTCATCAAAATTTCAACGAAACTATGCAATTTTTTTTAAAAAAAGGTATTGAAGTGATTCTACATATAGGGACACTTGACTTAAGGTGCTCAAGTGTAATCATTTCTAATCAATCATTGAGTGACACTAGGTAAGTTTCACCACTATTTAGTCAAGGTCATCTCAATCTTAGTTAGATTGAGTTAATTCAATACCTGATTTGGAGTGACTAAGAGTTAATTCATGGCCTCTTAGAAATGTCACTCTCTTGAGTCATGCATCCAAGAGGCCTATATGGTGGATGATTTTGTCTATTGACTTCCTCTATTTTGGAATTTCTTTTATTTGCATATATTTCACCATTTGTTTTGTGGTTGCAGCTATTGAAACTTTCCTTATTCACATATATCCAAGCTTGGATGATTGGATTCCTATGAAATCTTACAAGGTGGAACTTTATGCCACATGTAATTTATAATATGACATCATGTAAGATCATCTAATGTTATGTAAGATGTGTAAGAATTTTTTACACAATTGAGTGCATGTAAAAGGGAGTTATAAAGAGAACTAGGAAATTCATGGATGAGTTTTTATCAACCTATGATGCATAAGAGTTGCTACATCATAGATCATCATGTCGGGTGAGCTTTGGAATAGGGTATGGACATCCATCATAACATAATGGAAGGAGGATTTTTTTCAAATATTATAGTTGGAAATGCTCTAGTAGACATGTATTCAAAATGTGGAAGTATAGATAAGGCACTTGAACTATTTGATGGAATGACTCAAAGAGATGTCATCTCTTGGAATGCAATGATTGTAGGATATGCTAATGATGTTTCAATAACTTTGGGTGTTTATCTTCTCCCCATAAATTTGTATGCAATTGAAATGTGGTTACTTTTGTTATCTCTTATGTGCATAAACAACTATTTTGCATGTGTACTTCAAAAGAAAATAACAATAAAAATACCAAGTTTCAAAGTTACTACACAAGGGTTCCAAATGATAATAATAATAGTGGCTGTATTTGAGAAGGCATTAGGGAAGAAATTTCCTCTAAAATTTGTTGATAAACCTAAAGATTTTGAAACTCTATATGCATTTATAGAGAAGGTTGAGAAGGAATTGAAGTGGGAAAGCATTACATGGAAGTTCTATTTATTTAGTGGCCATTGGAATGCTAACTTCCCTAATATATGACCTCAACATGTCATGGTCTAATATTACTACAATTATGACCCTTGTAGTATTTGATTTCATAGATGCTCATCCCTCCCTTGAGAAGGTTTCTTATAATCTTTTAGCATTCTTCTCAAGTATGTTTATCATACTAGATGGATTCAACAAGACTAACTTACTAGGTACATTGCAGGATGTTGTTGAGACTCATAAACTAATTGGTAACACACTTGGGTTAATGCCTATGTTGGTGACCATACAAGTCATTTTTTTTTTGCAACTAAGGTTAGAAAATTAATTTGGTTTCCAAAAAGGGAGACAAAATTGAGCCAAATAAAGTTTAATTTTACTTATTATTGTATTTTCAAGAATCAATTATAAATCAATAATAGATTCAAAAGCTATATATTCTCTTTTTAGTAAGAGGATGGAATTTTGGGATAGAAAAATTTTGGGTTCTTTCACATTGTACAACAACAAAAGAGTGAGTTTTCTCTCTTCATCATATAACAAAAGATATACTAGGAAAAATACATAACTGATGTTGTGATCTAGCTAAAGATGCCTAGATGAGATATAAAGCTTCCTAATGGTTATAATTTAGGAGTTAATGCATAGTAACATGGCATTCAGACAAAGGAGCAAACAAGGTTTGTTGAACAAATCACTGCAACCAAATATTTGAAACTAAACAAAAATGGAGGATGACAAGAATTGGAGTTGATTGCTTTTATCCCAAAATTAATTTCTATGAAGCATCTAAAGTAGATTACAAAAAATGCATAAAACACAGAAAGAGTGTGTATTAAGCACTTGAGTTACCCCCTTTTTGCATATCCTATTATGAATTCCCTAAAGTACTTGAATCTTATACAATTTTATGTGCATCTTCAGTTATTATAAGTTACAAATAAATTCTTTATTAACTAATCAGACAAATTTTCTACCTTTGTTTGTACTTTAGAAATGATAAAATTTTCAAAAAAATAAATGATCTACATACATGTAATCTCAAAATGCTACTTATTTGTTCACGGTCCAAATATTGGAAGATAGTATACTCATCAATACGATTTATGAACTTAGGTCAGAAGGTAGCCTGTGTTGCTTCCATGACTCTCTTCATATTTTCATAAGCTTCCTCTTTTGAGCTAGCTTCATCATCAAGAGAACTTAGAAAATACAGGGAACCAACATTAGAAGTCATAATAATGACAGTGTTGGTGAAGCTTACAGTTTGACCCTGCATGTCAGTGACCTTTCCATCATCTAAAATCTGTAGGAAAATGTTAAAAACATTTGAATGCGATTTCTCAATTTCATCAAACAAAATTACTACATAAGGCCCTTGGTGTTTTGGTGAAGGATAAGGTATAGAAGGTAGTGTATGTTGTTTTTAATGATTTAGGTATAAAATATGTTTACCCTTAGTAATGTATTAATGACTATTATCCTTTTTGTCAAGACAAAGATTAATGACTAAGATTGAAGCATTATGACAGTGTGCTAGTTATGGTTGTGGCTTAACAAGGGTAGATTTTGGTAAGGAAGCTAGTAAGTTGAATGAATGTAAGTAGAGAAATTTTTGTATACCTACAGATGGTAAAAAATCTCATGGTTAAGTGGAAGCCTCCCATCAACAACAAGATCCAAATATTCGTGTATCTATCTCAATCAAGCCTCTAAACCCTTCAAAGCTATCAATTTTTCCACTAACTTGTTATGCACAAAAATTCAAATTTTAGAGTTATGTCACCACTAAAAACAAAAGAAACAGAGCTTTGAAACCAAATCCACACACAACATAATGTGGTATTCATACAAAGCCATACAAACAAACTAAATTAGAACATTGGAATGGAAACAACTTGAAATTATGATGTAGAGCATTGATTCAGTTTACTCAACTGGAGGCACATTTCACAATAATGGGTTCTTCATGTAAAACATTTGTACAAGGTTCAAATAGGAAAGAGATTGATGAAAGATAGAGGAATTAAAAAGATACTTGGATGTAGTTAGATTGATCTTCTCTTTGTTTTGAGAATAGTTTAATATTCTCTACTTAATAGGGCCAACCACGTGGTGGTGGAAGCTCATTTGGCCCCTCCCCCCCTCACATCACTCTCAATTCCCCATACCCAATCATATAACATTAATCATTCATTCATCCATTAATAACATATAGCATTCATTCATTAACATATTTGAATTCATTCATTCATCCATTAATAACATATAACATTCATTCATTAACATATAACATTCATTCATTCAGTTTTTACATATTATCAAAAATATGGTTGTCATAATATGATTACAATCACTTTTTTCTTATTCTTTTTTGAAGCTAAAAAAATCTAAAGTGGAGTATTGTTTTCTAAATCATCTTCCCCCCTTCAGTTGTTCTGCCCTCTGCTCATGATCTTAATGGACACCTAGTTGTGTACTAATCACGACGTGGAGGCCGCTGCAAGGGGGGGTCTGCTGTAATAACAAAGAAATGTTAAATTGATATGTTTTGTTATTATTGTTACAAGTATTTTATTAATTAAAAGAACATTAGAGTGGTGCTCTTTACTTGATGGGGCAACATCATGTTCCTAATCTTGTCTTATAGCCTCATGCTCAACATGTTAAACACCCTCTAAATCCTAATCTAGAGTTGAAACACAAAAGGTTACATTAATTAATACACCAATTGCAATTAAATATGTTTAAAAGAATATTAGAGTGGTCCTCTTTACCTGATGGGGCCACATCATGTTCCTGATCTTCTCTAGCCTGATCATGCTCAACATGTTGATCATGCTCTACATGCTCTAAAATTGAAACATGAAAGGTTAAATTAATTAATACACCAATTGAAATTAAATATGTTTAATTGTATTAATCCATATTGTGTTTTGTATAGCACATGAATACATCCAGTACCGGGATGCATACTATAACCTTCATCTATAGGTTGTGCTCCACCCTCACCAGGTTGCATTCTAATGTCATGTGCAGTATTATCATTGTTTGTCTATTTAAAACAAAAAGTCACATAATTACTTTATGGTGAAAATTAATATTGAATAGATTGCACAAGTATTCAATTTTAAATAAACTTTATTGAGTTTATTTACCTGTGTTTCAGATGCAGTGGAAGATTGTGTTTTCCCAGTCAAGACTCTTAGTCATTCAACCACAACTTCATAGCCATACTGGAAGGAAATTTTCATTTACTCTTCTATGGGTGCTATGTTGAATTCAAAGCCCTACATTTTTGCATAAGATCATGAATTTTGCTTCTATGGTGTGATAAAACAAAAATTATTTGCAATTTATTATTTGGATGCAATATTTCATTTATTGATACTTACAATTCATGCGGCTAATTTCATATAACCACCAGAGCCAAGTTTGTGATGCCTGTGTTTTTCTAGTCTTTCCTTTGTTGCCTTCGATGTGTCGGGCAGCCTATGAAAAGTTTGAAATATGTTAGATTATGTAAAAAGAAAGAGTAATCAGTATATAATTACATTGTTGATAGTATCACATACCTTCCTTGGCTCGATGGTGTCTTTCTTTTTTCTTTTCAGCCTTCTCCTTTCCATCCGACACTAGGTCCTTCCACTCCCTCTTCGGAATCATGGGGGGACACTCGTACTTTTTGTTATTCTCTAAATGTGACCTATATTTGTGCCTCACATACTTTAGATATGTACCAGATTTCTCAAGGACCTTGGTTCGGTTGAATGTTTTATCACCGAATAACACAACTAAACAGTTAATGAGCTCATCCTTTATATCTTGATTTTGGGAATTCCACCATGTATGTATGGTGGGCCCAAAGAGCTCCAATGTTATATCACCTAGATGTTTATAAAAAACATCATTTCCTGCAAAATGATCATGGGATCATTAGTCTAAAAAGAGTGATCAATAAGTAAATTTCAATTGGATTATATATAATAATAATTAAAACATTTTAAATTACCTGGGACCTTCTCTATCTTTATGGGAACGAAATCCTCAATCACCACAAATGTGACCAGCAATGTTCCCGTACTAGTAATATGGGAAGATCCAGGAAATGCTGCTAAAACATCACCACTACTAGTGGCCTCTGCATCACCAGTACTTCCTGATGCATGCATGCTATGTGTTGCCAACATTTCAGTAAAAAATATAGGCACAAATGACAGGGTCAGATGATGTGATGTATATGCAGGAAGATCAGGATGGATACTTGTACCAATCCCTACTCTGCGGGCAACACCTGCAGTACCCTGATGATGGGCAACAACACCATGAGGACGCAAAAAATCTTGTAAAAACAACACATATTTAGTTCATGACATAAAAGAATACAAATTATAAAACCATGAATGAACTTATGTTATAATTAAAGACCTCATGACAACTTACTTGCAAGTTTTGTACTCTCTCAGTCAATATTTTAACCCTCTCTTATCTCATTTGTTTGAGGCACTATGAATAAAAATTGAAGGATTTCTTCATTGCAATTTTTTTGTGTCTTCCTTATCATATAAAGAGGGTTTGTTGAATATGTGATGTCATCATCCAATAACATTGACTTCACCTCAACCCTATGGATGCTCTCCTCTATTGCTAGTGCCTTTCCTCAATTAGTCGACTGCAACAAGAATATTAAAAACATTATCAAAATTAACCCAATAAACTTATGAAAAAAACATAATAATAAAAAAAATTTCTCATATCTAATTTGTGCAATTACAATGAGGTAAACCTGTTGGGTAGAAGCACTTGAAGATGCATCACGATCTGTGGTCTAGGTCAGAGCCTTCCCCGTACGATCAATGTCCCGTTGTAACAAAAATTAAATATAAAAAAACATTACCAAAATGAAACCAATAGACTTATGAAAAAAAACATAATAATAAAATGGTAGATTGGAGTCATTAATTGGAGGTTGGGTAAAATGGTATATAGTATGTACCACCCCCATAGTAACTGTGTTTGTATCTAAGCGATTCAAATTGTAATCGATTAGAAACTCTTCCCCTGTAGTTATTGATTTTATCACACATACGAATACACAGTTTCCCTCGCGTGTCTCGAATATGCAATTGGGTTGATTATTTGTTGACCCAAGTCATGTACTTTTTATAAACCCTGCAATATTCCCTAATGCTTTTGGTCTTCTAACAATGTACATATCCACTCCTTTATTTTGATCCTTATCTTTTAGTTGTATATAATTTGTTGACAATGCATACCTACACATACTTCGTGTATATCAAACCAATTGCATCCAATCATTGTAACTATAACAAGTTCTGACATACTCCATCAATTTGGTAACTTTTTCACAATAGACCTTTATGTCGTCCATGCAAAATAGGCCCAAACCATGTAATGACGATGGTTCTATGTAATATATCCTCTCATTGACACAAAAATCAGTGTTTATTGGAGGAAGTTCCCTAGGTACCCATTGTTTCTATAGATGTTTGTACCTCAAGGGAACCTTGATGTCACCTATGCTCTCATCATCATAAGAACATGACCCCCCTTCAGCAAGAAAAAATCCATGCGTTTACATAATTTTCTTCTAATCTTTTGACCTCTAGTTGATCTCCCTCTTTTAGACCTACTACATGTCTCGCTTTCCTCTTCTCCTCCTAAATTTCCCTCGCTCGAGGAAGATAGATCTGAAAAATACCTATTTGGTGGTACCTGCACTTATAAGGATGTTGGATGAAGTTCTTTCATGGTGATGTGATCCCAAGGTGGCATTATGATTAATCTATCATTTCATCGCTAGAACACTACTAGAAATAATTTAGGTGCACGTGTGAGGTGGTTCAGTAGTCCATTGATAAAATCCATATGTCTAAGTGGTTAACGGGGAGGGATTGTGTACTAGGACTGGTTAAGTCATCATAAGTTTATGCTTTGGTAATAAAAAAAATTTAAGTCATCTTAAATCTTCCTATGTCTAATTGCTAGGAGACTTTTGGTATGTTTTAAGGTAGGATGAGTGGATTGCATCAATGCTCTAGTTCTTTATGCCATCACCATGAGACCATATTTCCTTGAGGCATTCCATCACCATGAGACCACATTTCTTTGAGGCATTTTTTCAAATAGTTCACTGCCTTGTATATGGCTTGTCATGGCATTCCATCACCATTGAGGCATTTTTTCAAATAGTTCATTTCCTTGTCTATGCTATTCCTTACTATTATGCTTAGACAATTTTTTTCCAAGTACCCAGAGCTTGTTTGAAAGCACCTATTTAGGCTTTCAGCCATAGCATTAAAGAAGTGAATTATTTGATAAAATGCTTTGGTAGTCATGTATGAAAAATGTCGTAGCATAGCAAGGCAATGAACTATTTGAAAAAATGCCTCAAATAAATGTAGTCTCATGAATATGGAATGCCATGACAATCCATAGCCATAGGCATTCGTCATGGCATTCCATCACCATGAGACCACAATTCTTTCAGGAATTTTTCCAAACAGTTCATTTCCTTGTCTATGCTATTTTTATTATGCTTTGATATATTTTTTCCCATAGCTTGTTCAAAATAACTTGTTTTAGGCTTTTAGCGCATAGCAGCAAGGCAGTGAATTGTTTGATAAAATGCTTTGGTAGACATGTATGAAAAATGTTGTAGCATAAACAAGGTGGTGAACTGTGATTCTCACTTACAAACAATAGAAATCCATTCCAACTTGTGACTCTCACAAGCAAACAATAGAGTCACCAATAATAGAGTTGCAAAGTGATTGAAAGCACTAAGTTATGGTTTGTCCCACCGACATTGAAGACAATTATACAAAATACAATCACAAAGAGTAATTGGTGTGATTCTTTGAACTTATATTTTTGTGTCATGTTTATTTTATCAACCTTATTTCATTTCTATATTTTTGTGTTTGTGGTTTCCCAAGTTTTATGGGTGTCTGAAGTAGATATACTTTGTAGTTGTACACTTGATGTTTTGGTTGTTTTTTTTGTTTTGAGTGGTATTTAGGCCATTTCCTAATATTCATCATCATTTCCCAACTCTTTTTTTCTATTAGAAAGGTAGTTATGAGCTAATAACTTGGATATCATGATTAGCCATGTATAAATTTGATAAATAAAGCAACAAATGGACATAAAACAAGTAATGTTGGTAGAAAATTTAGAGTGGTAGAAAATAAGGGAAAAAACATTGTAAGTGATAGAAAATCTTACATAAAACCAAACCTAGATATGGTTGAAGTTGTTAAGAAAGAAGTGGTTAAAAAGATTGATGCCTTCATTATTTGTATGGTCTTGATTTCCTCTCTTTGAGGAATTGTTTTGATAAGTGGATTGTCAATATGTGGGGGAAAATTGATGGGAATCTATGTTTCTTTCTATAGAATGATACATAAATATTTATTCACTTTCTTCTTCAAAAATCATGGTATGCAATCAAGAGTTTTAAAAGAAATAGTTTTAGAATATGGGAAATTTTGTTTTTAGGTCCATCTTTGAACCCTTGATTCTACCCTATGTAATGCTTTAGCCAATTATTTGTTAAGGTGGTTAGAATTTTAAAATATCTCTACTTAGATGTGAACTTTTATCCCTCAAGTCCTCAAATATTTGGGCAATGTGTTGCAAGTGGAAGAAACAAGATCTACTCTTCCCCATCTTAACTCTAGGGTTTTTATATCTCTCAAATCTGATGAGTGTATTCTACATATTTTGTGCTTTCAATTGAGTGATAATCAAACTAAACATGATACTAAAGTTTTGAGAGGTTTGAATGCTTGTTTTCTATGTAAAATGGATGGTCATCAAAGAAGGCATGGCCCAAAAATTCTTAAGAATATTAATAGACTTGCAGCTAATAGAATTTCATCCTTGATTGTGTAGGAAATAAAAAAATAGACAATAGAAAAATTTACGAGAATGAATTTGATACTTTAGATGAGATTATTGACAAATTGGAGGACTCTCATTCTAGTGAGGCATATGTTGCTATCCTTGCATATATGCCTTTTTTCAACAATGAGCTTGTTCTTCTTGTTTTTTTTCAAGGATGATTCTAGGTAATAAAAAAATGCCCAAGAGCTTGCCTTATAAATATTGAAAGAGTTTAATTTGTTTGTTAGTTTAGCTACACCTCCCATTGCTCCCCAAGCTCTACAAAACATTGAGTCTATGATTTCCAAAGACCTTTCCCATACACTTTTCATGAGTAAATCTAAGAGTAAAGATTCAATTTTATTAATTATCTATTCCAAGATGAAGCTACTATCTAGGAGATTTTGTCCCTAGGAAAAGTGTTGATGTGGATGGTTGAAAAAAGAGAAAGCAGACCGACTCATGTGTTAATAATCACAAGAGTGGAAAAAATGGAGAGGAAAAATAACCCAAATATTTTGATAGGTTGTACTATAAATGAAAATAGGATGCACCAATTGGAATGTTAGAGTTTGGAATCTTCTAGAAATAATGCATTTTAAGATCCTCTTACAATAATAGGCTTAAAATGGATTGCTTTAGATCTTTCAAGAAACTAAAGCTATGAGATTTGAGCTAGAATGTACTCTTAAATTTGTTTGGAGAGAGTTTAACTTTTTTCATTAATCATATTTGGGGAAAGGTGGTGCAACTATTCTAGCTTGGCTAGTATGGGCTCCCATTATTAGTGATTCTATATGTTCTCCTTGCAATAGGGTAGCTTGTGTGATTGTGAAAAAGGATGATGTCTAGTTTGGGGCTCAAATGTCATAGCATAGACAAGGCGATGAACTGTGATTCTCACTTGCAAATGATAGACATGCATTCCAACATGTGATTCTCACAAGCAAACAATAGAGTCACCAATAACGGAGTTACAAAGTGATTGAAAGCACTGAGTTATGGTTTGTCCCACTATTATTGAAGACAAATATACAAAATACAATCACAAAGAGTAATATTCACAAATCAAATCAAATAAAAAACCCCATAGCACTCTAATTCATAAATTTTAGATGAAATATATGGATCATTTTGGTGACGGATGAGATACAGAGGCCTTCACGGAAAAAAAATGGCAAAAATTCCAATTTTTGCAGCCAAGCAAGCTCGATCCGTGGGATTCCTGCAACATTTCCTCTACTGGCTCACAATTCACTTCTCCAATTTGATGAGCTAGGTTTTTAGATTATGTCAATTAAAATGAAAATTGTGGCCCCATGTTAAATTTTACATAATAAATTATATATAATTAATATAATTATTATAATATAATTAATATAATGTTAGCTAAATTTATAATATTAATATAATATATAATATTATAATTAATATAATTATCTCTCTATATCTCCCACTATCTATGTCACTCCCTTCCCTCCCTTTCTCTCTCTTCCTCTTCAACCTATCTCTCCCTCCTCCCCCTCTTCTCTATCTCTCCTCTACCTATCAATATCCCTTTCTCTCCATCCCCCTCTCAGCTATCTCTTGGACAACTCTGTATATCTCACCATCTCTCCCTCTCTATCCCCCCTATCCATCAACTCTCTAACTCCACCTCTCTTCCTTTCTCACCCCCTTTCTATGTATCTCCCTCTCCCTCAATATATATTGAGCTATCTCTCCCTCTCTCCCTTTCTACATATTGCTCTCCCTCTCCCCCTCTTCTTTCTCTCCCTTTTCTACCTATCTATCTCCATCTCTTCTCTCTCTTTCTCTTCAACCTATCTCTCCCTCTCTTCCCCTCTTCTCTCTCTCCTCCTCTACCTATCAATATACCTTTCTCTCCCTCCCCCTCTCAGCTATCTCTCCACCCCCTCTCTATCTCTCACCATCTCTCCCTCCCTATCCCCCCTGTCCATCAACTCTCTATCTCCACTTCTCTTCCTTTCTCTTCCCATATATCTCCATCTCTCTTTCTCTTCCCATATATCTCCATCTCTCTTTTTCTTCCCATATATCTCTATCTCTCTCTCTCACCATCCCCCTCTATCTCTCTATATCACCCCCTTTCTATATCTCTCCCTCCCCCTCTATATATATTGAGCTATCTCTCCCTCTCTCCCCTATCTTCTTCTCTCTCTCCCTTTCTACATATACTCTCCCTCTCCCCTCTTCTTCTACCCTTTTCTACCTATATCCCTTCTCATCACTTCCTCTCTTCCTCTTATTCTCTCCCCTCTTCTCATCTCTCCTCCTCTACTATCAATATCCTCTCTCTCCCTCCCTCTCTATCTCTCATCTCTCCCTCCTATCCCCCCCTATCCGTCAGCTCTCTATCTCCCACCACTCTCTTCCTTTCTCTTCCCATATATCTCCATCTCTCTTTCTCTTACCATATATCTCTATCTCTCTCTCACCATCCCCCTCTATCTCTCTATATCACCCCCTTTCTATGTCTCTCCCTCTCCCTCTATATATATTGAGCTATCTCTCCCTCTCTCCCCTATCTTCTTCTCTCTCTCATTTTCTACATATCACTCTCCCTCTCCCCCTCTTCTTTCTCTCCCTTTTCTACCTATCTATTTCCATCTCTTCTCTCTCTTCCTCTTCAACCTATATCTTCCTCTCTCCTCTTCTCTATCTCTCTAATGTCAAGCCTTCTTAAAATAGTGTTTTATTAAACTATAAGTAGATTATTGTCACCACTCTTCATTCCACATGAAATGCCAAATGTAGCAATTGTTTTGTTGCTTTTGTCAAGTTTCATTAACCAAGATATTTAGTGGGTTGAATAAAGTTGTGTTATGACCCTTGGTCTCTTTAAAATAATTAGACAATATTAGGGAGATCATGAAGGGGAGAATACTAAACTCCTTCAAAATAGGGGTTGTTGTGGGTTTGTTTGTTTTCTTTGTATACTATATACTTAGTTTCTCTAGGATAAATAAGTCGCTATAGAAATGAAAGATGTTTGATTATCTACCTAATATTGTTTTTTTTTTTTAAATGGAAGAGATCTACAACTCTATAGAAATTGCTATATGTTAATGGTCAAATTATTAGACTATTTAGATCATTTTCTTAGTTGTGTATCCTAACTAATATAGAGTAAGATTTTTCATTTTAATTGACTACTACATAATAGTTTATGTGTTGAAAGAATTGTTTCCATTATTTGTAGTTTTTACATTGGAATACAAATCATATTTAATTTCACGCCAATATACTTCTTTCATAAATCATATTTTTTTAATATCTTAAAAGATGTTAGTTAAATTGGAAAAAAAAATTGAGTTAATTACTAAATTTGACCTAAAAAGTTTCAACACTTTAGATATATTCAATTAGATATATATAATTAAATTGGAGGTGTCATTTGAGTTAATAATTAAATAACGTAATAATCAATTAAAGCAAGGGACATAATTTTGGATGTGTTTGAATTTAATAAATTACAAATTAAAATAGACATAAATTACTTGAAATGAGTGCTTCATAACCCATCTAATCAAATCATAACCTAACAAAAAGGAAATAGGAATTTTCTAAAGAAAAGAACACTTGACACAATCATAAGTGTATGGCCTTCACAGAAAGGAGTGATCCACCTTAGCAATAGCAACTACCCCAACCAAAATTTTCTCACATTACACAAAGCCACAATGTTCCTCCAAGATAAGCCAATCAAATCCAACCTTATGTGTCCTAGTAATCAAATTGGAGATGATCCTAAAAATGACATTCTAAAGGGTGATTGGTCTAAAAAATCTAAATGACTTTGCAATTATTTCACTACTACGATCAATGTGTCATCTTACACGAAATTTTCCAAAACACTATTCATTATGATCATATGGAAATTTCTAGGAGAACTACAATAGTTGTAACATCATGAATTAAAATTAAACATTAAAAAGTACATCATGAATTAATTATGTAATGGCATAAAAATTAAAAACATCATGAATTAATTATGTAACCATATAAGTCAAATATAATTCTATCAAGAAATGAATATCAAATAGATAATGCAATCACATAACTCATACATTTCAATTCCATTGATCTTCTTCTCCATCCAACTTTTTGTCTGTATCATCCGATCCATATTCGACATTGTAAGGATTGTTCATATCATCATCATCACCATTGATATCAATTTTGATAATGTCATCATGCACATGGATATCATCTTCATGAACATTAACTCCTACATCATCATGATCTAGTTCCTCCTCTTCGACATCTTTGTCAGGCACATCATCAACTAACTAGTGATCTTGATCATCATCTACATCATCTTCTAGTTCTTTGGTATCTTTTTCTTCCACCACATTATACTTTACTGGCCTTCCACTTGGATCATGTCTAACAACAAATGACCAACCCAGTTTACTTGGAACCTTTGAGTAAAAAACTTGGTCACATTGGCTTGGAAGAACATAAGGCTCATTTCCAGCTCGCTCGAACGACCTTGTATTAACCATGGTAAATCCATTATCATGCTCAATAACAATTCTCTCGAGATCATTTCCATTCAATCATAACCTATACCATAGGACAACGAACAAAACTAATTTGAAGGACTTAAAGTCACACTCAAGTATATCATTCAAAATCCCATAGTATTGATTTTCTAAGACTTCTGGATGTATGTCACTTCTAGATGAAACATTAGTCACCTGAAAGACTGCATTTATCCCATAATCACAAGTTATCTCCGTGTCATCCAACTTTTTTATTCAAAATTTACGACCATTGCACCACATAGCCTTGTGGTGTTTCACCTGCAATATTTCAAACATGAAAAAATCATTGCAATATCGTTAGTTGATAAACATATTTATTCTTGGCTTAATGTATACAAAGAAAAAAATATCAACATATATACATTAATATAATTGAAAATAATTAAATAATATGGGTGATTAATATATTTATATGTACCTATTTATCTCTTAAACCATATGCTAAATCAATTTCCCTTGGTGTAATATTGGAATCTCCATTACGATGAGCTTCTTTAACCAATGAAGTCACACCTTCCCATGTTAATGTGCGACCAAATTGTTGAAATCATTCAATCCATACCATCATCCAATCATGATTGTTTGTGATGTACAAATGTAGTGCATCCCACTCTTGACCAACTATATCAAAAAAAATTGAAATTCACAAACGACATACAATTAGTGGTGCAGGAGCACCTATACCTCATTCTCAACTTGTGATTATTTGAAGGTGGATAGATGGTCAATAGGTAGAGTGAGTCTTTTTTATTTTTTTTGTCTTGATTAAAGTCAATTAAGACCATTAGACATGGTCTAGGTGAAGTTTTGAGTTATGAGTTTGAGTCTTGCACTAAAGAGTTTTGTAGCCTTTTTAAGGAAAATTGGAGAATTTACATGTAAAAGGGTGCAAGGTTACTGACATGTCAATAATAAGGCTATTATCAAGCCACTAGCATGGTCTTAGAGGTGTCCTAGGAGTTTCAATGCATTTGAAAGTTCAAAAAATTAAAACATTTCAATAGTGATGTTAACAACCTTGAAATTAGTGTGTTTTATGTTTCATGTGATCATAAAAGATTAAAAATTCAGTTGTAGAGGTGGTTGTTTAGTATTTGAAGTGTAAAAGCATTTAAAAGGAATAAAGTGATCATTGTAAACCCTCATAAGCTGAGAAATAAAGAAGGTATATCTGTTGTCCTCAACAGTTTTGTGAAGAAAAGCATGTGAAAAGAGAGGTTCAAGCCTAGGTTTCAACAAAATATGTATGGGAGATCTGATTTTATGAATTTTACCCATGTGTAGACCTAATGGGTTGTGTCTGAATTGGTTTTGAGGTCCGGGAGGTCGTGGAAGTATGAGTTTGAATAAACCCTCATGATTTTGGCCTAAAATAAGGGTTTTTTGGGTTTGGTAAGAATTCGGTCGTACAAGTGGAATCTTTTTGTGGATTTGGAGGTTTGGAGGCATAAAAATTGCTACCCCAATATTTCATTGGCATATGACAAGTTTAAAGACTAGTTGTTTTGTAAAATAGGCCTAATCAGCACAACCTAAAAGGGTGATTTTAGTGATTTGTTCCAAAGGACTTGTACTTTCCCTTGAAGTATGTTTAATAAAACCAAAATGGGTGTCTAAAACCATCAAGGTTTTATCTAGTGTTTTGGGAAATTTTTGAGTTATTAGAAAAAACTAGTAGGTTTGCACTGCTAAAAGGATTCAAGGAGTCAAAGTGTGAAATTTGACTTATGTTGTTTGTCAAGCTTTGAGAGTTGTTTGGACCGTTTAAAGTAGTCATTCTAAACTTTTTGGAAGCCTCTTAAAGGTAGGTTGATAGGTTGGTTGATTTGAGCCTCCCAAGTCTACATCAATTAGTTAATTACCACAATATATGACCTTAATTTATAATTGATGTATATTGAAGATTAATAATTAAATAAGTACAATATACATATAAACCAAATGAAAAATGTATTATAATTACCTCTCACTTTCCTCAATCTACATTTCCCCATCAGGTACTTCCCTTCAAATTTGTTAATGGAGTTGGGATCCCAAATACGATCTACATGGATCTTTGTTGCAAACTTAGGAAGATATTCAGAAATGTACACCATGATCTAGTATACCATATATCCCTCCACCATAGAACCCTCAGGATTTTCTCTTTGTCTAACCAAAGCCTTCAAAAATTTCAAGTGCCTCTCAACCATCCACATTGACCTTGTGTGTACAGGTCCACACAATTCAATCTCTTCAACTTGGTGTATGAGGTAGTGTTCTTGTCCATTGAAAAATGTTGAAGGTAGACACTTTTGCATTTCACACATTAGACGATGAAATTTTCTCTTCCAATAATTTATATCTTCTTTATGGATTTCTTTAGATGACAGCCATCCACAAGTGATTCAAGGCACAAATATATTAACGAGATTTAACAAAAATATACAATATATCACATAACAAGTAAAACAAATAACAATTATAAGATCTACACAATGAATTGAACAAATATCGCTACTTACCTCATGTATTTTCCAAGATCATATATAAATTTCTTGACATTGTTGTCAAATTTATCTAGGAGAGATAGAGGTAGAACGTACTGGAACAATTATAAAATGATCTTCTCATTATTTTTCCAAAAGTAGTAAACATAATACACTAAAAAGTACATGCAGTATATAAATATATATATATAATATACCAGAATAATTACCTTAATGAAGGTATGCCAATCATTTTTTTCATCTCTGACCCAAATTCACCTTTCTTTGTTATGATATTGTTTATATTCATAGCCAATCCTGTGGGAAATCAAATTTTTCGTATGACTTATTTTATAGCATTGTTTTGCTACTTCGTTAATAACCAAGGAAGGGTGCCTATATTAATTTGATCTCCATCACTATTTAATTGAATGAAATTTTTCATTGCATAATTGGCTTCCTAAATGTCACTACAAATTTTGACAATTTTTTCTGTCATACCTTCCATCCAATATTTTCCATAACGTTTTTGTTATATTCTTTCTGATATGCATTATATCAAACAAATGCACAATTTGTAGCTGCTCATAGTAGGGAAACCTACTAGATTGTCTAGGATAACTTTTCCTTCCCTGTGGAATTTGGCCATTAATGCCTTGATGACCTTCATAAAGCATATAAGTTAAACAAATTAACAACGACAATCATTGTCAATTACAGCATGAGCAAACAAAACACAATATAAAAATATAAATTCCAAACATATCATATATAATAGATAAACAATTTGATCTGATGTATAACCTTAACGATTAATTCTATTATATTCCAACTTCCATAGGTGAGGTGTCATTCTTCGTGGTTTTGATGTAGTCTCTTCTTTCCCATTGAAAAGATGTTTTTCAGTTGCTCGATACTTATGATGTTTGTGGAGCAAAGTGCCTATACTCATCAAACACCTACTTTCCTAAATTTGTTGAATGATGAGATTTCATCTTTGGACCACAAATTGGTCATGCCAATTTTCCCTTTCTTTGAAGACCTGCAAGATCAGATATGTTTGGATTAAATATGTCAATTTTTTTAATTATATATAATGAATAGATTATTTAAAAAACATGCATAATATCTACTTCATAAAATTAAATATCGTTAAAGTGTAGTCAAATGTTATAACATACCACAAAAATGTGTTAGCCCTAGGGCATCATGAATTGTCCATACAAGCATTGCATGGAATTGAAATTGTCTTGTCCTATTGGTCTAGAGATGTCATACATAGTGACACCATTCCATAACTTTAGTAACTCGTTCATAAGAGGCTCGATATATACATTCATATATTTAACTTGGTACTTACCTAGTTGAATGAACATAAACATTATATAATTATTATAACCATTTTACTGCAATATATATAAATTAATGTACATGAATCTTAAATGAAAAAAATATAAGTCATTATGTAACAAATAAGAAAAATGAGATGCTACTATGTTAAAGAAAATTGATGTAAACAAATACCTGGAACAATCATTTCCAACATTATGTGCTCCCTCTTTATTGACATCCATGGAGGAATGTTATTGTTGATAACAAAAATAGGCCACACCAAGTAAATAGATCTCATCTCTCCAAATGAATTGACACCATCCATTGCCAATGAAAGCCTGAGATTACGAGGTTCTTCGTTAAAGTGTGGCCATTTTTCCTCCATGTCCCTAAATGTAGAACCATCCGCAGGCATTCGAAGAATGTCATCTCCACTTCTATTTCGTGCATGGTAATCCATAAATTGTGCTAAACTTTCACACCTAAATAATAATTGCATACATGGAATAATGGGAATATAACAAAGAACCTTGTGAGGCACCTTTTTTGTTAGTTAATCTGTTTGATATCTACTGATATGACATTTTAGGCATTCATTTGCAAATTCATGTTGTTTATGATATATAATATGATCATTCAGACATGCATCTATTGCTTGATACTCCATTCCAGTATCTTTCATAATGGCAGATAAATCTTAGTATGAGCGAGGTAAAATATTAGATGGTGATAACAAAAATTCACTTATCAATCTACAACAAAAAAATAATTTGTTAATATAAATAATATTAATGGTACATATTTCATCCTTTATTTACTAGTGATGAACTAACAACAATTAAAATAGATGAAAAAAGATGACATTTATGACATACCTTAACATC
>VDFB02379711.1:31789010-31811832 GCA_007258455.2 Sequoia sempervirens | reverse complement strand
AGCATTCGCTGCATCGCTTTTGCCTCTTGCAGTTCCGTCTCGAAGAAGATCTATCAAGGCTGGAATGGCTTCTGGAGTCTCTCCTATTAATTTCTTATATTTATCTATAGAGGAGATACTAAAGAGTGTTGCAGCTGCATTCTCCCGAGCTTCCATGCTGCATCCACTTCTTACAACCCTGATGATTGGCTGCAATGCACTAGACTCCATTATTCTAGTTTTATTGCTATCATATAATGATAAATTTAGAAGTGCAGTAACAGCATGTTCTTGAGCTTTGGGATCCTTTGAAGAAAGCAGGGGCACAAGTAATGGTATGGCTCCTGCTTCTGCAATGCTAGCCCTATTGTCCATGCCGCATTTAGCAAGTAGTCTGAGTTCATAAGCAACCCGCTTTTTCACTTCAAATGATCCTATACCAAGCCTTTCCACCAGAAATTCTGCCATCATTTTTGCAGCTTGTATCGCTGCCTTTGTACTTGGGATGCCCTCCAAGAAAGAACTTTTCTTGCTTCTTTCTGGCTTTTCAAAGGGGATTTTATGCTCGGCACAATACTGAACAATTAGGCTTCGAAGAGCATAATTTGGAGTAAGATTTGTGTGCACAAGCTTTTGCCCACTCTTTGGACATGTAGAGTGTCCTTCCTTGATCCATCTGGTAATGGATGCCAGATCATATGTTTGCCCTGTGGATACACTAACCGGCTCTCGCATTAAATCAAGTGAGATTGGACATCTGAAATCATCTGGTATAAGAGAAGCATCCTGAGAATCGACTCTACAGAGTTGTGTTTTGTTTGATGGTTGAAACTGTGAATCAAAATCCATCCCAAACAGCACACACTTGCAGTAGCGCATGAAGCCAATCAAGCTATTAATGAGAGACACATTTTTCTCTGATCCTAATTCTTTCTGAATTTTCATCTCCTCCTCCAATAACTCCGTTTCTCCTTGACAATCCATTGCATTTTCGAGATTTAGGCCCTCCAAAATCCTTCTAAGTTGAAACTCATCTGGAGCTACCTCCCTTTCAAACTCTTCCAGCACAGCAAGAACATCTCTGCAAAGTTGTTCCTCGGCCTGATCAACAAACAATTTGGTTCTCTTGGCCTGATCGCGAAGCAACTCAACTTGCTCCCTGACCTCGTCTGAGAGATCCAACAATCTCAAGGGAAGCATATCCAGAGCAGAGGCCATATCATGTATCAACTCATAAAATTGGTTTGAAATTTCTTGCGTTTGCACAAACAACCAAACACAACTCCCATCACTACCACAGTCCTCCAGCAAATACTTAATTCTCTGCAGGATAACATACAATTCTCTAAAACATTTCAATTCAGAAGGAGGAAGGAAAATGCCCAGATCTCTGACTTCTTCGAAAAGTACAGACAAAACCATAACCTTTCGCATGATGCAGACTGCATTTCTCCTCTGACATCCTCGAGGCTTCTCGCAAGACATTACTTGCTGAGCAAGAGCAATGAGAGCTAGTGATAAAGATACAGCAGAAATGTCTATCGGCGGCACAAGGACAGAACCCAAGGAAGCCCGTCTCTTCTTCCGAAGTAGCCATACACTAGACGGCAGAGACAGATTTTTCTCCATTAAAAACCAACAATCTAACACTAATTTGCTCCAAAGTAAGCAAGCAAAAGATATAGATTGCTCCAACGTAAGCAAGTACAAAATACAATCACCTACCCTCAAGTTCTGCAGTTGAAACCGAATTGACCCCAAACTACAGAATCTCTTCCATAATTGTGCAAATAAGGCAATCTGCCCGCTATTAAAAACATTTTTTTTTTCCCTTACCCACGCTTGAAGTAGTTAGTGCGTGTGAGCTTGCATGTGCAGTTACGGTATGCGACCAAAATTTGTCCGTTTGAAAAAAGTGTATAAGATTGTGAAAATCTATAAACAGAGCTTAAGATCACATTTTTTATTTGGGTTGAGGCGGAGTCATTTTATAGTTTCCGCTTGTTGTTCGATCAGCTTCCGGTTTCGTTCCTTGGTTGCCGGTGGCATCTGGCGCACGTGTTGACTGGCAGGTGGCAGTGGGCACGAATGATTAAAAGAGTGGAATATGCTAAGGAGCGGAGAAAGTTCATTTGTACGCGTGTCAGAACGATATTGTAGAGCTGTTGGATGATTAACACATGGCAGGGACAATTTGGTGTATTTATTCTCTTACGTCAGCAAGTGGTGATGGGATATTCCTAAGCTGGCTTGACTTTGCTAAGATACTAAAATATCGATTCTTTCTTTCTCTTTTTGGCTTATTGTTTGCTTCGCATAGAGGATGATGGTCTCAGCTCTTTTGGCAGTCTTTTTGTTTTTACTCTTGGGGTGAGGAGGAGCTGGTTGGTTTGACACGAGAATGTTCCCTAATTTATTGTTCATCATTTTATGATTTGTATTCAGTCATTCATCAAGGTTTCATCATTTTATGATATGTATTCAGTCATTCATCAAGGTTTCATCATTTTATGATATGTATTCAGTCATTCATCAAGGAAAATCTTGAAGAAGAAGATGACACTCTTATTGGTTGGGATTCAATTGATGAAATTGCCCTCAGAGGTGTCTGGCGAAGCTTGATGACCAGGATCCACCTTCATTGGCATTGCATTAGTTGCTTAGTGTTTTGAGGGCTTTGCCCTTTGTTTTTATTTGTCTTTGTTTAGGACTCGATCCTATTAGACTTGTGGGTGTGTCTTTCTACCACCCTACCCCTTTTTAGTGAATATTGTACTATTTTAATATTATTAATATAGCGTTTAATAGGAATATTTATCAAAAATAAATATTAGTCTTGTCATAGCATGTAATTATAGCCTTGAGCATTTGTTAATAGTTTTTGGCCAATAAAAAATATTACATTTTCTTTGATAAATTTTTGATCTAGTGTTTGTAATGTTTTTATAATTGAAATTGATTATATTTTATTAATAATATGAGAACAAACAATTTGGATAAATTTTTCTTGGGTGTTATAGTTGTCATTTCAATCAAAAATATATTTGGTTAGTACTTTAGATTATAAACTAATCGAAGGAAGTTATTTCTTTGTCTTGCACATAATGCAAACAAAATTAAACTCTTCACTATGCTTGCAAGGAATTTAGACAAATCTATTGCTTGACACATGCCTTGTCTAGCAATTCTAATGGGCTTGTTACATGAACTACACATGTTTAAGAACTATCACCTAGCTTGCAAAGTCACATCTCAACGGAGGTCTATTTTATTCGTCTTTTTAAGGCATACTCTAAAATAATAGCTAGTACTTTTTGTAAGATAGACATTCATAGCCATGAGAGTCATGAAGATTATCTTTATAGCATCAAATATGTATATTATAGGGCTATGTAGAAACAAGGTCGAGAAAATCAAGATTGATGATTTGAGCATGTTGTTGCCAATTTTTCCATCATCTATCATCTTTTCTCTATCATGATTGTTATACCCAACTAAGAATGAGCTCTCTTTAAATGACACATTTCCTATATTTAATTTCAAAGATCAATTGTAATTGATCAAATCTACTTGTCTATTTATGTTATAGATTTTATTTAAAACATCAACAATTATGATGTGTTATTTATGTGATGTGTAGGCTATGTATTTTCTTCATTGCTATGATGTAAGAATCATTAGATTGCTAATAAAAAATGTCCAATCACCCATTTGACTTTCGATTCAATTATGAAATATTACAATCCATGTCATTAAAATTAGGTCATTTGAAGATAATTAGAATATTGATGCAAGTTCATTGTTCATCCCTCCTACACACTTTTGTAGTAAAATGTATTGGATTCTTTTACCAGTAAAATTTAATGAATGGATGATGATTGTTTGACATTTATCAATGGGGTCTCAAAAATGTTGGTAAGGAATGTGGCATGTGTTCTAGGCCATAGTATAAGGTATTTTCAATTCTTGTGATTTTTTTCTAATGTGATTATTGTCTAATGTAATATGATTTGGGTGTCTATTTTTTATACTTTTAGACAATTTATATTTTATAATTAATAGCTCAAACATTTTTCTTATAGCTTTATTTTTTTCATATATATGTTAACGTAGAGTTTCTTTCAAATACCAGCACTAGTTAGTTAAAGATTTGATGCTTGTAAGTACAAACTGTAACCCCCAATTTTTAATCAATAAAAAATTATGAAAGAGGTTATATAATTTAACTATGTATATATATCCTAGAATTGATCACATAAACTTTTCATTTGTAATTTAACTAGTTTGTCTCCTTCTTCATATTCTTAACTAGACAACACATCTAAAATCTCCAAAAAAAAATTGTATAGAAGACCTAAAACAATGTCCATAATGATCCACACTTTTTTCTTCTATATTATCCTTTGGAAACTCAAATGTCTTTCATATTGAAATTATTTATGCTTTAATGCTCTTTATTCTATATTAAATTATTAGGGTTCTTTATTGACCATGTTATATGGTAAAAAAAATTATGAAAAGCACCATATAAATCATCCCAAAATTACTTTGGCTAGTTAAAAGGGCACCTTTGTTATTAAAGATTATGCCATTAAGTGAGAACCTACACGACTTAACCATATCATCTAACTTTTTAAAGAGTAGAGAAAAGTGAAGAGCTTGATAAGAACATAAATGCATGTCTAATGTGGAATAGATAATAGCACAATATAAAATCACTGGAAGTTCAAATTATGCTCTAGAGATAAGTAACATTAATTATTTTAATTCATGTAACTACTCTTAAAATAGTTTCAATGAAACTTAAAAATTATTTGTTAATTTTGTAATTGTTCTTAAAATAGTTTTGAATTTTGATATTATTTCATTTGTTAATTAGTTAGATCTTAAAGGTTTGCTCATGTTATGTTATTTTTTTTTCCTTCTGTCAATCAATACTTCATGTAGTTGAGAGTACATTCTTTTGATGTTGCTATACCCAATGATAATAAACTAGCTACAAAAATTTCTCAATTGTTTAATTAATTTAAGAACACTTTTAAATTGTATTCTATCATATGTTCTAGGTTTTTCCCAATGCGATTTAGGATAAAAAATAAACTATTTAGTATTCTTATTTCTATGCTTTATTTTTGGCAACCATGTTGTTATATTATAAGGGCTTACATTCTCACATTATATGTAATAAAAAAATCTTTGATGTTGACATGTTTCTAAATAATTTATATTTAAGAAGTAAATATTCCTTATGTTTTTGACACACCATTTTCATGTATATGTTATAATCATTACAATTCACATGATTATATTTATTTCAATGATTTTATGAAACACTTCATGTAGACATTATATGCTTTTATATTTTGCAAACATGTCATGGTGCTTTTACACTTTGCAAACATATCCACTATGATGGTTCTAACTAGAAAAACTAAGAAAAAACTAGTTTTTATTATGCTATGATGGATGTCCATGTCCTATTTGAAAGTTCTAGTTGTGTCAAAGACTAGAAACATGGTACATAATGATATGGAGATTAACTTTATATTTGGCTTAATATGACCAACTTTGTAAAGCATAATCATTTGTTGTAAAGGATAAATTTGAAAACACTAGGTTAAATACAATTGGAAAGTGCAAATTCAATTTCCACAATATTTGTCCACATACTTCTAGTCTATGAAAAAATTGAAGTGTTAGAATATGACATGGACATCCATCAAAGCATAATCAATGACCCTTTATAGTCCACATTAATAAATACAAAACTTCCCTTTTAGTAACCTTACAACAATACTAACTTGTCTAAAGGTATTCTGTTAAAGAAAAAATGTTATGCCATGATTTGGTAGAAGCTACATTGTAATACAACTCTTGTTTAGTAGAGCTCAAGTTTTTCTGCTCTAAATAATTGTGAAATTAGATTTTTTAATTATATAAATTTTAATAAATTAGATATATATAAAAAAGTGGAAATGAAGAATACTTTTATTAAAAAATCATTCAACTCCCTATTTATCTCAATCTAAACAAAAATATTTAATAACCTCATTATTATTAAAATAAATAAATGGAACTACTTGCATTGTTGAAATTAAACAATAAAATTAGTTATAGTTACATGGGACTACCTTATTATTTTTAACTTTTGAAATATAATTATGAATTTTACATAAATATAGTTTTAGTTTATATATGTGTAAAAGAAAATATTTTTTTCTTTAGACTAGTAAAATTAATACAAATAATAATTATATAAATTATTCTAGATAATAGAGTTGTAGGCAATGAATATTATTAAATTGGAATATTAAATATCAATTTAGAAACTAAGTATGAATAAGGTTAATGACATTTGGCTCTAGAAGAGGTGAACACGAAATGTGTTTACCAATTGATTGGAATATGAATGTCTCAAGATCAAAAAAAGAAAATCTATGTTGGTAATTCTTCTTAGAATTGTAATAGATGATAAAATTTATGACGAGTCAAATCAATAGATCTAAGCCTTTTATGTAGGCACATATCTTCCATATATTCTACATAAATGATCTATCTATGATCTATGTGTTCTTTCTTCGTGTTTTGTTGACTTCAATATTATTTTCTTAGTATTTGGACTAATAGTATTTATGAATACCTTTAAAGAGCTTCCAAATTACTAGGGGTGAATTCTCTTAGGTTGACACTAAAAGTAGACTATTTGTATGATTATGCCTATAATTCATGACAACACTCCTCAAGCACATATAGATGTCTTGGGATGATTATGCACATTCTAGTTCTTTTAAGTACTTGAATTGAAGTGTTCCTAGAATGATATGTGAATAACTACATAGAATAATTAGAATATGAAAAGATTGTTGGGATTAAGGTGTCTCAACTTTAGAGTCCTAATATTGATTTAATTGATGTAATTAATATATTTATTTGTATTATTTATTTTCCTATGGTGTCATATCATAAATTGGAACCCATTGGTTGGGTGGCATCCCCGTTGGGGGTGACTAGATGACACATAATCATCCCAAGCGAACATAGGCATCCCACTTTGAAATCTTTGACCTATGAAATTTTTTATGACGTGTCATAAGGCATCTTTGAATGCATGAGAGAAAGTTGGTGCCCAAGTTGGATTATGACAAGATGTAAGAGAATCAACTATTTTTAGTCAGTTATGGTAGATTCTCTTACAGATTCTATAATAAATTTTATGGAAAATTTATGACATATTCTATGGTAGTTGTAAGGCATCTGTCATAAGCTATTTTTAGTGTATTCTAGGAACCCAAGCTTGAGGAAGGAATATTTGCATGTTTGACAATTGTAAGGGGTGTAAAGGAATGTTGTACATGTGTCCAAATGCATGTTTATGGCATGGGATATTGTGCCATGTGGATTTGGATGCCCCTCTCCTTCTAGATGCTTCTTGAAGCTTGTATCTCTCTATAAAATGAGTGCCTTGTATTGTAGAATGCATAGTTTGTTTGTAGGTAATGAAGTGCTACCAGGTTAACTCCATAACAGGTGTTAATTTTTGAAGCACTTGTGTAGAAGCTTTATACTTGGAGATATGTTGTAACTCTTATTTGATATAATAGAGAAGTACTAGGCTTTTGGAGGGTGGGGTTTTTTACTTGAAAGGGTTTTCCCCACGTATATTTGGTGTCACTGTTTTATGCATTCTTGTTTTTTTATTTGTTATTCTATATATGTGTTTCTCTTATTGTAACAAAATAAGGTGTTAAAGAAATTTTTGTAACTATCCCAGGCTACTTAGATTAGTGTAGGAAATTGTTTCCACTCACCCGACTTCTTTTTAGTTGGTATTAGAGCTTGGCTAGCTTTGGTTCCTTTGTTGGGTTGAAAGGGTTTTTTGAGTTGATAGATTTGTTTTAGTGGGAGTTTTGCAGAAGTGTATTTCATGACCTTGTTGTAGGAAAGAGATGGTAGGCACATCTAGGAGGATTGAGATGGTGAAATTTAATGGCAGTGATTTTGAACTTTGGAAGCTCAAAATGGAAGAAATGCTCGTAGACTGTGATCTATGGGCTACTATTTTTGGAACCAAACCATTAGGCATGGAACAAGAAGATTGGGATCTCATGGATAGGAAAGCCAAGGGTCTTTATTATACTCTATTTGGCTGATTTTGTCCTCCTGAATGTCCTTGAAGAGAAAACTTTTGCTTCTCTATGGAAGAAGCTTGGTGATGCCTAGTAGGCTAAATCCATGGTAAACAAGCTTTTCTTGAGCAAGAATATGTATTCTCTGAAAATGGAAGATGGAGGGTCTATAGTAGATCATCTAAATACATTTAACATGTTGGTTGCACAGCTAGGCTCTGTTGGAGACAAGATTGATGAACAAGAATGTTGCATGCTCCTTTTGTTTTCGTTGTCGAACTCTTGGGATCACTTGGTAATGGCTATTGGAAGCACTACTTCCACCTTCAATATGGATGAGGTTGTTGCCTCATTATTATTTGAAAAGATCCAAAGGAAGTCTTCTGAGATGGCCAAGGGGGGCCTTGCATTTTGTGCAGACTAAAGGAGAGAGGCAAGGAGACAAGAAATCTAAGTCAAAGTCTCTAGGGAGATCTATGTCTCTTGGTAAAAAATCCAAAGAAAAATGTTGGAATTGTGGAGAAGTTGGTCACACTTGTAAAGATTGCAAGAAGGAGGAGAAGAAGAAAAACAAGTCTTTCTGTAATTTTGAATATGAGAAATCATCTCAAGATGATGGAGAAGCATTTATTGCAGCCTTGGCAGCTCATGCATTAGATGATGTGTGGTTGATACATTCGGCTGCATCCTTTCACATGACTTCCCATAGAGATTGGTTCTCGAACTATGAGGAGTACAATGGCATTTGAAGAGGTGTACCTGGGTGAAGGGGATTGATGGTGTCTTGCATATCCTAGGTTTGGCATGAAACTTGCTTTCTATAAGTAAATTGAATGATTTTGGAGTGCAAGTTGTTTTCTCTGGTGGAGGATGTAAGTTGACTAGAGGGGCTATGGTGTTGGCTAAGGGTGTTCGTATTGGCACCTTGTTTCAACTTGATGCATGCACTATATAGTGCAATAGTTCTTTTGATGTACCAAATAAGAGATCTTTGGATTCTTCATCCTCACCATCAAATCATGTAGAGAAGAAGCATGTTGTAGCTACATCCAATGGTCGTGCATTTTGGGTACCTAAGAGTGCTCATTCCATGGAAATGAAGCTTCTTGCAGAGAAGATAATTCTATAGCACCAACGAATTGGTCACATTGGTGAGAAGGGTCTTAGGACCCTAAAAAATAAGAGGCTTGTTGAAGGCCTTGATGATTGTAATCTCGAGTTTGACTTTTGCGAACATTGTGTATATGGAAAACATCACTGTGTTTCTTTTTACTTTAGTTCTCATAAGTCTTTTGGGGTTTTGGATTATGTTCATTTAGATGTTTTTAGACTTGTAAATGTTCATTATCAAAATTTGTATATTTTTTTTCTTTCTTAGATGATTACAGTAGAAGGACATTCGTTTATTTCCTTAAAAGTAAAGCTAAAGTATTTAGTTGGTTTAAGGAGTTTAAAGCCTTGGTAGAAATATTAAGTGTTTGAGGGCTAATAATGGTGGTGAGTTTTGTTCCATAAAGTTTGACAAGTTCTGTAAAGAGCACAGGATTGAGAGACATAAGACAAATCCCTACACTCCACAATAAAATGGAGTTGCAGAGAGGATGAACAAAATGTTGATGGAGAGGGCTAGAAGTATACTGAGTGGTGCTAGCCTTGAGAAGAATTTTTGGGCTGAAGTGATAGCCACTACATGTTATTTGATCAATAGACCTCCTACATTAGTGCTTGTTGGTAAGACACCCATGGAGGTGTGGTTTGGTAAAAAAACCTTTGATGATACATATTAGAATATTTGGTTGCAAGGCTTACACACATGTTCTGATTGAGAAGAGGTCTAAGTTAGAGAACAAGGTTGTCAAGTGTATCTTTATCGGCTATGGTGTTGGTGTGAAAGGGTACAAGCTTTAGGATCTAGAAACTCAAAAGGTTCTCTACAATAGAAGTGTGATCTTCAGAGAGATGAAACTTTCTACTGTTGAGCTACAACCAAGAAAAGAGGAGAAACAAAATAGGAAGGTAGTTCAGATTCCACCTACTCCAAATAAAGAAGAACTACACACTCCTTTTGGATCTAAAAATGAGGAGAGCTCAAGCAACTCTAATTTTTTTTGAAGAAGAAGATCCTCAACCTCATCCTTAAAGGAGGTCTACATAAGTTAGGCGACAACCAGAAAAGTTTGGTTATTCATTATTGGATTCTAGTTGCATCTTTGCTTTGATTACTAACACTGATGAGCTTAGGATGGTTAGAGAGACAATGGGTATCAATGATTCAAATTCATGGATGTAAGCCATGGACGAGGAGATGGCTTCATTAAATAAAAACAAGACTTTGGATCTAGTACCTTTTCTTGGTAGACGTAAACCTATTGGTTGTAAATTGGTTTTCAAGAAATTTTTTGGTTCTGATGGTAGTGTTGAGAAGTATAAGGCATGGTTGGTTGCTAAGGGGTTATCTCAGGTGGAGGGAATTGATGATGGGGAGATATTCTCTCCTGTAGAAAAGCTAAAATCTATCCAACTTTTGTTGTCACATGCAACTGCATATGAATTAGAAGTGGAGCAAATGGATGTGAAGACAATGTTCCTTCATGGTGATTTGAAGGAAGAGATTTGCATGTCACAGCTAGAGCATTTCATTGAAAAAGGTAAAGAAAATTCGGTTTGCAAATTGAAGAAGTCTCTTTATGGTTAGAAACAATCTCCTAGAATGTGGTATCAAAAGTTCAATATCTATGTGTTGTCTTTGGGATTTCAGAGATCTAAATTTGACCATTGTGTATACTTAAAAACTGATAATGATCACATTCTCATTATTGTCCTATATGTAGATGATATGTTGTTTATTGGGAATGGTAAAAGTATGATTTCATATTTGAAGTTTCAGTTGTCAGCATAGTTTGAGATGAAAGACCTAGGTGCAGGTAGACACATTCTGGGAATGAAAATCATGAGAGACAAAGCTAAAAGAAAGCTTTGGTTAATCCAGAGCAAGTATGCGAACTCGGTGTTGGAGAGATTCAACATGGTAGATCACAAACAATTAGTTGTTCCTATGATGTATGGGAAAAACCTTTTTGTGAATGGTTGTCTAAAATCTCCTACTGAGATGGAGGACATGACCAAAGTACCATATGTGACTGTAGTTGGTAGTTTGATATATGCGATGGTGTGTACGAGACCAGACATTGCAAGCAGTGGGAGTCCTTAGCTACTTTATGGCTAATCTTGGATGGGTACATTGGGATGTGTTTAAGAGAGTGTTCAAATATTTATGAGGTACTTTTGAGTATGCCTTATGTTTTCATGGTTATCCTACTAGACCTCAAAATTCTATGAGCATTCATGGATAAGTGGATTCAGATTGGGTAGGTGACATTGACAGTAGAAGATCCACTAGTGGTTACATGTTTATGATGTTTGGTGGTGCTATCAGTTGGATGAGTAAGCGACAGGTTGTAGTTGCGTTGTCCACGATAGAGGTAGAGTATATGACAACCACTCATGTTTTTAAGGAAGCCATTTGGCTTAAGAGGTTGTGTTCTGATATTGGTTTAGATGCAAGACAAATTACTATTTGTTACAACAGTCAAAGTACAATTTTTCTAGCAAAGAATCCTACCTTCCATGCAAGAACAAAGCACATTGATGTTTAATATGATTTTGTTCGTGATATGGTAGAGGATGGAAAGGTGAACTTGGAAAAGTTTTACACTTTGGTGAATGTTGTAGATGCACTGACAAAACCAATGAGCATGAAGAAGTTTAGATGGCGTTCTGATTCCATGGGCCTTGGGGCCCTAAGTAGATGATTTTGTATGACTCTCGATAGGTCTTTGGAAAGTAGAAGAATGTTGGGATTAAGGTGTCTCAACCTTAGAGTCCTAATATTTATTTAATTGATGTAATTAATGTATTTATTTGTATTATTTAATTGCCTATGTTTTCATGTCATAAATTGGGACCCATCGACTAGGTGGCATCCTCATTGGAGGTGACTAGATGACACATAATCATCCCAAGTGGACATAGGCGTTCCACTTTGGAATCTTTGACCTATGATAGATTCTATGATGCATCATAAGGAATCTTTGAATGCATGGGAGAAAGTTGGCACCCAAGTTGGGTTATAATAGGATGTAAGAGAATCAACTATTTTAGTCAGTTATGGCAGTTTCTCTTATGAATTCAAAGACATATTTTATGGCATATTTATGGTATATTCTATGATAGTTGTAAGAAATCTATCATAAGCTATTTTTAGCAATTCTAGGTTCCCAAGCTTGAGGAAGAAATATTTGCATGTTTGAAAATTGTAAGGGGTGTAAGGGAATGTTGTACATGTGTCCAGATGCATGTTTATGGTGTGGGATATTGTGCCATGTGGATTTGGATTCCCTTCTCCTTCTAGATGCTTCTTGAAACTTGTATCTCTCTATAAAATGAGTGCCTTGCATTGTAGAATGCATAGTTTGTTTGTAGGTAACGAAGTGTTGTCGGGTTAACTACAAAATAGGTGTCTGTTTTTGAAGCACTTGTGTAGAAGCTTTGTACTTGGAGATATGTTGTAACTCTTATTTGATATAATAGAGAAGTACTATGCTTTTGGAGGGTGGGGTTTTTTACTTGAAAGGGTTTTCCCCATGTATATTTGGTGTCACTATTTTATGCATTCTTACTGATTTATCTATCATTCTATGTACGTGCTTCTCTTATTGTAATAGAATAAGGTGTTAAAGAAATTTTTGTAACTCTCCCCTACTTAGATTAGTGTAGGAAGCTATTTCCGCTCACTTGACCTTTTTCAGAGATAAGATAGCATGTAAAATGGATCCACAATTAAATGTATTTAAATATGTTACCCTCGTTTTTGGTCATGAAATTTTTTTAATTTCCCTTGTCAAGATTCCATTTAAATGTGTGATGGTTGTTTAAAAATATTCTCTTGCTACCTTTACAGAAGTTGAAGTTACATAATGCTTGTCATTAAGTTTTTCAAGTTAAGGAAAGATTGTTTATTTGATCATCAAGGATAATTCTTATTCTGTTGAGGAGGTCAACACTGTGGAGATTCTATCGCACCATTCAAGAATAATAAGACAATATCACATGACTTCTATGATCTGAATTTTGTCAATATAATGTGGTTACATCTTGGATGTCTTTTAATCTATATCTGGTGTTGGGAATA
The DNA here is from genome assembly GCA_007258455.2 of Sequoia sempervirens. Taxonomy (NCBI): domain Eukaryota; kingdom Viridiplantae; phylum Streptophyta; class Pinopsida; order Cupressales; family Cupressaceae; genus Sequoia; species Sequoia sempervirens. The sequence continues at coordinate 31,798,536 of VDFB02379711.1, read as the reverse complement.
TGGACTGCGACTTTGATGCATGTCTTACAATAGAGTGCAGGAAACATGGATTCTAAAGATTCAAATAAGTCATGCATTCTAGAAAAACGAGGCCAATGAATGAGTAAGAATAATATAGAGTGCCAAGTATAAGGAAAATGAAAATGACACCACAGGTGCGATAAGAATGCACAGAGTGGATCCAATCAAATGTTTCATGCAATGAATAGTTACAAATGAAATGGGCATGATGTAACAGGTGGGTATATCTCAATATAAACCATGCAAGTTAGTCCATCCTATGATCAATGAAGGTAGTTGGAAGATTATGGCCAAATGGAATTTAAGATGGTGAACAGGATTATGAATGAAGCATGTACATTGTTACCATTCCAAATTAATGTGATTGGTTGGTTGTTTAAGCCTTTTAAAAATTTGTTGGGCGACATCTGTATAGGTTATGCAAACCACCCAAAAGTACGCCATGCCATTTCAAACATGGAGGTGGAAGTAAAATGTTTAAATGGTGTTTTGTGAGGTTCCACGAACCACTCAAAAGTTAACTTGGAGTTTTAGAGGGACCATGCAAAAAAACGCATTGCTTATAAGACACAAACTACTTTAGCACCACCAATGATAATAAATCCTTTTAAACAAATGATGAGTACACTTGATGGAGGAACGAATTTAGAAACTCATCAATTCCCCAACAATCAAGCATCAGAGATTAGGCGCAACACTTGATATCATGAGAAAATAAAATAAAATGATATGATGGATTGATTCGAACAACCTTCTGATTGGAGGTATTCACCATGAAGATATACAATATAGAGCTTGGATCGCGCTACATTAAGAAATAAAGAAAACAAAAAATTGAGACCCAATTGAAATACGCCAGTCATCAAGATCAAACAAAGGAGAAAATGTATGAAAGTTGATGCTAACGCCCACATATGCAAGGTGGAGAATGAATTGGTGGTGTGTTACAAGTGATTTGATAGCTATGGAAAAACAAATTTTGGGCTAGTGTATGCAGATGCAAATAGGAATGCAAAGACGTGAAATGACTGGATGACAAGTGCAGTTTATATCAAAGGTGAAAGTATTATCAAGTATAAAAAGTCTGCTATTATTGAAAAGGATGAATGACCTTACAAATTCTCCAACATCTTTGTGAAGCTAGATGATGGTACAGAGAAATCATTTACTAACATCGAGGTGCTAGTTGCAGAAGGAGTCTCTTGGTTTCCAATTCTACAAGCTACAATATGTTACATGTCAAAGCAGAGAACAAAGTCAGAGGTCGTGGGTGGCGATATGCGATGCTCTTTATGCTTGTAAATAAGCAAGATTTTCCTAGTGCCATTCCATAATCTACAAATTGGGCTTCTATTTAACAACTCCATGGAACAGATTGTCTACCGGCCAATGTTGTGTAGAGGATAATCTATAAAGTGAAGAATATAATGGTCAGGTAAATTCCTTTAGGAAAATATGAGAAATGAAGGTTTTAGTGCATTTGTGCGAAGGCCGAATAGTTATTAAGTTGCGACATGGGAAGAGTTGACAACACCAACTGTCTTCACATTACAAAGAAAATTTCTTCTATGCTTCAATCGACCTGCAAAAAAAGAGGCATTCAAAGAACAACTTCTAGCCAAAATCTGGTTATGCTAATATGGTGCTACTTTATGGTAGTCTTGACGAATCTTAGTGGCATCCCTTCAAATTGAAATCGAATCAAGAAGGAAGAGAATGAAATTAACGACATAAAATTTGTGTACGTAATGATATGCTTGGTGCATCTAATGGTGTTGGAGTGTGTCTTGAAAGAAAGCGTTAAATATTACCAACATTTGATACATTAGCATCAATAAAGAAGTATGTTAATGCCAATCACGGTGTAGGACGATTTTTGCATTATATAGATCTCCACTTCATAATCAAAGACAATGTGCAGTGCAAAGAGCAGTTGCTTCGTATCCAACTTGAAGTTCCAAGTTTCAACCTTATCAACACCAGAGCTTCTCATGCCTCGTATAATTAAATATCTTGCAGTTGCATCTCCAATATCTGCCTCACTTCCTCTCTTGGTCAAGGGTCTAGTAAGGTCGACTAATAATTCTGCTAGAAACAAAAATAGGTGAAGGCAATGACCAACTTTATCAACATCAACTTAGGTGACTAGGATTATCTTGTTTGTTCGACTTCTGGCTATTTTGGATTTTGTTTACTGGTGGAATGAGAATTGGGCATTAGAAACAATACACATTGGTGGAATGTGTATATATTGATTGTCTCTTTCTTAAAATTCGCTACTTCTAGAGTTGACCAATTTAAATTCTTTAAAATGATATTATGGAAGGATATACTAAAATCCACACATTTTGAAAGAAGCTCAAAAGGTCACTACGAAAGTAAAAATTGGGAAAATTGAATTCATTTGTAATAGAAATAAAGGAACGATTCATGAACAAGGCGGTTACAAAGAAGAAAAGAGGCTAAATACTCATGGGCACATGACAACCAATTGATAAAGGCCTCCAAGAATGCATGATTATCGACCAACAAGATAAATCATTTTCCTGTCTATCAATATCTAACTGTGCATTGTAATTTTATCATTTACAGGAAGGTGAAAGTCTCTATCTTGTTTTTCTAAGGGGTGGTTACTCAAAAGCTGATAAGATATAAAAGGAAGCTTCTTTGTAAAGAAGAGATTTTTTCAGCTCGAGAAGGGAATTTGAGAAGTTTATAAATCAAAAATAAAGAAAAATAAAATTCAAGAAACCATTACTAACGATGAGGAGAAAATTATAAAAGAGTTCCCTTCATTTGAAAGGGGGATCTTTTTGGGGGCTATTCGAAAAAAGACTCCTGTGAGATTTTCTTTTGGGGGATTCAATTTCAATTCTTGGGGGAATGATAGGGACAATTTTCTTTTTCTCAAACATAGTTTGTTATGCAGCAATTTGGAGCTTGTGTGCTCATGATTTTGTATTGAAGAAATAAAATGAATGTTTTAAATATGTGTATTTGTCATATTCCCTTTCTATTGCAGATGTCCTATGTGTCTTCGTGATGCTTCTTCAATGCATATTCTATCATGTCAGATTGTATATGGATCTCTTGTGAATTCTGTGAATTTCAAAGTAATTCATTAGTTGAAAAGAGTTGTTTTCCATTTATTCCTAATTCTCATTCTCAGGGATAGGGTAATTGATCTTTGTGTTGTTTGCTTTCATCCCCTGTCAATCATCTTATCCATCACATTTGTGTCATTTTTATGCACAAGTGTTCGTTTGCCTTTACTGCTTTCTGGTTAAAAGCACACATTTATTTATTTTTTCAGTTTTTCTAATTCCTTGAATATCATAAGAGGGAGTTGTACCTCTAAAATTTAGACGAAGATTGCTAATCCAATAGCGATCTCCGGAGCTGTGGGTAATAGATTTGTCTTTATTGTTGGGAATTTTTGAGTCATTCATCTGATTATTTGAAGAGGACAATCTGTTTACCAACAGATTCTTGGTGACTCTGCTGGGGATTTGAATCAAAACATCGATGCTTTATTTCCTCAAATTTTAATGATAGCTCCATGTGTTGGGAGATTGGCGACTCTATTTGAAATTTGAAGACAATATGATGCAAAATTAGAAAAATCAAAGAAATGGGAGAAGACTCGTGCCTACTATTGAAGAGATTCTTGCAATGGATGACAAAGTACTTCATGAATTTTGGGATCACTGAAAAGAATGCATTACCGAAGCTGTAAGAATTAGGTTAAGTATAGAAGATGACTACAAATCAACACTCCTGTTGAGGAGTCTTCATGCAAGATTTTACAAACTCAAAGAACTCGAAGAAGGATTGAGTTTGTTGCAAGCAATCACATGAGAAGTCAAGTGACTCAAAGAAGAATTGGAAGTTGATGATGAGGATACTCCAAGTGCTTTGGATTCTTTTTGTTCTTATAATCTTTCAGTTTTGAATGAAGAAGATGTTAAATGAATGATTATTAAGCCTCACGAAGATTCAACATCGTTGAAAGAAGATAGTCATAATCAAGGAAATATTGCAAGTTCGGTAATTAATTTAGATAATAATGATTTGTTGAGGCTCTCTTCTTCACCTGAATTAAAAAAAATCAGTTTTGAAACTATTGAAAATCAGTTTGCTTCTAAAAAATGTGGAGATGAGAATTTTCAGTTTGTCGCACAACCAAAGTATGCAAATTTTGAGTTTCATGATGAGGATGATAAAAAGGGTTTGTTGTAGCCAGAGCCTCAAGAATTTTTAAAAGCTTCAGATGGTGATTTTCCTTGTGAAGAAGAGATTATAATTCAATTTTTGTCATATGTTGAAGGAGAAGACTCACTCATTGTAACTCCAAGTATTGATCTTTCTACTTCTTCATTTGTGGATAGGGAGTTTTTAGATTTGATTACAATAAAGAAGGATGAATATTTTTTAGATAAAGAAGATCCTATGCTAGATGAGGTTATTCTATGCCCTAAGGTGGATAAGGATATTAAAGAGTCTTTTAAACATGGTGACCTCAATGAAAAAATGATAATGCAACCATTTCTTTAGAAAGCTCAAATTATTATCGTTTGCAATAAAAAATTGAGGCACAATTCTATAGTTTATTGGTTTTCTTTCATACCACAAATCCGGATTTTTCAATTAACAACAGTCTTAAGGAAAAAGTAATGGAAATTCCTGATTTATTCGATATGGTTCAAGACAGCATAATCAACACTATACATGGCAGACATCTTGAGGTTTGAGAGAATTCAAAAAATTATGATGAGAAGTGGCTTATTAGTGGATCTTTCATTGAGTCATTTCATTTCACATGCTTTAGCTTTGCATACATAGTCTTCAATATGCTATTGAATTTGCAAATGATTCATAAATACACACCCCTATTTCACATTTGTAGATATTTCTCCTAGCCAGTTAATGGCTTTGCATAGTCTTCTAGGGAAGTTGGAGTGTCGCACCTGGTCTAGGTGCGTATAGGTGTCATAAGTTGCTTTTCCTTTTTTGTTGTGTGGGTTGGTTCCAATTTTGGCTTTTGTTCTTGTCTCCTGTTGTTCTCCCTTGACTCTTTTTCCCAATGGACTTGACACTGGTCTATCCCAAAGATGCTGGAGTTCTTTGCATTTTAGTAGAAAATGCATTCCCCAGACAGAGCAACTGTTACCCCCATTTTTGGTCATGAAATTTTTTAAATTTCCCTTGTCAAGATGCCATTTAAATGTGTGATAGTTGTGCAAAAATATTCTCTTGCTACCTTTACAAAGGTTGAAGTTACATAATGCTTGTCATTAAGTTTTTCAAGTTAAGGAAAGATTGTTTATTTGATCATCAAGGAGAATTCTTATTCTGCTGAGGAGGTCAACACTGTGGAGATTCTATCGCACCATTCAAGAATCAAAAGACAATATCACACAACTTCTATGATTTGAATTTTGTCAATATAATGTGGTTACATCTAGGATGTCTTTCGATCAATATCTAGTGTTGGTAATATGGACTGCGACTTTGATGCATGTCTTATAATGTGTGGGAAACATGGATTCTAAAGATTCAAATAAGTCATGCATTCTAGAAGAATGAGGCTAATGAATGAGTAAGTATAATATAGGGGGTCGAGTATAAGGAAAAGAAAAATGACACCATGGTACGATGAGAATGCACAGAGTGGATCCAATCAAATGTTTCATGCAATGAACAATTACAAATGAAATGGGCATTATTTAATAGGCAGGTATATCTCAATATAAACCATGCAAGTTAGTCCATCTTGTGATCAATGAAGGCAATTGGAAGTGTGATAGGTCGAATGTGAGCGTTAGAAAATGAGCAGCAAGTAAAAGAGTGCAAATAAACACCAAAACAACCTACACCTCAAGATTAGCCTAAGTTGGAAACAACACAAGATAAAAAGCAACAAAATGGAACTCTATACCTTGCGTCGAATCGATCCTTTGGTTGGCCCTTCGATCTTTGATGTGTATGCTCCTTGGATGGCACAAGATGCAAGCTAAATGATGTTGTGAGGATAAGTGCAAATGAATGAAAATATGAAAATGGCTAAGTGTAGATTGAGAAACAAAACTGCAAGAGTTTGGCTAGCAAAATGATCTCCCCTAAAATGAGAGAAAAGAAGGGGTATTTATAGGAATTTTGAGAATTCCTAGAGGAGATGGATGGCCAAGATTGAGCCACCAAATATCGAGATGTAGGGCTAAGGTGAGTTGATAACTCACAAGCCCTCACATCTTGACATGTGGCATGTGATATGGCCCTAAAAGGTGAAGTGGACATGAGGTGGAAGGAGAGTACATGACATGGAGGGGGGTACAAAGTACCTTGGGATTGGACAAGATCTCCTCATAAAGGAGGTCCTTGTCCCCATGTGGGTGAGAGGACATGGAGGAATTAAAATTCCTCAAATATTCTCATGGGGAGATGGGAAAGAATAAAGAATAAGTGAAGGATATGTGGGAAGAAGTGAAGGAATTAAAAATTCCTTTTGGGTGCCTTGGGGGATTAAAAGGTGAATTAAAAATTCACATAGGGAAGTGGAGTGCCTTGCCCAAAAGGAGAAAGCCTTTAATAAGGTTGACTTAAGGACACATGCCATAAGTGGGAGGAGGATTAGGTTAGGCTAACCAAATGATTAAGGTTGTACAAGTACTTAGTTAGATGGACTAATGATTCATTAGGAACAAGTGGGAGGAACAAGTGGGAGATTATGGAGGATGTGACCCTAATGATGATTAAGGGTATGCACATGCTAACCCTAGTTAATTAGAAGAAGATGAAGTAATTAAGATGGATTAGAGACCAACTTGCAAAAGTTGGAGGATGTGACCATGAGAGAGAAAAGAGGAATTAAAAAATGAATTTTAATTCCAAAAGGAGAATATGACTAAATTAAATAAAATGGTAAATTTATTTAATTTAGAGGAGGAAAAGGGGGTAAAGTATTTATTAAATTAAATACTTTAGGACCCTTATGTAAGATGCAAGGTATTAATTAAACAAACGGTTTAATTAATATTGACAGAGGGGATGAGCAATTGGATGAATGAGGAGACGCGATTGATCATATGGAAGTGATCAAAATTGAGCATTACATTTTGCCCCCTCTTTGAAATACTAATAGAATAATAGGGTTTGAAGAAAAATAGAATCAGTTGACTCTGAGAGGAAGAGATCGAGAAAAAGATGCTTGTAGGAATCGTGAGCTGCCCAAGCGGGGGCCAATGCAGGAGAGGATGCTTGATCTTGAAAAGTGAGCCTAGGCGGCAGGTTAGGAGGAATGAGTAGAAATTATGCCCCTCGAGAAGGGGGCGAGGAGGAAAAGGAGCCCAGATCCAACTTCTTGAAAGTATGGAGTGGTACATGTTGTTGGAAAGAAGCCTTGTGAAAAAATGAGAGAATGGCGCTTGAACGGAGTCAATCGGACAAATGGTGTGTGAATGGCGGCCTCGGGAAGAAATAGGCTGGATGAATTAGTTGGAGGAATTGTTTGGTTAAAAAGAAAAAAAAAAAGACCCTAAAGTGAAAAAGGAGGGAAAGAGTGAAAAGGGGATAAAAGGTAATTGTAGAATTACCTTTGGCTCATTATGACAGCTGGCAAGTGGAGAAGGAGGAGAGGAAGAAGAGGAGGCGAGTGAGATCAGACACCATGCCAGAGTACGACAGTGACATCATACACCGGGCCGACGAGAGACGCTTGTTTTTCACCCACCGTGCCGTACCACGCCAGGTTAGCCCAAAATTTAACTTTTAATTTTTAGTCATTTACGCAAATGTTTTCGAAAAATGACAACATGGGTTTTGTCCGGGGCGTCGAGAAGAAAAATGGGTAGGAGGCGGTTTTTTAAAATTTTGGGTATTGGCCTCGATTTTTGTGCAAGAGGGGGGAGAGTGGGCGGCGGCCACGCGGACCGGTCCGCCGTCGCGGGCGGACTAGTTCGCCACCGCAATGGCTGGACAATGGCAAGAATGGAATGGGGAATGGAATGGGAATGGAATGGAACAGTGGAAACCGAATGGATGGAATGGATGGAAGGAAGGAAGGAAGGAAGGAAGGAAGGAATGGAAGGATGGAAGGAAGGAAGGAATGGAAGGATGGATGGATGGATGGATGGATGGAAGGATGGAATGGAAGGAATGGAAGGAAGGAAGGATGGATGGAATGGATGGGTGGGATCAGATGGGATGGGATGGGGAAGGGGAGGGATGGGGGGAAATGGGATGGGGAAGGGGAAGGATGGGGGGACCTATAAATGACGAAGGAAAAAGAATGAAAATGATAACGAAATTATTGTGTGCATGCAGAAAACAGGGATTTTGCACATTCGAGAGAGACGATCAGAGGTGCTGAGGAGATGTATAGCGAGGATGACCGGGGAGGATCACTAGAGACTAGCGGAGGCAGGATTACTACACATGTTGACATGTCCGACGATCAAGGCCCATGGGGCCATGTTGACAGCCTTGATAGAGCGGTGGGATTCAGAGACGTCGACGTTTCACCTACCGACAGGGGAGATGACGGTGACATTAGAGGATGTGTGGCGGATTCTGAGGCTCCCGATTAGTGAGTGCTAGTCAAAGGACGAGGCGCTGGATGAGTCCGTGCACATTTTTTTTGGTAGTGACGAGCTACCAGTGCAACGGGGTAAGTTGGATGTGGATAAGATGGTAGCATGCAGGGTACCGGTACTATCGTTGTACCTGGCCGGGCTGATTAGTGGGATACTAATGCCGAACCGGAGTGGTCGCTTTCTACACATGAGGGCGGTCGAGGTGATCCGGCACATCATCGAGGGCCGGGAGGGACAGTTTGCGTGGGGGATGTGCATGTTAGCCCAACTATATCGGGACATGCACGTGATTTATTATAGGAGACAGCTGAGTGTGACAAACGTCACACTACTACAGGTATGGGCCTGGGAGCATATCTGCGTTGCCAGGTCAATTATAGTGAGGGTGGGCGAGCATGATGACACGCAGCCCGTAGCGTGGTGGTGGGGAGCAGAGGCAGGGACGCTACTACGGTATCGAGAGGTGCAGGAGGTAGATGTGTGGAGGAGACAGTTTGATGATGTGCAGGCAGTGGATATAGTGTGGAGGCCATACATGATGCGGCGATTCAGGGGGTGGCTGAGGGAGGAGGGATTGCACAATGGTTACTTCTTCACTCGATGGTACATTATTGGGAGCAGGCCACGAGTAGTGGAGTTGCATCGACCGGATCGGGTGACGAGATAGTTCAGAGTGAGACAGGATATTTCGACAGGCCGAGTGACATTTGCACGACAGGTACGGGAGCAGCCATGGGGAGTCAGGCTGGATTTCCACAGTGTATGGAGTGATATTGAGAGACTAGTGTTCAGACCGTATCTTGATAGGTGAGAGGGGCCGCGAGATGCAGGGACGATGGGTCGGTATGATGAGTGGTTCGGGCGACATCCGCCTGAGCGGATTACACCAGCGGTGCCGATCAAGGAGGCACTAG
>VDFB02379711.1:31766052-31788990 GCA_007258455.2 Sequoia sempervirens | reverse complement strand
GTGGAGAGGCTGCAACGGAGCGAGCAGCGGGTGCGGGAGGCAGAGGCAGAGCGGATAGCAGTAGAGGCAGAGAGGGATGAGTGGCGGGCCTGATTTGCTCAGGGTGAGAGAGACTACATGGAGCTAGTTAGGCTAGTATCAGAGCAGGAGCGGGGATTGGTGAGAGAGAGAGATGAGAGCCAGGATGAGGCTGTGGACCTGCGGGCCGAGGTGGAGAGATTGCGGGCAGAGGTGCATAGTCAGATGATGCAGATGGAGGGATTGGGTTTGGTGGGAGAGGGGGCGGCACAGTAGGCTGGCAGCAGGGAGATAAGGGATGCAAAGAGTATGCAAAGAGAGCTAGCTGAGTTCAGGGACAGGGTGCGCACAGTGGAGGCAGAGAGAGATGTGTCGCAGGCACAGGTGGAGGTGCTGGAGGTAGGGAGGGATGTGTTATGGGCATAGGTGCAGGTAGCACAGAGCGAGAGGCAGGTGGCCGAGGCAGAGGTATAGTCGCTTCGCACAGAGAGAGATACAACGACATCGCAGGCATCTAGTTTGCGACGAGAGCGAGATTCAGCTGAGCTGAGATTGCAGGCCCTGCAGAGGGACAGAGATGCAGTGGTGGCACGGGGACAGGCTGCACAGAGGGAGAGAGATGTCGCAGAGTCACAGATGCAGACATTACAGGGCGAGAGGGATGCAGCACGAGCTCAGTTGCAGAGGGGGTTGGTTGAGGGGGGAGGGTCAGGCACAAATGTGCAGGAGCTGCACACGCAGTTACAGGCATTGCGGGTGGAGAGGGATAGAGGCGCAGAGTAGATACAACAGTTGATACTAGGTCAGGAGGCCTAAGCACGGGAGCGGCGGGCTATCAGCGTAGATTGAGATAGGTTTAGGCATGAGCGGAATGCCGCGAGACTGATAGCTGGGCAGAGGGATGAGTTTATGCAGCAGGCGAGCTATTGGAGGGGGTATATGAGCAGGTTGTTCCAGATCCAGTACAGCGCACAGTGCGCTACGTCAGTCAGGCTCCACAGCCACCAGGGTCGTCCCAGTCATTAGGGACATGCACTAGGGGATTCAGCGATTACCGGCGGACTCCGTCTCCATACGGCGGTTACCAGGGGACACCCACCCGTGAGTACCAGGGGACACCCACTCGTGAGTACCAGGGGACCCCAGCACACAGAGGGCCAATACCCGACTCTCCGCAGAGATCAGATGTGGGCAGCTCATAGTAGAGCAGGCAGATGCAGGACATTGGTTATTTTTGACAGATACATGATGAATGGTTTGTGCATGTCGCTGCAGGGCAGAGGTGATCCACATCTCTAGATTTTGTATCTTATTTGGTGATATATGATGGATATGTATTGTATTATGACATGATGTTTATTATTTTGATAATGTGATGGCCTTTATCAACGTTATGCATGATGTTTATTTTATGTGGCTATATGAGATGATTCATGATGTGGTTTCATATCTATATATATACACATGTTTATATGGATGATTGGTTTATGCTTTCATGATTAAGTTTTTATGGATGTACATGTATGTTATTATGATTATGGTGATGGATGCATAGCTGTTTATGAAAATGAATAATTGTGTACGTTTTATGATATATGATTTATGGATAGGTGATTTATGATCGATGTAAATATTTCTATGATTTATGATATATGGATGCACATGTGGATGGACGATTTATGCATGTTTATATGATTTATGATGATAGATGCATAGTTGTTTATGAAAATGGATAATTATGTATGGTTTATGATGTCTGAATGCACATGTTTATGATTTATGATGTGTGGATGCACCTAAGTGTCACTAAAGACCGTTATGAGGAAGTGGATGGGCGATAGGCGTGTGGAAGAGTGCATTTGCCAAAAACAACCATTAATATCCTGAGAAGAAGAGAACTTAAGAGGAAAAAGAACAAGAGTACTTGCACAACCGAAATCATAAGCGATGGTCATGATGGAAATGAAGGGTGTATGCAAAGTGGTGAAAATGCAGTGAAAATGAGATTTTTCCATCTTTGGAGCATTGACTTTTACTATAGCGTAGGGTACTAAGTACCTTGATATGGAAGATCAAGGCGAATGAGTACACTACGGACGAAACAAACACAACAAACAAGAAGGTTATCCCAACACCCCGAGGTCGCAATGGCCTCGGTCAGGCCTGGTGCTGTGATAACTACAAACACACTAATTTTTCTCAGCGTAACACAAGATCTTGGAGATCTTGGTGGGTATTACGAGGGACAACTGAGAAGACAGTAGTCAAAACAAACGATCAAGGTATGCCCCCATTTCAACAGGTCAAAGCACGCCATGGTATGGTGGACTGAGGTGACCCTGACAATTGATGGGAAGGAACCTAAAATTATAAACAAAACTCAAAAGCATCAAGAGATCATAATCAAGACAACAGGTCCTTTGCCATAGGATCAAGGTGATGGATGGGATTGACGATGTCTGATAGGAAAGATTCATCCTGTTGAGACCAAAGATGGATGCGAAATTAGGATGACCCAGTTGACGCGGGACATTATCTAGGGACAAGATCTCGTAACACGAGGGAATTTTGTTTACTAAGAACTGGTTAGATGTGGGCATAACTTGATGATGAAGCACAAAAGACCGACATAACCTACAGACCTAGGGGCTCGGGGGCCGATCATAGATTAGCCTTGCCTACGTGAAAGCGCAGAGCCCTCGTAGTTCCAAAAGAGACCATAGATAAAGTGAAAAGAAGACAAATGGTGACCGATGATGATGGACAAATGCCCCGGGGGTGAATCAAATGATCAACCTTGCCTACGTGACAGCGTAGGGGCAACGTAGTTCGACTGACGGACGCGACGAGATGGGACCTAGGTGAAGAGCGACACAATGGATGATCCTACCTGACGACACAAACGTGAATGACGTAAGCTCAGAGTGGGATACCGAAAAGCTCAGGAATGGGGGATAAACTAGATGGGTCGTTCAATGCTCAATCAATATTTACCAAGCAGCCGGGGATGAGATGGGTGAGGACAATAGTGCGGATGAAGGTATAAAATAATTAGGATGTCAGGTAGATAATGATTAAGCCCTCTATGGATGACGCCTGTTACCAGGTTTTCACCACCCATACTTATCCAAGGTGCCACGAAAAGGTGGTTTTCACCATAGGACGGATTTATTTCTCTTGACTATTTTCGGATTTTTATTTTTTTAATTTTTTTAATTTTAATTTTAATTTTTTGTGGATTTTTTTGATTTTTTTGATTTTTTGATTTTTTTGATTTTTTGACTTTTTGACTTAGGTGGGGTAACCGAGCAGATTTAGGCATAGAAATTTTTTAGGTGCATGATATTGATGGGCTCTTCAAGGGGTTCTCCTTCGAGAGTAGTCAACCTATATGCCCCAGATCCATATTTGGCAGCTATAATATAGGGTCCCAACCAATTTGCCTCAAATTTTCCTTTCTTGTCTCGGTCTTGCTGAGTGCGCTGGTTCTCCTTAAGGACAAGCTCGCCCACCTGGAATTGTCGAGGACGAACCTTCTTGTTGTAACTACGCTTGAGGCGATTTTGGTATGCTTGCAGATGGTCGTAGGCTTTTATTCTCCGCTCATGCAGTAATTCCAGCTGTGCAAGCCGTGCAACACGAGCATCCTCTTCACTGATAAGGTTCTTCAGAGAGATTCTCAATGATGGAAGTTCAACTTCGATTGGCAAGACGGCCTCGGCACCATACACTAAAGAGTAGGGGGTGGCGCCTGTCGGGGTGCGGATGGATGTGCGATATGCCCAAAGGGCAGGATGAATGTGGAGGTGCCAATCTCGTCCAGTGTTATTAACAACCTTTTTGAGAATACGGATAAGGATTTTGTTGGTCGCCTCTGCCTGGCCGTTACCCTGGGGGTAATAAGGCGTTGACCAACGGTGCTAGATATGGAAGGTGTCACAGAGGTGTTTCATGGCTTGGTTTTTGAATGGTTTGTCGTTGTCGAAAAGGATGGTGGACGGGATGCCATATCTGCAGAGAATATGGTAAAGGATGAATTTGGAAATCTGAATGCTGGTGATTTGTGAAAGGGGAATTGCCTCCACCCACTTGGTGAAATACTCAGTTGCGGTGATTATGAATGTATGGCCGTCGGATGATGGTGGGTGAATCTTGCCAATCAAGTCGAAACCCCACTGAGAAAACGGCCAAGGTGCCAGGAGGGGCTGAAGATCTTGTGCCGGGGCATGGATTAAATCTGCATGTTGTTGGCATGGAAGACACTTCTTCACAAACTCACAAGCATCGTGTTCCAATGTAGGCCAATAATAGCCAGCCTGTAGGATCCTTTTGGCCAGAGCCATACCATTTGAATGTGCTCCACAAACACCGCCATGTACCTCTGTTAGTGTGGCAAGGGCTTCGGTCTCATTCAGACATCTAAGGAGGATTCCATCATACCCGCAACGATAAAGCGTATCACCAACGATGACGTATCGGGAAGAGCGATGAATGAAGGATTTGCGTTGATTACGTGTAAGATCCGGGGGTATAATGTTATCATGGAGGTAGGTGTAGATGTCTTGGTACCATGGGGAGATGGGACCCACAATTTTGCACACCATGTCAGTCTCAGGGATATCATATGCTAGGATTAAAAGTTGCTCTACAAGAAACTCACACTTTGTTCGGTCCTTGGGCATGTCTAGCAAGGAGCCAATAGTGGCCATCGCATCAGCTGCTTTGTTTCGTACCCTGGGAATCTGTTCAAACTGTATAGAGGTGAAATATTTCTTGAAATCATCCACCATGTGCTTGTAGGGTAACAACTTATCATCCTTGGTTAGGAACTCATCATTAACTTGTCTAATGACTAGCAAAGAATCACCAAAGACTTTCAATTGGGTTATGTGCCACTGTTTTGCAATTTTGAGGCCGGTGAGGAGAGACTCATATTCTGCCATATTGTTGGTACATGGGAATGCTATCCTGAATGACTTTGGGATGTAGTCACCTTGAGGGGTAACTAATAAAATGCCTGCCCCCTATCCGTTGTGTGTATATGATCCATCAAAATACAGTGTCCACGTGGGGGTCTTATCAACGGAGAAGACTTCTTCATCAGGGAATTCCATGATCGACGGATGAGTATCAACTAGAGGAGCTTTGGCTAACTGATCTGCGATTATCTGTCCCTTAATAGCCTTGCGGTCCACATATTCTATGTTGAATTCACTGAGAAGCATGACCCACTTAGCCATGTGGCCAGTCAGAGTGGTTCTAGATAACAGATACTTCAATGGATCAATTTTGGCAATTAATTTAACTGGATGGCTAAGCATGTAATGTCGAAACTTCTGTGTGCTGAAGACAAGTGCAAGGCAGGATTTTTCCATGGGGGAGTAGTTTAGCTCGTAGCCAACCAATGTTCGACTGATGTAGTAGATTTCCCTCTCTTTCGACGACTCATCATGTTGCACCAACAATGCCCCCAGCGCGACTGAAGTGGCGGAGATGTAAAGCAAGAGGGGTTTGCCGGGAATAGGGGGCATCAGTATCGGGGGATGGGCTAAATATTCCTTAATTTTATCGAAGCCCATCTGACACTGCTGGTTCCATCGGAAGGTGGAATATTTTTTCAGGAGATGAGTGAATGGCTGACACTTATCTGCTAGCTGGGCTATGAACCGACGGATGGACTGCATCTTCCCCTGGAGGCTTCTTAGCTGTTTGAGATTGCGTGGAGGTGGCATGTCTAGGATAGCTTTTACCTTGGCGGGATCAACCTCAATGCCCCTGCGAGAGACTATGAAACCTAGCAACTTTCCTGAAGTGACCCCAAAGACACACTTTTTTGGATTCAGCCACAGCTTGTAGTGCTCCAACCGCTCAAATATCTTCTTCAGGATGGCAGGATGTTTTGCTCGTGTTCTGGATTTTCCTAATAGGTCGTCGACATAGTCCTCCATGATGATGTGTATGAGGTCATGGAAGATGACCGTCATTGCCCTCTGATATGTTGCCCCCGCATTTTTGAGACCAAAGGGCATAACATTGTAACAAAAGGTGCCCCGAGGTGTTGTGAAGGCAGTCTTATGTTGATCCTCAGTTGCGATTCAGATCTGGTTATACCCAGAGAAGCCATCCATAAGGGATAACATCTCATGTCCCGCTGTCAGGTCGGCCAACATGTCAATATTAGGTAGGGGGAAATCATCTTTTGGGCAGGCTTTGTTAAGATCTATGAAGTTTGTGCAGATGCGAATGTCTCCATTTGGTTTGGCAACCGGAACTATATTAGAGATCCATTCGGAGTAGTCAATTGGTCTGATAAAACCCGCCTCTAATAACTTCTCCAATTCCTTCTTGACTAACAACGCGACTTGCGGATGCATCTTGCGGAATTTTTGTTTGACAGGCTTGGCGTCTGGGTGAATGTCCAAGTGATGAACCACTAAGGTGGGGTCTAAGCCGGGCATGTCTGAATATGACCAAGCAAAGTTAACGATTCCCTCTTGGAGTAGCTGCACGATGATCGGATACTCTTGCTCTGAGAGTGACTTAGCTACATAGGTGACTTTAGGACTTTCAGCAGTTCCGAGATTGACTTCTTGAGTCTCTTCAATCAGAATAGATGATCAGGCAGATAACTGAGTTCCCATAAGGGGAAGATGAACATCTCCATCTTCTAGCACCTCTTCGAGGTTTTCGCCATCAGATGCATCCTTTATTTTTACTTTTTCAAGGTCAAGAAGTGCCTCAGGGAGGTTTTCACCAGATGACCGTTTTTTACATTTCTTATTCTTATTTTTGCGATTGGAGTGTTCATCCTCCCCCAATCCCATGAGGTTGACATATGTATCCGCAGACATACTGACAGGTGTGCTAGTACGTAGGTCCCAATCAATAAGCTCAGGGTTGCAAAGGGATAGGTTAATAGTGCAGATGGATAAACATTCGAACATAGAAGATAGATCGGCGTGATCAACGTCATCGTACGCACGTATGATGGATTCCTCCTCGGGTATGCCTTCCAATGAGCCATTGTCCATAGCTACACTATTGGAAGCATTAAATGATGTTTCGGGGCCTTTCTGCTTTCTGTCATACCCAATGCCCATGTTTTTTGGTAGCGGAGACATATTAATGGGTTGCAACCGCCCTTGTTCTTCCTTTCCTAGGCCTCTGCCTTGATAGTTATGCTTTTCCACGAACTTCGTTGGCCAGGGGTACTTTTCTTGAAAGTATTCCTTGAGAGGAGTTTCCGGCTGGGGTTCTTCTCGGTAGATCCATTGGCTTATGTCCTCTTCCGGTGCATCTATCTTGATACTTGGGGATACGAAAGTGGTGGTAGGGATGTTTTTGCCATGGAAGGTGATAGTCTTATCTTCTTTTGGGGTGGCATGCGAAGGTTGACCATACTCATGTGGTGATGGTGGAATGGTCGCTACATTAAGAGCGGTATGCATTTCATACTCGCCACACCCTTTGTCAATGATTTGGACTTTAGTGACTGTAGGCTCAGTGGTGGAAGATGGAGTGGTTTTTGCAGTGGAGAGCGGATTAGTGGATGATGACTGGGATGCCCCCATTTCAACCCCAGGACAATAATGTAAATGGGGAAATGACGCTTCTAAAGGGCGGCAATATTCAAATGGTTGGGGGTCGGCATAGATGGTGACCTCTTGTCCATTGGGAATTTGAGGCACTGATGGTAGGTGGAGGGACGGCTTGCATAGCATGGAGCCATGGACGGCCGAGGAGGAGATTATATGGCAAGTCCAGATCAAGGACATGGCAGGTAATGTACTGAACCACCGGTCCCACTTGGACAGGAAGATTGATGATCCCTTCTGAATTCTTTTTTGCATTATCATAAGCCTTGATTGTGATGATCTGATTACTTAAATCTGCTTGAGTATACCCCACCTGTTTTATGAACTTTAGAGTGCACAAGTTGAGGGCAGAGCCATTATCTACCAAGACTCTTTTTATCTTATGCTGGAAAACCACGACTTCAATATGTAAGGGGCGATTGTGATTGACATCAATGTTGGGCATATCGTTTTGGTTGAAGTGCAGTTGGTGAGATGAAGCTAGGTGTCCTACCAAAGCTTGGAACTGTGTAGGATCAATGTTATTAGGCACATGGGTTTCTTGTAGGGCTCTGTTGAGGATTTCTTGATGCACGGGGGAAGACTTAAGTAAATCCAAAATGGAGATATGTGCAGGGGTCTTTCCTAAGTGATCAAGGATGTTGTACTGGGAGGTTACAGGAGTCGATTGGGTGGGTGCAGAGGCTGCAAGAATGGTGATGCGGGCTCGTCGTGTAGTAATAGCACATTGAGGGTCTTTAGCTTTGACATGTATCATGGATACATGAGGTTCTACCTGCTCAATGTAATGAATAATACCCTCGTAATTGAGGGGTACATTCTTATAGCTCACGTTATTTGTGTTGTTGTTTTGAGGATTGCTGTTGGAGGTGCTCGGGCCTTGATTATGGTTTGGGAAGGCGTTTTGATAGATCTGCAATTGAGCATTGGACGACGGAGCTTGACTACGGTCAACCTTGATGTCACCTCGATCTATGAGATCCTGGACATAGTTTTTCAGACCTTGACACTTATTCAAAGAGTGTCCTTTGATTTTATGGAACTCACAATATTCATTTTCCCTAAACCATGCAGGCTTAGGTTTGGATTCATCGAGTGGCTTGGTGATAGGGTACGTGATCGGATAGCTGATCTGTAACAGTTTGTTGAAGACAACACTCAAGGGTTCTCCTAGTTGAGCATACTGGCGTTTACTGTTCCCTTGGTTATTTTGATTGGACTGTTGGGGAGGACGGGGTGTCCCTTGCGGTACGGATATGGCATTAGGTATGGATTGCTATTTTTTCTGGGATGTGTTGGCCACATGGACATGTTTAGTATCAGTAACACCATCATTTACTGCATTTTTGTTCTTGTTCCAAAAATGTGGCTTGTCGTTGAATGACCTTTCCTTATCTTGATTATATATTTTGATGTGCCCCTTGGCGAAAAGGGCACGCTCAAGGATGGGTCCCTTCTCTACTACCTCTGCGAAAGTGGTGACACAATGTAATCGGAAGTTATGAGCCATGTCGGGATGAGAGTTCTCCACAAAGAGGGTGACCATGTCCTTTTCTTTCAAAGGGGTTTTCATTCAGCTTGCTAGGGCACGCCACCTCTGGAGGTAGTTAGTGAAGGTTTCCCCTTCACGTTGTTTCTCCTTGAGAAGATCCAAGGTATCGATATCTTTCTCCAAATTGAAGGAGAAGTAGGATACAAACTTTTCTGACAGGTCTGCAAAAGATTTTATAGATCCCTTTTCAAGGGTCATGAACCACCCTAGCCCGTTGCTTGCCGGACTTCGAGGAAACAGGCACAAGAGATAGTTTTCATTGTGGATAACTTCTTGACACTGGGAGTAAAACTCCTGTAAGTGGGCCTTAGGATCTTTGTTCCCCTTATATTTGTCAAACTTTGGCATTTCAAAATGTTTGGGGAAGGGAATCAATGAGATGGAGGGATCATACGGATATGGGCATATATCTTCAAACTTGAACGATTATTTGCCAGTCCTTGCCTGGAGATCTTTCAGAGCGGCTTTGATTTCTAGTATGTCTGCATTGGCCGGTGTGTTGGACGGATATTGATGGTAGGACGATTGTGGATTTTGGGATGACGCTTGGGGATGGGCGTATGGATAATGAGGAGGTGGTATCCCCTGCTGGTACGCCAAGGGACCTTGTTGATAAAGAGGTTGCTGTTGCGAGGCTAGATATGAATTGGTTGGGTAGTTATGGGTGGCATACTGTTTGGAAGTATGGAGAAGGTGTTGTTGATTAGCTTGCGGATATTGGGGGTGCTGATATGATTGTTGTGATGCCACATAGGAGGGTTGTTGTTGATATTGTTGCTGGTTATAATAGTTGTAATGATGGGGTGGTTGTTGATGCACAGTTGGCGGCTGTGGTGGGCGAGATGGGATGTTATGTGGTGGTTGCGCTTGCGGGCATAAAATGGATGCAAGGAATGGAGATATGGTTGGGGCTGAAGGTCAAGGTTGATTTCCTTGCGGTTGATGTTGTGATAGTTGTGTTGAAAATAGGGGATTGACCAATGGTTGTTGTTGAGGTAGAGGTGCGATTGAGATGTTGTGTGAGGGAGGTTGTTGAGCACTAGTGGGAGCATAGGCTTGGGGAGGTTGTTGGGATACAAATGATGATGAAGGAGGGATGTTGGATTGGGACGGTTGTTGGGGTATGAATGACGATGGTGGAGGATTGTTAGATTGGGGCAGTTGTTGGGGTATGAATGACGATGGTGGAGGATTGGTAGATTGGGGCAGTTGTTGGGGTATGAATGACGATGGTGGAGGATTGGTAGCCCCAGGAGGTGGGGGAAAGGCGGCGAAAGGGTTGCCCCCAGTGTTGACAGGAGGTGGGTTCGAGGGGAGTGGTGCCGGTAGCATTAATGGTTGTGGTTGTGGGATGTTTTGTGGCATGCCATAGGCAAAAGGATCATTGGGATCAATGGTTTGGGGTGTTCCCGTGATCGAGATGGTGGGATGTGTGGGATTGCCAACGGGATACAGGACAACATTGCCGAATTCAGGTTGATGCCAACCTTCTACAGAAGGAACATTGGGGACATACGAGCTACTGGGGATGTCATGTGAACCTTGGGGTACATTACATGTGGAGGTGCCATACTTGGATAAGTCGACACCTGACGATAGCTTGACACCTTTATCAATCAAGTGAGCCAAGATTTTGTCACCATGTCTTTCGAGAAGGCATTTTGTCATTTGTGCATTAACAGGGTTGCTGAAGTGTTCCTCGAATGTGAGCTCAGGTTGATCAACCATGTTTTCTTCCCCAGGTGGTGACATGTTTTGACCATCCACGTTGGATTGTGATGAGGTACTGTTGTGGGGATCATGAGGGATGTTCATTGTGTTATTGGGATCTTGAGGATTGTTTGATTGGGCATTCAGGACTTGTTGGTCAGCCATTTTCTTTGCCTGTGATCAAGTCTGAATGGGAATGCAAGATGATGAGAGGGATCAAGATATTAGAAAGACCTTGATGATGAAAGATTGATTTGATTTGATGGGAGATTGACTGATGACGATCGGTTAGACCGATGTGGATTGATTTGATGACATTGGATTAGCCCAAGTTTTGGATTTTGATTTAGATAGATTTGATGATGTGGGGGTTGGATTGGTTGGGTGATTAGGATTGATTTGATGATAAATATGATGAAGACCGAGATCCACAACCGAGTTTAGGAAGGATCCTTGGTAACACTAGGTATTGATTGAAAGGTGGATGTATGATAATGACACTGAATCCAACTTGAGATAGAAGCAGATTGATTGGGTCGAAAAGGATAACTGACTTAAGACGAATAGCGATCCTAAGCCAGTTACAATAATTATGATTAGGGATGAACACCTAGGTCAACTTGGATGACAACTCCAACGTGGTTTATATGGAATAACGAAGATCGGAGATGAAAGTGGATTTAGGACGGATGGGGAGCGTCTCAGGATAGACGAATGGCTCTCGGAACAAGAAAAAGAGTGTTCAGGATAAATGACTCTTAGAACAAAGGGATGGAGACTCAGAATGGATGTTCAGATGTTTGTTTTGGATGTTGAATGGTCGTATCAATGTTCAAAATAGAGGGACAATGAATGCCAAGTGATAATAAAGGCTGGTCAAAAGTCAGGTCCGCCACAGCATTAGGACAGGTCCGCCACTGCACTAGGACAGGCCCGCCATTGCATTAGGACAGGTCTGCCACAGCACAAGGACAGATCCACCACTGCACTAGGACAGGTCCACCACAGCACAAGGACAGGTCTGCCACTGCACTAGGACAGGTCCGCCACAGCACAAGAACAGGTCTGCCACTGCACTAGGACAGGTCCGCCACATAGTTAGGACAGGTCCGCCACAACATAGGGACAGGTCCGCCAAAGGATAAGTTTAAGCTTGATGTTTTGATAAATGGGTAAGGCAAATGACCCAAAATATAGCACTCATAAAAGACTTGGCCAAACTGATAATCACTAGTTTTTGCACAAGAAAGACAATTCAAACAACACAACCCTAAGATTAGTAGAAATGGGTATGGTCAACAAAGTCTTCTACTCTAATATGCACATAGTTGCTAAGGAGTCCTCGATATACACCCGGTACGTGAGGCCCAAACCGTGAACACCAACCCGTTACAAGCGTGAGTCGGGAGCCTTAGCGAGATACTAAAGGCTCGGACCAACTCTTCACGTCATCCCAACGCTTCGCCAATTACAACGTGGTTGGATTGAGGTACAACTTTCGCTCTCCCCCCTTTATATACCCCACCGGTACGCGTGGTTGGAATCGTCCCTTGGGGTGATGAAATCTCCAAGCAGGTCCCACTAAGAAAATGAAAAAGGGGTGACTCAAAGGACTTGGAAAGCTACGATTTCTCGTCACCAAGGATCACCAAATGGCGCAAGGGGATTGGATACGTCAAATAGCCTTCCACAAGCATGCCAAACAAGGTTTATTGACCCCTTTTAATTAAACTATGTGCCTAATTTACCAAAAGATAATCGGCAAAAACTTGAACCTACTCTGCCCTCTGGTCGCCAGTCTGCACGAGGGGCCTGGTCCGCCCTTGCGATAAGTCATGCTTGCACTAGGACAGGCCGCGCTGGCAAATCGGACACCCGCGACTTTGAGGAGCCAGGTATCAGGAGTTAGGTGCCATTGGGGCAGTCATAAGTCGCCACTCTGTCAGTCCGCCCATAAACCCAGACCTACAAAATGCAAAAATAGCAAGCGTGAAAGAAAAGACCCGTTTGTGGGTCCCCTCCTGCGAGAAATGTGATAAGTCGAATGTGAGTTAGAAATGAGCAGCAAGTAAAAGAGTGCAAATAAACACCAAAACAACCTACACCTCAAGATTAGCCTAAGTTGGAAACAACACAAGATAAAAAGCAACAAAATGGAACTCTATACCTTGCGTCGAATCGATCCTTTGGTTGGCCCTTCAATCTTTGATGTGTATGCTCCTTGGATGGCACAAAATGCAAGCTAAATGATGTTGTAAGGATAAGTGCAAATGGATGAAAACATTAAAATGGCTAAGTGTAGATTGAGAAACAAAACTGCAAGAGTTTGGCTAGCAAAATGATCTCCCCTAAAATGAGATAAAAGAGGGGGTATTTATAGGAATTTTGAGAATTCCTAGAGGAGATGGATGGCCAAGATTGAGCCACCAAATATCAAGATGTAGGGCTAAGGTGAGTTGATAACTCACAAGCCCTCACATCTTGACATGTGGCATGTGATATGGCCCTAAAAGGTGAAGTGGACATGAGGTGGAAGGAGAAGTACATGACATGGAGGGGGTTACAAAGTACCTTGGGATTGGACAAAATCTCCTCATAAAGGAGGTCCTTGTCCCCATGTGGGTGAGAGGACATGCGAGGAATTGAAAATTCCTCAAATATTCTCATGGGGAGATGGGAAAGAATAAAGAATAAGTGAAGGACATGTGGGAAGAAGTGAAGGAATTAAAAATTCCTTTTGGGTGCCTTGGGGGATTAAAAGGTGAATTAAAAATTCACATAGGGAAGTGGAGTGCCTTTCCCAAAAGGAGAAAGCCTTTAATAAGGTTGACTTAAGGACACATGCCATAAGTGGGAGGAGGATTAGGTTAGGCTAACCAAATGATTAAGGTTGTGCAAGTACTTAGTTAGATGGACTAATGACTCATTAGGAGCAAGTGGGAGATTATGGAGGATGTGACCCTAATGATGATTAAGGGTATGCACATGCTAACCCTAGTTAATTAGAAAAAGATGAAGTAATTAAGATGGATTAGAGACCAACTTGCAAAAGTTGGAGGATGTGACCATGAGAGAGAAAAGATGAATTAAAAAATGAATTTTAATTCCAAAAGGGGAATATGACTAAATTAAATAAAATGGTAAATTTATTTAATTTAGAGGAGGAAAAGGGGGTAAAGTATTTATTAAATTAAATACTTTAAGACCCTTATGTAAGATGCAAGATATTAATTAAACAAACGATTTAATTAATATTGACAGAGGGGATGAGCAATTGGATGAATGAGGAGACGCGTTTGATCATATGGAAGTGATCAAAATGATATAAAATGACATGATGGATTGATCCACACAACCTTTTGATTTGAGGTATCCACCATAAAGATATACACTATAGAGCTTGGATCACCCTACATTAAGAAATGAAGAAAACAAAAAATTGAGACTCCGGCAATTGAAATGCGCTATTCATCAAGATTGAAGAAAGGAGAAAATGTATGAAATTTGATGCTCACGCCTGCATATGCAAGGTGGAGAATGAATTGGTGGTGATTTACAAGTGCTTTGATAGCTATGGAAAAACATATATTGGGCCAGTGTATGCAGAGGAAAACAAGAATGCAAAGACGTGAAATGACTAGATGACATGTGCGTTTATATCAAGGGTGAAAGTGTTATCAAGTATAAAAAGTGTGCTATTATTGACAAGGATCAATGGCCTTCAAAATTCTCCAAAGTCTTTGTGGAGTTAGATGATGGTACAGAGAAATCATTTACTAACATCGAGGCGCTAGTTGTAGGAGTCTCTTAGTTTCCAATTCTAGAGGGTACAATATGTTACATGTCAAAGTAGAGAACACAGTCAGAGGTCGTGGGTGGCGTTATGCAATGCTCTTTATGCTTGTAAATAAGCAAGATTTTCCTAGTGCCATTCCATAATCTACAAACCGAGCTTCTATTTAACAACTCCATGGAATAGATTGTCTAGCAGCCAATGTTGTGTAGAGAATAAGCTATAAAGTGAAGAGTATAATGGTCAAGTAAATGCTTTCAGGAAAACTATGAGAAATGAAGGTTTTAGTGCATTTTTTTGAAGGCCGAATGGTTATTAAGTTGTGACATGGGAAGAGTTGACAACACCAATTGTCTTCACATTACAAAGAAAATTTCTTGTATGCTTCAATCAGCCTGCAAAAAAAAGAGGCATTCAAAGAACAACTTCTAGCCCCATTTGTAGATTTTGTGTTGCAAAGCTGGTTATGCTAATATGGTGCTACTTTATGGTAGTCTTGACAGATCCTAGTGGCATCCCTTCAAATTGAAACCGAATCAAGAAGGAAGAGAATGAAATTAACGACATAAAATTTGTGTACACAATGATATGCTTGGTGCATCTAATGGTGTTGGAGCGTGTCTTGAAAGAAATCATTAAAGATGACCAACATTTGATACATTAGCATTAGTAAAGAAGTATGTTAATTCCAATCACAATGTAGGACAATTTTTGCATTATATAGATCTCCACTTCATAATTAAAGACAATGTGTAGTGCAAAGAGTGGGTGCTTCATATCCAACTTGAAGTTTCAAGTTTCATCCTTATCAACACCAGAGCTTCTCATGCCTCGTATAATTAAATATCTTGTAGTTGCATCTCCAATATCTGCCCCACTTCCTCTCTTGATCAAGGGTCCAACAAGTTGACTAATAATTCTGCTAGAAACAAAAATAGGCGAAGGCAATGACAAACTTTATCAACATCAACTTGTTAGAGTAATAAGTTATTATACTTAATTAATTATATCATATTGATTAATTAATTAAGTCACTTATTCCTCTTTATTACTTAAGTTAAACTTAGGCACATTAATAATTAATTAATTATTAATTATTAAGTGTGCACACTAGGGTTTCATTTAGGGTTTCTTGATCTCCTTCATAAGGATTGATCTCTTTTGTAATCATTGATTCTCTTAATGCATTTTTACTGAGAGTTTCAGAGAACATCTTCTTTGGTTCTTCATATCTTTTGCATGTGACAGGTATCCATCTTGCATGTAGGTGATCTTGGTTTCTAACATGGTATTAGAGCTCTAGACCTGCAGCTGCTTGTTCGTGATATGAAGATATGGCATTTCAGTGAGTTTCAAGTGCAAGGGTTTCCACAGGCATCTTTTTTGCAAGATCTGGGGGTAGCCATTTTTCGGTGCATTCTAATGTCGCCATCGCGTTCGTAGCGCCCCAAAACCCTAAGATCGCTTGTCGTTTTGCTCAAATCCGAGCAGTTGCAACAAAAGGCAATTTTTTTTTAAAGGCATGCAGATCCGTACAGATCTGTGCGCCTCGTTTTGCGTGCAAGTAGGTATAGTGTTAAAGATTCTGGTTTTTTATCAAAATTTTTCCAGATAAATAAAAAAATCATTCAGATGTTTTTTTATTTTTTTTGTTACCTGCAATCAAAAATTACTATCAAAGATTTTGTGTGTTTTTTTGAAATAAAAAAGGGGCAATTTAATGAGGTGCAGGGTACTGCGCATGCCGTACCCTGTCCTTTGTCCTTTACGCAGGACCCACTTGACTATGGGCGGTGGCATCCATTGTCCTCCGACATTTATCATCCACCGACAGAGCTTTGTTCACTGGCATTTATCATCCACCGGCGGCCTCTATAACCGGCGGTCAATCAAACCCGTCGGCCGGGCTTCACACAAGCGGCAGATCCTTTCTGGTCGGGGTCAATCAGCAGCGGCAGCAAGGCCGACAAATGGAAAATCCGGGGAATATTCCCCTCCAGATTTCGGCTACTACAACTCCAAACGGTGACCAGAATCTTCTAGATTCCATGAGAATATTCCTGCAATATGCAGAATCCGACGGCCATCAAATTTTTTGCAGGGGGGCATTTTTTTCTGCGATGGCCAGATGGCCGTCAAATTTAAACCAGTGAAGTGATGACATCAACATGACGTCATCGGCCGTATGGCCCTCTTTTGCCCCTTCCTAGCCCTAATTTTTCCTAAAGGAGCAATTTTTTTCTTTTGGTCATAACTTGGGCATACGGTATCAAAATCGGGCAAACAAGATATCGCCAGAAAGCTAGTTCCGAGCACTTTCCAGTGGTGCTGTTTATTTTTCATTATTTAAATGTTTACCTACATTTATTTCTGTTTGAAGTCAGATGTTTATTTTATGCTTCCGAGCTCATAACTTTTTGCCACAATGTCCAATTTTTGCCTCGTTTGCGGCGTTGGAAAGGTATTAAGGAGCTCTATGTTGCTGTCCATGCACTTTTTCTGTATCTATCCTAGGTTTATCACTTAGTCCAGATTTGGCCCGATGGGTTGTTTGGAGATTACTTGGATGTTTTAGCAGCTGGGAGAGTGCATCTTGCATCTTTGCACTTCGTTTTCAGTAATACATCATTCAATAATTGCTTGCTGCTTCATAGATTCCAGGGTTGTTCCCGTTTGGAGTTTTTGAGTGTTCTGAGGCATTGGGTCTGCTGTCACTTTTTTCATGATTCTTTGAGTCAATTATTGACTCTCATCCGATTTCAATAGTAGACAGAAATATCTTTCCTTGCTTGCCAGATTTCGGTTCCAGTGTTACTCTACAGAGTTCTTACAGTGCTTCTTTGCAGCATGACATCTCATTGTAAGGGGGGTTTTGTCCCACTGGGTTTTTCCTTCTCTTACTCATTCTTGCATTTGTAAATGGGTACCTGATCAGGCCTAGTTGCCGGGACCCATCTTTGCTTTCATGCATCTTATTCTAGTGTTTTAGCTTCTTCCTAAGTTCATCTTAAGGGGGTGTTAGAGTAAAAGTTATTATGTTTAATTAATTATATCATATTGATTAATTAATTAAGTCACTTATTCCTCTTTATTACTTAAGCTAAACTTAGGCACATTAATAATTAATTAATTATTAATTATTAAGTGTGCACACTAGGGTTTCATTTAGGGTTTCTTGATCTGCTTCATAAGGATTGATCTCTTTTGTAATCATTGATTCTCTTAATGCATTTTTACTGAGAGTTTCAGAGAACATCTTCTTTGGTTCTTCATATCTTTTGCATGTGACAGGTATCCATCTTGCATGCAGGTGATCTTGGTTTCTAACACAACTTAGGTGACCATGATTATCTTGTTTGTTCGACTTCTAGTTATTTTGGATTTTGTTTATTGGTGGAATGAGAATTGGGCATCAAAAACAATACACATTGGTTGAATGTGTATTTATTAATTGTCTCTGTCTAAACTCCACTACTTCTATAGTTGACCAATTTAAATTCTTTAAAGTGATATTATGGAAGGATATACTAAAATCCACACATTTTGAAAGAAGCTCAAAAGGTCATTAAGAAAGTAAAAATTGGGAAAATTGAATTCCTTTGTAATGGAAATAAAGGAACGATTCATGAATAGGGCAGTTACAAAGAAGAAAATAGGCTAAATACTCATGGGCACATGACAACCAATTGATAAAAGGCCTCCAGGAACACATGATTATCGACCAACAAGATAAATCATTTTCTTGTCTATCAATATCTAACTGTGCATTGTAATTTTATCATTTACAGGAAGGTGAAATTCTCTATCTTGTTTTTCTAAGGGGCGGTTACTCAAAAGCCGATAAGGTATAAAAGGAAGCTTCTTTGTAAAGAAGAGATTTTTTCAGCTCGAGAAGGGAATTTGAGAAGTCTATAAATCATAAATAAAGAAAAATAAAATTCAAGAAACTGTTACTAACGGTGAGGAGAAAATTATAAAAGATTTCCCTTCATTTGAAAGGGGGATCTTTTTGGGGGCTATTCGAAAAAAGATTCTTGTGAGATTTTCTTTTGGGGGTTTCAATTTCAATTCTTGGGGGAATGATAGGGACAATTTTCTTTTTCTCAAACACAATTTTCTATGCAACAATTTGGAGCCTGTGTGCTCATGATTTTGTATTGAAGAAATAAAAGGAATGTTTCAAATCTGTGTATTTGTCATATTCCCTTTCTATTGTAGATATCATATGTGTCTTCACGATGCTTCTTCAATGCATATTATATCATGTCAAATTATGTATGGATCTCTTGTGAAGTCTATGTGTTTAAAAGTAATTCATTAATTGAAAATAATCGTTGTCCATTTATTCTTGATTCTCATTATTAGGGATATGGTAATTGATCTTTGTATTGTTTTCCTTCATCCCCTATCAATCATCTTATCCATCGCATTTGTGTCATTTATGCAAAGTGTTTGTTTTCCTTTACTGCTTTCTAGTTAAAATCATGCATTTATTTTGTTTTTCAATTTTTCTAATTCCTTGAATATCATAAGAGGGAGTTGTACCTCTAAAATTTAGAGGAAGATCACTAATCCAATAGTGATCTCCAGAGTTGTGGGTAAAATATTTTTCTTTATTGCTAGGCATTTTTGAGTCATTCATCTAATTATTTGAAGAGGACAAGATCTGTTTACCAACAAATACAAGAACATAACATTAAGATGCAAAAATGTGGGTTTAGCTAGCTTTAGATAAGACATAATGTGTGGGAGCTGGATAAATTCTAAATTTAGATTTTTAACTTTTAGAGGCTAGATTTGTGGTTATTTAATTGATCTAATATTTATGAAAATTAACCAAGACATGAGAATGGTAAAATCAAGGTGAATAAAAAATGTAAGTGATGGATACTTGGATAGGCATACTAAATACATAATTTGAGTGAATATATTATCATACGTGTGTTTATAGATAAGTTGGGGATGACTGTGTGTAAATGAGTGAAAAATGACGTAGAAAGAGTCAAACTTCACATGAGCGTGCCATTTGTTGATATGTAAATATATTACATCATTTTCTCAAAATAGGCACATAGCTAAATAATAATTGACATGAATATGTTGTTTTCACCATTAAAATGTGTAAATAAAAAGAATACATACACTTAGAAATAAATAGACCTAGATTAATTATTTTTAGAAATCATGAGATAGTGAAAGTGTTGGGACTCAAATTTGCCTCCAAAATTTTGCTTCATTTCCCTTCTTTTTTATGTGTTTTGACTATACTTGGTCCCATTTATAACCGATTTGAGAAGTATTACATGGGTATCCCTAGGTCAAAATTACATATTTGTCATTCTCCATTTTCCCCGCGTGATTATATTATGTTACAAGTACCAAATTTATAAGGAATGTGTAAGTGTTTGAGTCATGGGTTAAAATGTTTAAGTCCATTATGAGTGCTAGAGTTTCCCTACCTGACATGCTTAGTATGTTGTAATTTCATAACCCATCATGTCATCCCACCTAATTCTGCTCCCTTTTTCTCTATCAATCCCTCAGAATCCTCCATCCCCCCAAAATTCTTCCTTTCAAATTCCACTCTTTCCTATGCTAAAAATTGTCTAAGTGCTTTGGAATTCAAATTTACACCTGTTCTTGTCTAATTTTGACTCCCCCATGTTAACCCAAAGTTTCACTGTCATTTGGGGTTGACTTTTAGGCCATCTTTACCCCCTTATTGTCTCCTATAAACTTTAAAGTCCACCAATTCCCTCTAAAAAAGCCTATTGGACTAGGACCTTTCTTCTTGAGGCCAATTTTCTTTACCCTCAAAATCCCACAATTCCTTTATTCCTTCACAAAGAAATTTTATATTCACACTTTTAGCTTTCCCTTATCTAAGTACTTGTCACAAGGTAACCCAAAACCTTGACATATCCCGCCCTCTTCATTTGTCGAAGTTGAACCTTTGAATTTCTCCTTCCCCTCATACCTTAGTGGAATGACTCTTTTTCTCATCCTTGATCTTAACCGATGCAAAAGAATTTAGGTCCATGAGCAATCCTACATACACCAAAAATATATCCTTTCTTCCTTGTCGGCTCATTTTGGTTGTAAGAGTTGATGATCTACTTCTAGATAAATTTGGTTGATTCATGACCAAGTACTAACTTCATCTTGTAGAAGGGCCAAATGGGTGTTTATATTTCAAATTTGGTGAAGATTTGAGTTGATTTAGATAAGTTAAATTATTCAAATGTGAAACTTGTTGAACACATCCAGAGACTGAGAGGGAGTGGGGGTGAATTAGTCTACACAAAAATTAACCCCTTTCAAAACTTGAAACTTTCAACACAACTCAAACTCCTTTAGCATAAAAGAGATAGAACTTTAGTAGAGTAGTAACAAAGAAGAACATAACAATGTGAATCTTTAAAACCTTCAACAAACTTTACCAATAAAAGATATAGTACTAATCATATCAGTAGCAAATAGAAAGAGATCTAGAGAACACACACATGCACAAAGAGACCATATTTATGTGCAAAACCCAATGAGGGAAAAAATATGGTGAGAGTTAACTCACAATATAAGGCCTATTGCCAAAAGACTTGCAAGAAGGATCACTTCCTTAGAGCAAGATAAAAAGGACTTGTAGCACTAAAGTACCAACCAACTCCAAGAGCAAGATATAGAGGACCTAATGAGATTCACTATCTTAGAGCACGATACAAAATATTTATAAGAGAATTACAAAGGTTTCCAACACAACTCTCTATTGACCAAGGAATTCGAGCTCAATTTATCTTTTCTTTCACAATCTTTAGCATTATCTCTAAGGTAAGCGCAAAAAGATGGGGGGTTAAAAAGGGAGCTTAAGTGGCCACTTTTTTTCTAAGATCAAGAAATATTGATCTTGAATGTGAAATTGAGGATAGTTACACTCAAAATTTTGAGATGCAACAAAAACAAGGATCGTAGTGCTTCGAGTCTACTTTCTAAACTACTAATTTATTTTGAAAATAGTTGAGATTAAGGGGTTCAAAAGAGGGACCTACAAAAATTAGTGTTGTCTTTGTTAGAAAAACATAATATAGCAACTTTTGTGGGAACGTAGCACGGTGAACTTTTTTTTCATATTTTTAAAATCGCTGCAGTGAGAAATTAGCTAACAGTATGTAGTTGATGCACAATTTTTCTGATAAATTTTTAATGAATATTTGATTTTTTACTAATTTTCGAAGTGGAAACTTCCTGAAAAATAGAATTTTGGTCGTGCTACCCCTAAAACTTTTGGAAACTAATTGGATTTTTAAAAAAATATTTGTAGAATGGAGTCTAATGTCTAAAAATTTAATTTATTTGAAATTTTGATGAATGGTTAATTTATAACGAAAAAAACACCAAACACTGCTTTTTGCCAAAAAAAAGACACAAACAAAAGAAATTATAGATCAAAGGCTTAACATTCTCAAAAAGTGAAAAAAATTACATCGTTGGATAGCTAAGAGAGAGCCTAACATTATCCAGGTGTTCAATTTGTTTGACATTGAAACACATGCAATCTTGATGGTGAGCATGAACCCGATTATGTGAAATATTGTAGAATTTACAAAAACACGTCTTTGGTCGTTGGGAAAGCCCTCCAAGCCTTTAGGTTGGTATTCCAAGGAAAATAACAAGCCCAAGGCTTGGGGATTCCCAAAGCAAGATATAATGTGAGCGCGTTATAACACACTCATGCTATATCTTAGTTTTGACATAGTTTTTACGTTTGTGCAGGACATGTCTAGGAAGACATAATGTGAGCACGTTATAACACGCTCGCGTTATGCCTTGCTTTATGTTAAATGATACTCTATTGAATGTTTATATATTTGTATATTTGTATGTACATGTATGCTTGTATGTCATGTATGTATGTATGCATGCTTGTATGTATGTATGCATGTATGTATGTATGTATGTATGTATGCATGTATCAATGCATGTATGTATGTATTCCTATATGTATGTAAGATTGTATCTACATATGTACATGTATGAATGTATGCATGTAGGATTGTATGTACATATGTATTATGCTCGTATGTATGTATTTATGTATGTCTTTAGAGGGAGGAATAATTTTAAGAGAGAGATTTATCTAGATATGGTGGGAAGGAGGGAGGGAGGGAGAGACCTGAGAGAGAGAGAGAGGTAGAGAGGTAGTGAGAGAGAGTCTTGAGAGAGGGAGAGGGGTGGAAGGGAGAGACTAAGAGGGAGTGGGAGAAAAGGGGTTGGAG
>VDFB02379711.1:31630225-31765728 GCA_007258455.2 Sequoia sempervirens | reverse complement strand
GGATTAGGGTTGAGGGTCCAATGTATAGGGTAGGGGTATAGGGGTTGAGGTTTGAGGGTTTGAGGGTTGAGGGTTTATGGTTTGAGGGTTGAGGATTGAGGGATTAAGGGTTGAGGGTTGATAATTGAGGGTTGAAGGTTTAATGTATAGGGTAGAGGGTTTAAGGTAGAGGATTGAGGGTATAGGGTTGGGGGATTAGGGTTGAGGGTATAGGGGTTGAGGGGTTATGGCTTAAGGGTTGAGGGTAGAGGGATTAAGGGTTGAGGGTTGAGGGATTAGGTTAGAAAATTTACTTGGGTTTAAGGGTTTAAGGGTTGAGGGATTAGGGTTGAGGGTTGAGGGTTGAGAGTTTAGGATTTAGGATTGAACATTTAAGGGTTTAAGGGTTGAGGGTATACAATTGAGGGATTAGGGTAGAGAGGGATGGATGGATGGAGGGAGAGATGGAGGAATAAGTGAGATAGAGAGAAGGAGAGAAGAGGAGTGAGGGACAGAGATATATGAGGGTTGAGGATCCAATGTATAGGGTAGAGGGTTGAGAATTGAGGGTATAGGGTTAAGGACCTATAGGTTTGATGGTTTAGGGTATTGGGTTGAGGGTATAGGGTTGAGGGATTAGGATTGAGGGTAGAGGGTGTAGATGCTACAAATTAAAAATTAAATTGAATTTACAAATGAAAATCAACATGTATTCAACACATATCAATAGAGCTTTTCCAAAATGAAAACAAAATGCATAAATAAAATACTAACTTCTAAGAAATAAAAGCAAAATGCATTCAAAAGGAAAATCACTCCATTGTTATCCTATCTACAAGATCTTATCTTTTCTCTTAGAATTTTTGCAGCAAAAGCACAAGAGGCTATGTAGAATGGATGTGATTAGAATGAGATTGGAGTTCTTTAATCAAAATGTGTATGCTTTTTTGGTGAGAAGAAGGGGATTTTATAGTTGAATTCATGGGGTGAATCCAAGTTGGGAGAGATGTGGGATTAAAAATTGCAGTGGATAAATGCATGTTAGAATTAATTGAAATTGATTAAAAATGAGAGAAAATGGATGAGTGGGTTTATGCTATAATATAGGTTTAGAATTATATTTATATATGATTTGTGAATTTAAATGATTGATTCAAGGAAAATGGATTTAATGATTAAATGATTTAATGGAATATATGAATAGATAAATATTATTGTGATAGGAATGCAAATGATATTTTAGTGATTAATGCAAATGGAGAAATAATCGATTAATGATAAATGATTATGCAAATGGATAATGGTTATGAATAAATGCTTATAAATTATTATAATATGGATAAATGGTTATAATATTTAAATGGATTAATGAATATGGAGATATGATTATGCAGATGATCAAAGGAAATGATAAATATTTATGAAATAGATTAATTGATTATGAAATGGATAAATGTTTGGATATGCAAATGATTTAGGAGGAAAATATATTAATGAATTAATTAAATGGATAGTGGAACCTATTTAATTAATAGAAGAAATTAAATTATTGTAAGGACATTTTTATGTGTCTATAGAGGGTGGAAGGTTTAAGGGTTGGGGTTTAGGGTTGAGGGATTAAGGGTTGAGGGTTGAGAATTGAGGGTTAAGGGTTTAATGTATAGGGTATAGGGTAGAGGGTTTAAGGGTTGAGGGTAGAGGGTTTAGGGTTTAAGGCAGAGGGTATAGGGGTGAGGGATTAGGTTTGGGTGAGGGTTTAGGGTTGAGGGCAGAGAGTTTACTTGGGTTTAAGGGTTGGGCTGAGGATTAGGGTTGAAGGTAGAGGGTACTGGGTTGAGGGTTTAAGGGCTGAGGGTATACGGTTGAGGGATTAGGGTAGAGAGAGAGGGATGGATGAAGGGATAAGTGAGAGAGAAGGAGAAAAGAGGAGGGAGGGACAAAGATATATGAGGGTTGAGGATCCAATGTATAGGGTACGTGGTTGAGAACTAAGGGTATAGGGTTGATGGTTTAAGGCATTGGGTTGAGGGTATAGGGTTGAGGATTAGGGTGAGGGTAGAGGGTAGAAGGTTTAAGGGTTAGGGTTTATGGCTCTGGGGTTGAGGGTTTATGGTGAGGGTAGATGGTTTAGGATATAGGCTTGAGGGATTAGGGGAGGGTCCAACGTGCAGGGTGGTGAGGGTATAGGGCTGAGGCATTAGGGTACTGGTTAAGGGCAGAGGGTTTAAGGGCTGAGGGCTGAGAGTTTAAAGTGAGGGTAGAGGGGTTTAGGGTTTAAGGTTGAGGGATTAGGGTTGAGGGTAGAGGGTTTAAGGGTAGAGGGTTAAGGGTATAGGGTAGAGGGTTTAGGGGTAGAGAGAGAGAGAGGGTGGAGGGTAGAGGGTTTAAGGGTTAAGGGTAAAGGGAAGAGAGATAGAGGGAGTGAGAGAGAGAGAGAGACCTAAGAGAGGGAGAGGGGGTAGGAGGGAGAGACTTGAGAGAGAAAGAGGGTTTAGGGTTAAGGGTAGAGGGGAGAGAGATAGAGGGAGTGAGTGAGAGAGAGAGGGAGGGAGTGGGAGAGAGATAGAGGGTAGAGGGTTAAGGGTTAAGGGTAGAGGGGAGAGAGAAACCCCACTAGCTTGTCAATTCGGTGAAATTGATAACCTAATTTTCCCTGTTTGAAAAAATGGGTCCAAGAAATGGGGTCTCTTGGTGATGGCCCACTAGCTTGTCAATTTGATGAAATTGGCAACCAAACTTGGCTTGTTTGAAAAAATGGGTCCAAAAAATGGGGTCTCCAAGTGATGTAGAGACCCTATTTCTTGGACCCATTTTTTCAAACAGGCCACTACATTCCCAATTTCACCGAATTGGCAAGCCATTGGGACCATGGGCTTACATCACCGGAAGACCCCATTTCTTGGACCCATTTTTTCAAACATGCCAAGTTAGGTTGCCAATTTCACCGAATTGGCAAACAAGTGGGCCCACTACCTTGCCAATTCGGTGAAATTGACAACCTAACTTGGCTTGTTTGAAACAATGGGTCTAAGAAATGGGGTCTCTTGGTGATGTAAGAGAAAAGGGGTCTCCCGGTGATGTTATAATACACTCGCATTATAATGTGCTCACATTATAACATGCTCACATTATAGCCTATCAAATGTTTTTTTTTAAATTTGGCCACAATTTCCCCCCCATCTTTTTGCACCCGCTCTTTACTAGTTATTCAATACAACTCATTCACATACTTTTTTGCATTTGTACAATTCTCCATCTATGTTGTATCTGAAATGATCTTGCATTTATATCCATCACAACACTTTAATTCTTCAATTAGATCAACGAATAAGAGAATAAATAATAAATTGAACTGGTTGGACACCAACGCATGATGCAGTCCTATATTGAGGATAGAGAGGACCAAAAACAATCTTAACACTTCTTTTAATGTGATCCAAAATGATTTACATGTAGGTGCACATCAACCTAAGTCAACATCAAGGAAACATATGGATGAGATATTGAAGCACATAACCAGTCGGTCCATAACACTCTTTCAATTGAATTTACTTAATGTGATCCTAAAAAAGATAGGTAAGGACCCAAATCTATCATGACACATCTTCCATTGTTGGCGCAACCCCCCAAGCACATGACCCAAACAAAGGAACATGCCTTGTCATCTAGATACCCACAAATAACCCAGAAAGCCAACTCAAGACACTATGCAAAAACCTTTCAAATAATTAATTGCATCATTAGCCTTTCATTACATTTCATTTCCAATTTCATTCTAGATTTGGTCAAGGGCAAGTTGACTCACCTTTCAGGTTTCAAGTCAGTCTTATACTTTGTCCCAATTCATCAAACCCTTGCTACCACAAAATACATTCTAAATGAAATAAGGAAAGGTGTTGAAACCCTAGAGTCAAATCCTAGAGTATCCACTTTTCCATAATTTGGCAATGTAAAAAAGTAACAAAAACATCATTAAGAACACCAAGTGTACACTTAGAAAAACCTCTCAAGGGAAAAATCTAGGGTCCAAAAGCACCCACACACTCAATGTATTATCTTGAGGATATGATTACAATACACTTGTAGAGTCTCCATGCAAGGCTTCTAAAGTATCAAAAACCCTAGTTACATTTCTCCATGTGAACATGTAAATGAGAATCATGTAATGACATCCCAATCGATGCTTCTTCTACTCACATTTGCAACCTATAAGAGATGTGCAATCCAACCTTAGCTAACTAGCCAAAGGTTACAAAAGACAATCTCAACAACTACTCGTGTGCATGCTTTTATAAAAATGAGCTTGAACAAAACCACCAAGTGTTAGTACATAAACCATGTGCCTCTAAACCAAGCTTACAAAACAACGATCCACAAAACCACTTTTTGGTACTAAGTTTCCCAAAATTAAATATTTTTTTCCGATGTGACATCCACATAAAATATTTATCTCAATATTACAACATAAAAAAGTGCCCTCAAGAATTTCTAACCCATGTGATGCACACATCCTTAGATTTTCTAGATGCACCACAAATAAATATTAGTTTTACATAAGCATTGTGCAATGTACACCTTTCCTAACATATGTCTATTCATATTTTGACAATCACATGCCCAAAAGGAATCCCATAATCAAACTCACATACATAATAAATGAACATGATGCCTCATTAGGTTTAGGACTAAAAGGTTCAATGTAAGGTTCCTTTTCTTTTTACTTTTGTTAGTCCAACCATTGCATCATCTATTTAGGTTGATGCACTACGCCATGACTGTTGCATAACATCTTGTAGTTCTACAAATTTGCATAATCCTTGTTCATTATTTCTAATCCCATACCATTATATCCAAGTTTACATATCAAGTTTTACCTAGGACCATAGATTTATTTAAATGATGGTTTAGGACAAAGTAGTAATTGATTTACAGAAGTCAGTCTCAAGATCACTTTCACACATAGCAGCAAAAATAGATGAAGAGGAAAATTGACTGTGATAGGGCAACAAGTCATGGAAAAGATACAATTATCTGCAAGGGAGAATTGGAAAGCATGCTTGAGTGGCTTAATGCAAAGGAGGAGGAAGCACCTACGATTTTTTTTTATTCCGTTAACCTGATAGCTATTTCTAATTTGTTTATGTATAGATGCAACAAAAGGTTGCACAAATGGTGAGAAGAGCCATAATAGTTTTTGGTGGAGCTAGAGGTGGGTCTAAGCTCACAGAAAACTGGGAAAATAGGAGGAGAGCAATTTGGTAGAGGACAATTTATGGTCCAACAAGTGACTGGGAGTAGAAGAAGAAATCATGTGAAAAATTGCAGTACCTAAACATAATGGAAGGGCAGGCCATGGCATTCAGATTCTTGAGTTCTTTGAATCAAGGAGGTTCAAAAATTATAAAAAGAAGGGGAGGAGGATGTAGGCGACCATTAATGCTGATTAATTCCCTTTTTCCATCACTTTTTTGGTTCTCAAATCTTTTAAGGAGATTTTTCTGTGACTGCAGTTTGTGGTTTTTTAACTGCTGTAGTGAGGTATTTAGTAGCTTTTTCTTTTGTTAGAATAGAAGTTTTTGTGTATTAGAGTGAGTGTGTTGGATGAAAAAAGGGAGTTTTGGGCGACTGGGCAGGGATAGCCATTTTGGAGGTGAATGTGCTGTTGTATTTAAGTTTAGGAATAAAAGGATTTTTTTTCCCTGCTGATATCTTTATGATACTGCATTTGTTTCTGTATCAATTGCGAGTTAATAGATTATTAAGCAGAGAATTACTTGGATTTCTCAGTACTTTTGTCGTCGTATTTTGATCCACTATCAGTTGGAACAGAGTATTTACCGTGAAGCAACAGAGGTTGTTTGCATCACTATCTAACACTCATCCACCAAATGCTCCTTACTTCTGTGCTTCTCAGTCACCCCTAGGCTCGCCACAGAATTTAATCTTCAAGGTTATGCAACAAATAAAGGAAAATTTTCATTAATGCACGCATAATTGAAACAGGAGAAAAACAAATTCAACTTGATACTGTCTTCACATTTTGTCTTCAATATTTAGTTCATTCAATATAAAAACTGTGAATATAGAGCTTGATGTACTTGTTAGGGGGAAAGCAAAATGATTTCACCATTCTGTAATCAAGCACATACTTTATTCATACTTCTCCAATTCAAATACTTTTTCTTGGCTGAAAATTACAGAGCCAGCTTTTTACACCATGAATTTATCTTCCATCCATGTTGATATCTTCTCATCTACTATATCTTTGTCTATAAGTATAGAATATATAGTTTACGAGACAAACGTCTGCCTTACAACAGATTTGTGTACATTTTATGTTGATCCTCGATGACAAAAGGATATACGGAACAACAAATTTAAGGAATGTATATCTCTAAGAGAATGAATCGGAATATGTTTCTGACACTTCGAGTAAATTAAGAACCTCAATGGCTACATAATCGAAGCAACTGGACTCTGATTCTGAGAGGTGAGAATGTTTTGAGGAGTATGGGAAGGTTCCCAATTGTGAAGAACGCTAAGCAGTGAATTGGCTTTCTTTCTGGCTCGAGGAGTGCCAGAGGTGAGAAGACTATACAGAGCAGGTATTAGTGATGGCATTCTCAACAACGTATTTACAATTTCAGCTCCTGCATGGCAGCATAGAGCCAGTAAAATAGCAACTGAATTCTCCTTGGATTTGGGTGAGGAAGAACCTGATCTAAGAAGACTGATAAGTAGAGGTATAGCAGAGGTCTCACTAATTGCAATTAAACCCTCAAATTGTCTGGAAAGAAGAGCAAGAACAGAGATAGCATCATCTACAAGGCCTGGTCTTTCATCTGTTAGAAGATTAACCAGCAAAGGAACTGCACCAGCTGCTACTACGTGTAAATCATTTCCATGAAAAGCTGATAGACGAAACAAAGCATTCGCTGCATCGCTTTTGCCTCTTGCAGTTCCGTCTCGAAGAAGACCTATCAAGGCTGGAATGGCTTCTGGAGTCTCTCCTATTAATTTCTTATATTTATCTATAGAGGAAATACTAAAGAGTGTTGCAGCTGCATTTTCCTGAGCTTCCATGCTACATCCACTTGTTATAACACGGATGATTGGCTGCAATGCGCTAGACTCCATTATTCTAGTTTTATTGCTCTCATATAATGATAAATTTAGAAGTGCAGTAACAGCATGTTCTTGAGCTTTGGGATCCTTTGAAGAAAGCAGGGGCACAAGTAATGGTATGGCTCCTGCTTCTGCAATGCAAGCCCTATTGTCCATGCCGCATTTAGCAAGTAGTCTGAGTTCATAAGCAACCTGCTTTTTCACTTCAAATGATCCTGTACAAAGCTTTTCCACAAGAAATTCTGCCGTCCTTTTTGCAGCTTCTAACGATGCCTTCGTACTTGGGATGTTCTCCAGTAAAGAACTTTTCTTGCTTCTTTCCGACTTTTCGAAGGGGATTTTATGCTCGGCACAATACTGAACAATTAGGCTTCGAAGAGCATAATTTGGAGTAAGATTTGTGTGCACAAGCTTCTGCCCACTCTTTGGACATGTAGAGTGTCCTTCCTTGATCCATCTGGTAATGGATGCCAGATCATATGTTTGCCCAGTGGATACAATAACCGGCTCTCTCATTAAATCAAGTGAGATTGGACATCTGAAATCATCTGGTATAGGAGAAGCATCCTGAGAATCGACTCTACAGAATTTAGTTTTGTTTGATGGTTGAAACTGTGAATCAAAATCCATTCCAAACAGTACACACTTGCAGTAGCGCATGAAGCCAATCAAGCTATTAATGAGAGAGACATTTTTCTCTGATCCTAATTCTTTCTGAATTTTCATCTCCTCCTCCAATAACTCCGTTTCTCCTTGACAATCCATTGCGTTTTCGAGATTTAGGCCCTCCAAAATCCTTCTAAGTTGAAACTCATCTGGAGCTACCTCCCTTTCAAACTCTTCCAGCACAGCAAAAACATCTCTGCAAAGTTGTTCCTCGGCCTGATCAACAAACAATTTAGCTCTCTTGGCCTGATCGCGAAGCAACTCAACTTGCTCCCTGACCTCATGTGAGAGATCCAACAGTCTCAAAGGAAGCATATCCAGAGCAGAGGCCATATCATGTATCAACTCATAAAATTGATTTGAAATTTCTTGCGTTTGCATAAACAACCAAACACAACTCCCATCACTACCACAGTCCTCCAGCAAATACTTA
Organism: Sequoia sempervirens; assembly: GCA_007258455.2. Taxonomy (NCBI): domain Eukaryota; kingdom Viridiplantae; phylum Streptophyta; class Pinopsida; order Cupressales; family Cupressaceae; genus Sequoia; species Sequoia sempervirens. The sequence goes on along the minus strand of VDFB02379711.1, from coordinate 31,757,525 downwards.
ATTTTCTGCATGATAACATACAATTCTCTAAAACATTTCAATGCAGAAGGAGGAAGGAAAATGCCCAAATCTCTGACTTCTTCGAAAAGTACAGACAAAACCATAACTTTTCGCATGATGCAGACCGCATTTCTCCTCTGACATCCTCGAGGCTTCTCGCAAGACATTACTTGCTGAGCAAGAGCAATGAGAGCTAGTGATAAAGATACAGCAGAAATGTCTATCGCCGGCACAAGGACAGAACCTCTGGAAGCCCGTCTCTTCTTCCGAAGTAGCCATACACTAGACGGCAGAGACTGATTTTTCTCCATTAGAAACCCAATCTAACACTAATTTGCTCCAATGTAAGCAAGGAAAAAATATAGATTGCTCCAATGTAAGCAAATACAAAATCAACCACCTACCCTCAAATTCAGCAGTTGAAACCAAATTGACCCCAAACTACACAATCTCTTCCTTAATTGTACAAATCTGGCAGTCTCCCAACAAATATTACCCTAACTTAACACTTTCAACTCAAAAAAAATTGAGTTTAAACACAATACTGCCGCAATTTAACCCCAAATCTCAAAAAACTTCGGCTGAAACTTATCAATATGACTAAAATTAAGAAAAAGAAAAAAGGAAAACAAAATGCAACCTAAAACAGTACTATTTAGCTGTACAACTTCACTCAATCTTCGAATGAACTGTACAACTATATATAGGTAGATCATGTCCTATAAAATGTTCAAAACAAGTGCAATCACAAATCAAGCGCACATGAATTAAAAGCTTATCTCTTGATTAGGGACTCAGCTGATGAAAGGAAATCAAAGCTCCAGAGTAGCGAACAGCTCGATCAACTTTCAGTGTGACTTTGATTAGGCACTCTAACGGACAAAGGGAAATCAAAGTGTAAGTGATAGCGAACGGCTCGATCCACCTTCAGGTCCCTCGTGTCTTGATCAGGCACTCAACAGACAAAAGGTGATCACAATGCTACTGGTAGCGGACAACTCGATCGACCTTCACAAATCAAGCACGCCACAATTAAATGTTTATGCTTTGATCAGGCACTCGAAGGACGAAAGGAGACCTAAGTGAGTGATACCGAACTGTTCGATCAACCTTCAGGTTCCTTGTGTCTTGATTAGGTCCTCAACAATCAAAGGAGATCAAAGTGTAAGCAATAGCGAACAACTTGAACTTCAGGTGTCCTTATATTTTGACGAGGTTCTCACCAGCTAATAGAGATCAAAGTGTGAGCCATAGCTAAAAGCTCGATCTTCAGACCTTCAGGCACTTTAAAATTTTGATCTGCTTTAAAGGAGATCAAAGTCTGAGAGATCGCGTACAGCTCAACTTTCCCTGGCCTCCAAAACTGATAGTACAAGCAGAGAAAATAATGTCCGCAAAAAATGGAAAATTCCAGCTAATAAAGCATTTGAAGCAGTTACTCCAAAATTTCTTAAGCGCTTGTATTTGCAGTTATCGTGTGCGACCAGAGCTTATCCGTCTGAGTAAATATGTACAAGATTCCATTGAAAATTTATAACAGAGCTTCAGGTTTTGTATGAGATCCCACTTTTTCGTTGCAGTATTTGTCTTGTGTTTTTTGGGTTGAGTGCGGAATCATTTTATAGTCTGCGCCTGGTTGTTCGATAAGCTTCCGGTATGCTTCTGCCGTACATATCGACTGGCAGGTGGCAGTCACCGACTTGCCACGAAATAATGAATGAATTGATATGTTGGGGACAGGAAAGATCATTTTTACGCGTCTCTTTGAAGATTACTGGGCTCTTCGATTATTGACACGTGGTACTGGATTACTTGGCGTATTTGGAGTCTACGTCACTACGTGGTGAAGGGATATTGATACGCCGGCTTCACTTTATTAAGATTAGAAAGGGAAAGGGGGATGGAGCTGCATAATGCCATTAAGTCTTCCTAGCAATGGCATTGGGTAGGATTCGATAAGATATTTAATTGTTGAATAATTTGGAAAGTATAAAATTAAATACTTTTTTCTTTATTTTAATGATGGAGTATAAAATATGATCTAAAATACTAAATTTAAAATCATCATATAATTATATCTAAAAATACTTTCAATTACTATATGAAATGTGGAAATAATATGTCTTCTATTAAAAGTTTTTGTAAACAAGATTAATATACATTCTTATTTATTATGAAAACTAAATTCAATTCAATATATATTCACACACAAAATTATAATTATAAATTTAATCTTATCCAAATATATGTATATATGTATTCACTCACTACCATCTTGATGGAAATTCATATGTTTAATGTGTACATAAAAATACACAAATATTAATTGCTACCTACATCAACTCCCACAATTTCACATATATTCAATATAGTATTTACACTCACTCATATATTATGAAGGGAAGGGTCTAGAAATTTGAGATTGGTATTGTGCATAGGAAATCCTCTTCTTGCCTCCTAAGGAAAACATATGTGCTATCTTGCATGCATGCATACCTCTACTAGCTAAGGGTTGGTGATGTGAAGATCAACAAAAAAGTTGTACCTGTGAGACAATAATGAATATGGTACCTCAACAATTTATAACTTTCATATCAATTGTCATGTTAATCATATGGTATTATGTGCTTATATCATGGTTAATACTTAGTTATTATTATACTTATATGTGTTGGCCTACAAACATTCTCACCTTAAGCACACTAGAGTTTGAGTAGCCTCATTAGGTTATGAGCGCAATGAATATCATAAAACGTGTTAACCAATAAAAAATGCATGATTAGAGACATGATATTTCCATAATCCATAATAATATAGTTGAGTGCTAATAGTTGTAATTGTGTAATTTTTTTTGTAGCAATGTTTTAGTTCACACTTCATGATCCATCATCAATAAGACAAGAGAATGTTGTAATAAAATTACAGATTTGTGTGTTTAAAAGATAGATTCTCAAATCTACAATCGTCTTTGATAAAGTGATCCTCAGCTTCTCAAAAATCTTAGATTTGAAAATAATTTCCCTCCACGAAGGGCATCATTTAGGTGCATAAAAAGAGTACAATTTTATATGAGCAACATGAACCAAAATAGTATAGCCTTGTTGGTGTATATCATTCACTCTCTGCTTTAAAATTCATATTAAGGGGTTTTACAAGCACTTTACCCCAATGCTCCAAATTATATTGTATGATAAAATAGAAATTGATTGCATAAATCATAGGTACAATCCAATTATCTAGATTGTGCATGCAATTATCTCATGTAACACTTTCTTTTATACAAAACATAATACATATTTTTTGCACTATCATATAAATTGCGATATTCACATGCATCATGGGAGGGACACAATATGACACCAACATTCTTTGAATTCAAAAATCTCTTCAATCCTCTAAATAGTTAGAAAGAGACGGTGAAAAATATTATAACAACAAGAAGACAAAGAACAAAGAAGAATTTGAGGAAACACTTTATTATTCAATATATCTTGTAACTGTGGATCTATAACTTGTGATGCCCTTTGAAATATTGTGCTACTTGCAATGATGTCCCTGAGTGCCTATACATTTTCATCAATTGTGGTATCCCTATGCAACTAACTACTATAATTATTAGTTCATATTGCTAGATTTGAAACATGCCTCTTGTAGCTCAAGGAACTTCTTTTGTGCTAATAGAATTAACAATACCTTGTGTTTTGTAGTCTTGGTATCTATGATCTAATTTAGCTAATTATTGCACCTATTTCCTCTGGTTAAATATTGAATTGTTATAATTATTGATTCCAACCATCAAGTTCAAGTTTCTATGGGTTTAATTACAATTCTACTAAAAGTTAAATTTTGGAGACAAAAGTAGTCACTTGTTGTAAAGAAGCCTAAGCTCTTATCCAAATAATCATAGGTGAATTTGAGGAGGTAAAAAATTTCATCCAATTCTATGTGCAACTATATAATATCCTCCTCAATCTTTTGTTAGGACTCTTGGACTTCATTTGCTAAAAAATCATCTTCAAAAGATGAGACATGAATTGCTTCTTTTTTTGGTATTGCATAATGCTAAGTTATACGTGGTATAGGGGTTGGAAGGGTTGTGAGGAGGTTGAAAATGAGGATAGACACCATATCTACATGTCATGTAATAACTTAGAATCACTTGAACCATACACAAGCAAGGTGATGAGTAGAACATGAGTGTGTTATAACATACTAACCTTATGGATTGGTAGTGATTGTCCCTAAGCTTGGTCACTACCAAGCCATAACGAAGCATGCTATAACACGCTCACATTTCTAAGAAGTAAGAATGGAAGTCTCCCTCTCCCTCCTCTACTATTAGGAATAGGATTATAGAGTAATATATAAATAGCATTTTACTATTTATATAAACCTCCCTTAACCCCCCAAAATTAAATGGGCTCCAAATGTCACTATGAAAATACTAAAAAAATTGACCTTTAACAAGATCATGCTCCATTACTAACACTCGATATAGTCATTATTCTATTTCATAAGGCAAGCCCCCCACACCCCCATGAAGAACTAGGATCCAAACATAGTTGAAACAAAACCTCTAAATCAAGAAGATAAGAAAGCTCCATTACCAACACTACCTTCCTATCTCTCTCTATCTTTATCTCTCCCTTTACTTCTCTATATCTCTCTATCTATCTCTCCCTCTCCCTTTATCTTCATTTCTACCTCTAACTTCCACTCTTTGTATCTATCTCTAGATACCTATCCCTCTCTATATAATCCTCTCTCTTCTCTCTCTATCTCTCATAGAGTCCCTACTAATGTCTAGTAAACTTGGTGACAATCACATAATTCAAAGGGAAAACCTAACTGAACAGACTTCCACTTGAACCTTTGGAAAGAACTTCATTGAATTATCAACCAAGGATAGTAAGCTTGTGATGGTACTAGCACTGTATGTTCTTTCAAAGACTTAATACTACCTAACTCATCCTAGTACAGGTGTTACACTTGCTGAGAAATAATAAAAATGCATAACAGTAAAGGAAGTAATGTTGGAACTATTGCTATGGGTACCTACAATATAATATTGCAACTAATTTACTGTTAAGAAATGAATGTTGGAATTTAATTGATAGTGATAACTAAACCTACACTTTGAAGTACAACAAGCTGAAGCAAACCAAGGCATAAATTTGAAACAATAATTATTCATGAATAATTGGGTATATGCAGGATCATGATGGGCCAAAAAGTGGCGATATGATGGGTATGTGTAGGGTATGTGGCTAACAACTTTTTTTTTACCCAAAATTGATGAAACGAAAAGGGTTTTTAAAGGATATTCTCAACTTTCCACCAATATAAATTATGCTTTACTTTGAATTTAATAAATAATTATTATTCATTTTTATTTGAATTACGACTAAAATCTTGATTGTAAGGATGATTGAAAAACATCTATAGCTTTCAAATGGTATCACATTTTTTGAATCAATACATGTGTTACATTCTATGCTTCGCATACTATAGGATTAAAAAAAATTGAATTTCATGAAGTTTTGACCAAGTTAAGGTGGTCAGAAATACAATTTTTTATATTTTTTAAAAGTTGTAATAAAAAATCATAATTAATTATTTACTTGAAATTTTTTTACAAAAAATTATGTATCACATCAGGACATGAGTCCTCTACTTATATCTAAAATCTTATAAAAAAATATTATCATTTTATTGTGGTTAGGGTGGTCAGACAGACACCTACTTCTTATTTTTTCCTGAAATTTAAGTACTACTGCATTGAAATTTCAAATTTTCACCAAATAGATTTAAAAAAATAAAAATAAACCTAGTAGTTTAGAAACTACATTCAATTTGCTACAAATTCTATTCTTACATATTTTTGAAATAATATAGATAACGTATTCAAATTTTTATGTCAAGTTGCCTAACTCTGATTTTTCTGAATTTTTTGCCACTTAAGGGCCTATTTTTTCCATGATGATCCTGAACATATCCAACTCAAGGAACCTAATTAACATGCATTTATGAAATAACTACTACAACATAAGTAATTTGTACAAAAAATGGAGGGACAGTTACCTTGAGTGATCCTTGCTCAAGTGACTACCTCCACTGATCTAACTCAAATCTAGCTTCTTAGATTAACACAATCATAACAACTCAATACCATTCATTGCACAACTTCAGAATATCACATAAGATTATATTAGAATATCGTATTCAAGAAATCATGATTGTACAATAAACATTGTATGTATAAGAACAACTAACTAAAAAATATCTGGTAACTATATTTGTTATTGAACAATTAACTAACTCCTAATACCTCAACCATCGAGTCATACATATAGGCAGGGGGGTTTATTAAAACAATGACTCTAAACTAAAATCATAAATCAGGTCACTCCCTATATATTAGAGTGTGATAAAGACTAAGCAATCTATAACTAAAAAAGGAAGAAGAGTCCAAGTAAAACCAAGACTTTGTTGTAACAGAATTGGAACATGCTATGTTTGAATTAGCCATATTAGACTCCTAACTGCAACAAGGTTCTTTTCCTTCAACATCTTTATTAAATTTCATAATAATGCACAATCATCTTCATTAAGTGCCTCCATGATGTAGTTTTTGCACTCAATTTATTCTGGAACCTCCCCTGCTCTGTTGTCGAGGAACTCCTTTGGTTGTGGGTTGCACCTAATAGTTGTTGCGGGCTACAATCTACCTCCTCTAGCTACAAAGAGTTAGTTCAAAAACATGTACACAATACTAAGAACCATAGTTAAGCATAGATATCCATTACAATTCATACATATCCAAACATTAATAATGCAATAACCATCACATCTAATATGTAATTAGAGGTTTACAATGCAAATGTATTTAACCTTAATTACAATTATTCTCGATCCAGACATAATTGTGTGACTATGTTGTTTAACCGTTGAAAATGTAAACTAGGTTCATTAACCTTTACAGAACTTAAGGAAGTTAACTAATTACTAATATAATGTTGTAATTAGGACTTAAATGTCGAATTGAAAATACTGGAAAGAAATTAGAGATAATGTAAGACAAGAGATAGAAGAAGAATGAGATGGAAGATAGAAATATCAGACGCAGGTTGATAACAAAGTTCATCCTTCAAAGGACTACATCTTTGGGTCCGCTTCTCAATGTTGGACCGTTTTCATTAATATCTTCAAGCACCTGAAGATTCCTTCTTACAATATTCAAGCTTCAAAACCTACACAAAATTCCTCACAATCTCTCTCATTTTTACAATTTTGGTGTATAATAACACCTTGTAATTCCTCTCCTCCAAAAATTCTCACACTGAAATTATTCCTCCAAGTAAACTTGATTAATTCCCAAGCCAAAACTCTCCCCCTTTTATACAAAAAGTTTTCCCAATTTGGTTTATAACCAAATTATTACAAAATATTGCCCTATCTCCCATTTTTACAATAAAATCCTTCATAATCCCCCCTATTTACATAAAGATCACTAATACCCCCTTTAATAATCTTATCAAATTATTTAGCCCCTTTAAAATTGGTATTCCCGGGCTTCTCAAGATTTATTTTAATCTTTTACAACTATTGGGATATTTTCCTTTCAAAATATAGAGGTTAAACTTTTAAAATTGGGAAGATTCGGGTTTAAATCTTCCTTAAAATAAATTGATGTATATATATATTGTTAAAGCCACTCAGTGGCTTGTTGGCGTGTATAGATTTTGGTGGCGAGGTGGTCGGGAGTTCGACCCCCACCACTGTTTGTTTTAAAACTGAATCTATTTGACTTAATCAACAAAAACATATATCCCCCATACATAGTTAAGTGATGGTTGTAGGGTGCAACGACCAAGCCTATGTATTGTGCTTGAGAGGTGGGGGGTCGAATTCCCCCACCATATAATTTTAGTAAATTGTTAGCCCGAGCTAGAGGAGTGATAGAGAGGTGCCACATGGTGAGCTGAGGAGGCGCCACGTGGCACAGTATGATTCGCTGGCTGGATGCCATACTTGTTGACTAGGCTGCCAACTGCTCTGCCGAATTGACGTACGAATGCCATGTGTCAGACGTTGATCGGTCCACATCATCAAACTGCCAACTCTACTTTCCACACAAATTGTATGACCTACCACATGTTGCTCACTAAGTGGTCCACGTCATCCGTATGACCTGGTTAACCCTATCATAAGTGCAACTTTGATCACCCTTAACTTGCATGTACGATCTTCGTTTTGCTCGAAATGAATGTCATTAGAGTCATGTCGACGAGCTCTTCGCCTTGATGTCATTTTAGCCTGATTTGGAGACGATCATTTTTTTCTTTTTTCTTGGCCCCCTGATTCGCCTGTTTGATTGAACATTTGACTACACATAACTTTTGCATATGGACTCCTTTTGAGCCCGTTCAAGTTGTGTCAGGACCATGTCAGTGAGCTCTACGCAATGATGTTGGTTTCGTGAGATTATGAGATTGTGAAATTTTTAGGTTTCTTGGATCCACCTGGATCATTCCTCCCCATTGAGAAGCTTTTGGACCTCCAAAAGGTCTGTTTTATGTACAATTTGAGCTAGGGAAATGTCACCCCATTTGCCCAGTATCATCTATCCTTTCTACTAAAATTTTGAACATCTGACCCAATCACAAACACAAAGAAATATGAGATAGCTTTGCTGATACAATCAACTGCATGTTCATCAATATTCACTGTCACATTCATCATCCACATAGAAATAACTAGCATAATAACAAGCAATAGTATTGTTGTGAAGGAAAACATATCAACGTGCTAGATCTCCTAAATAGGAACATTGTTAGAAAATGCATTATTCAAAACCTCTTTTACCATCTTTGGTTGAAGGATTAACTATGCTTGCAATGGATCCTCACACTACGTTGTCTACGACACCCTATGATCTTCATGCTTAGTATCACTAGCTATTAAAAACATGAGAGTTAAAAAATTGCTTGCATTTACAATCATCTTCATATGCCCTGTGTTTACAACAGAGCTATCATTCTTCATGTGATGAGCTTTTACAATATATTCAATTCCATTCTTAAACAAATGATACTTGTTATGTTCGGGCTGTAGAAAATGGATTTTCTGTCATACAAGCAAGGACTACCTAGAACCATCCCACAAATGTCAAGCGAAATTACATCTAACTCTACCTCATCTACAAACTTGGATGTGATTGCAAATCGGAGTTTACATTGCTTTGACACATGTAGCCGAGCATTATCATGCACCCAACCCAGTGGATAGGGTCTAGGATGAGAAGTTGTTTTTAATTCCAATTGCTTAACAACTTGTTTAGAGACTAGATTCACTTGTGATCCACTATCTATGAGTGTATCAATATTATTTTGTTTTGAAATAGCCCTTATATGAAACAATTCATTCCTTTTACTTTCAACAGGTACTTCATTACACTTTACAGAAGAAGCTTGGGAACTAGTACTGACAATAGGAATGTTACCTTTTATACCCACAACTGTGATCTTGGTTTCATCATCAGAATTTGATCTGAGATCATGCATGATAGATGCAGTCTTTTTCTTACCCTTTCGATCCTTGAACCATTTTAGTTTCTGATCAGGACACAATTTCCAACACTTTGCATCTTCTTGTAGTGTAAGAAATAAGGCTTCTCCTCCTCTTTCTTTATAGTAGTTGTCCGCTGCATTTTCTCCTTCCCTTTCTTGCTCCCTTTATTTTTATTGGAGTCCATTAAGAGACCATCATGGCTATTCCTCGAGCTTGTTTCCAGATGAATGGCTTTCTCACTAACTTCATAAAGGTTAGTTGGATTAAACATAAGTATTGTATGCCTCAAATTTTCATGTAATCCACCTATATACTTTAACAAAGTTTCTTGTGTGTACAATGGAATGCCCAAAATTAAAGCCCTCTTCCTAAACTCCTCTGTATATTCTTGCATACTTTTTCCATTCTCCTGCTTTAATGATTGACAATTCATTAATGCTTTTTGCATATGCCCTAATGGATAGAATTGTTTCTTAAGTGCAGCTATAAAATCAAACCAAGAAGAAATAATTTTTCCATAACGACTTAGATCCTCCTGTGTTCTACTCTCCCGCCAAATTAAAGTTGTGCCTCCTAGGTGAAGAGTAGCTAATTGGATTTTTGAAGTATCATCACAAATTTTTTGAATTCTACAATAAACTTCAATTTTCTTAATCCAATTATCTAGTTTATTCGCATCTAGTTCTCCATTATAGATTGGCAAATAAAATTTAACATCTAGTTTTAACAAAGGTGAATTAGTTTGCACAGGTTGTTTCTTTTTAGAAGAGTTAGATGACAAAGAAGAAGAGGATGAAGAAGATGAAGAGGACAGGGATGGAGGTTCAGGAGGGTCATGACCACCTCCTACTCCTTTACCTTTGTCTTCTTTCAACGAGGATTCAACTTCCTCCTTCCTTCTAGCCTTGTCTTTCTTTCTCTTCTTTTGTTCTTGCCTCTCTTGGAAAATAATTTCCACCATTGACTTCATCTCGAGAAAAGCTTGTTGAAAAGTTTTCTCATCAAGCTCTATAGGACTTTGTTCAGCTACCATATCTGATCGTGGAAATATCCTTCATTTTCTGATCTTTGGATTGAATTCTTCTAGTGCACTTTCTCCTTGTTTCAATTTCAACCTGGTTAACATTCACTTTTGCAATTTCCTGTTAATAAGCTCTGATACCAAACTGATATGTAATTAGAGGTTTACAATGCAAATGTATTTAACCTTAATTGCAATTATTCCCGATCCAAACATAATTGTTGTTGGAAATAGGATGCCATTTAATTGCAATCCTAAACATTATTTATTTCATGTATCTCCTAAGTCCTTGGAATGTGTTCATCAACACTAGGATTAGGAAGAGATTAATATTTGATGAAATCATCTTGTTAATTGACATTTGTAATTAATTCTAAATGTTAGGAGCATGTGAGGGCATCAATTATGAGTTCCTAAATAATAGGGGAACATGGGGTGCCCACATGGTAGGTGACACTTATTTTGAGTTCATTTAACTATTTAGAGTAAGAGATAACACTTCTGAATGCATGTAAAGATCCTAGGAGTTAGGGTTTGATGTTTTCATGCATGAAGTTCAGTTAAGTTCAAAATCAATTTAGTTTAGTTTAGTTTAGTTCATTTATCTCCAGTTAGTTTTAGTTGAATGCTAGTTGACTTCAGTTAACTTGGAATGCATGGTTAATGACTTGAGTTGCATGATAGATAATAGGGACTACCTCCAGTTAATAGGGGATGACCATTCTTGCATGAATGGTGTGGAGAAATGTTTCAGTTAACAAGAAATGACTTGGACCCAACTTGGGCACTCAAGTTGGCTTCTTGGAGTTAACTCCTTTGCATGTTGAGATATTTCAGAAGGCTAAGTTAAGTGGGACCTCTTTAGGGCGCCTACTTTGAGGATGAAGCCTTGAAGATATTTACAGAACAGAGGTTGAGTTGCTACTTCAGTTTGGGATGCCCAAATACATGAAGATGAGGATTTGACATTGTTCTTCATGACATAACTCTATTTGCATGAGATAGGAATACCTTTTAGGGATAGGGCTTGAGCGTTGTAATTGTAACTCAGTTGGAGTTTACAAAGTTAATCTAATCCTATTTATCTCAAGCAAGTTGAAGAGAGTTTGTATCAGTTTTATTATAGGTTGTGAAGAAGTTTTGGTGAAGGAAAAAGAGGAATTCTCAAGCAAGAATTAGAGCTATCGTAATCTACTTCAGAGATTGAATAATAGAATAATTCTTGGTGGAGTTTTTTTTCTGAAAGGGTTTCTTCACGGTACATGCTTGTGTAATATTTCTAATATCCTGTCTACTTCTTCTATCAACTTCTATCTACATTCTACAAACAGTAAAATGAATTAATCAAGATAATCACCCATAAAGAATATGTAGAAAAGCTTATTTAGATTAGCAATATTAAAGTTTTACAAAGTATTAAGCTACATAAACACCTCAATTTTTCAACAATTGTGTGACTATGTTGTTTAACCGTTGAAAATGTAAACTAGGTTCATTAACCTTTACAGAACTTAAGGAAGTTAACTAATTACTATAATGTGTAATTAGGACTTAAATGCCGAATTGAAAATACTAGAAAGAAATTAGAGAGAATGTAAGACAAGAGATAGAAGAAGAATGAGACGAAAGATAGAAAGATAAAACACAGGTTGATAACGAAGTTTGTCCTTCAAAGGACTACGTCTTCGGATCTGCTTCTCAATGTTGGACCGCTTTCATTAATATCGCCAAGCACCTAAAGATGCCTTCTTACAATATTCAAGCTTCAAAACCTACACAAAATTCCTCACAATCTCTCTCATTTTTACAATTTTGGTGTATAATAACACCTTGTAATTCCTCTCCTCCAAAAATTCTCACACTGGAATTATTCCTCAGAGTAAACTTGATTAATTCCCAAGCCAAAAATCTCCCCCTTTTATACAAATTTTTTTCCCAATTTGGTTTATAACCAAATTATTACAAAATATTTCCCTATATCCCATTTTTACAATAAAATGCTTCATAATCCCCCCTATTTACATAAAGATCACTAATATCCCCTTTAATAATCTTTATCAAATTATTTAACCCCTTTAAAATTGGTATTCTCGGGCTTCTCAAGATTTATTTTAATCTTTTACAACTATTGGGATATTTTCCTTTCAAAATATAGGGGTTAAACATTTAAAATTGGGAAGATTTGGGTTTAAATCTTCCTTAAAATAAATCGATGTATATATATTGTTAAAGCCACTCAGTGGCTCGTTGGCGTGTATATATTTTGGTGGTGGGGTGGTCAAGACTTTGACCCCCACCACCGTTTGTTTTAAAACTGAATCTATCTAACTTAATCAACAAAAACATCTATCGCCCATACTTAGTTAAGCGATGGTTGCGAGGTGCAACGACCAAGCCTATGTATCATGCCCGAGAGGTGGGGGATTGAATCCCCCCACCATTTAATTTTAGTAAATTGTTAGCATGAGCTGGAGGAGTGATAGAGGGGTGCCACGTGGCATTCTGAGGAGGTACCATGTGGCATAGTATGATTCGCTGGCTAGACGCTGTACTTGTTGATTGGGTTGCCAATTGTTCTGCCGACTTGACGTACAAATGCCACATGTTAGACATTGATCGGTCCACGTCATCAAACTACCAATTTTACTTGCTACAAAAATTGTATGGCCTTCCACGTGTCACTCACTGAGTGGTCCACGTCATCCATACGACTTGGTCAACCCTATCATAAGTGCAACTTTGACTGCCTGTAACTTGTACGTGCGATCTTCGTTTTGCAAAATATGAATGGCGTTGGAGTTGTGGCGAAGAGCTCTTCACCTTGATGTCATTTTAGCCTAATTTGGAGACAATAGATTTTTCACCTTTTTCTTGGCCCCTTGATTTGCTTGTTTGACCATACCTTTGACTATGCATAACTTCTGGATACTGACTCCTTTTGATCCTGTTCAAGTTGCACTAGGACCATGTCGGTGAGCTCTACGTGTTGATATTGGTTTCGTGAGATTATAATACTGTGAATTTTTTAGGTTTCCTGGATCCACTTGGATCAACATCATAACCATATTTCCATATACTTTAAATCAAGTTTAGGGTTGCATAATAAGCATAAAAGATAGAATGGTGTAGGAATATGTATAAGATAAGTGTTTGAGAATGTCTATGAACTTTCATATAAACATAACAAAAAATATCTAATGACTGGACTCATCACTCCCCCCAACTACCCATTTGCTTGTCTCTAAGCAAATTAACTAGGGCTAGAGGTTTTCAATGCAAAGTGATTTCCCTAAGGTTTATAATAGCATCCACTCCTTTGACCTATTTCAAATAGAATCCTCTATAGCATGCAAGTTTGTTCATTCTAGTAACCTTTGCTCTCTTAGATTCCTCTTTCTTCTCCCTTGTCTAGTGTGGTATCAAGTATAGGAGCATTGGTGGTTTGAATGTAAGTGGTACCCATTCAAGTCCTTTATCCCTTGCAATATCCATATAACTTCGTGTTCTTTCAACAATGGCCATAAAATTGTAAACAAAGTGGGGCTCTTTCCTCTATAATCCAGGAGTTAAATTGTCCCATCTTTCCTACACAAACTTGTAAGAATGATGGATGAGTCCAACATTCAATATATGCATCCTTCTATAATCTTATATTCTCAAATTCATGATCTTCCTACCTACACCTTTATGGTACAAGAGTTGTATCCATTCTTCTATGATTACCTCAGGGGTTTTAGATTCCTTCCTTATTGGAAGAGCAACTGATTTCTCTCTCTCCATATACTTTTGCATAATTTCAACCCTATACTTTTCATTCCTAAAATAGGATGTTAGTGCCCTTAATTGTAAATCTCCCACAAATATTAATAGGTTCAATTCTTTGTCTTCATACACAACATAATTATGCAAATAATATTCACACAATTGATCTTATTCTTTTGGTGTGGCATTAGTAAAAACATTTAGAAAATCAAATTTTCTACTCATATCAACTAGCTGATTACTAATCAACCTACTGAGCTGATAACTCAATAAATTCTCTTGCAAAAACAAAGCATATGTCCTGGATGGAGGTCTGCATTTAACAATTTGGGTGGCTTTATCTGCTACTTCTTCCACCTTGAATACTAACCTTTTCAATTCAACATCTTTACTCTCCAGTATCCTAGTATGCTCTAAGATCATTATTTCTTTTTCTTTCTTCCAATTCTCCTTCTACTTATAAAACTCTTGAGTAACTTTCCATAATTGGTATCCTACGAACATAGTTGTATGATAGGTTGGATTTTTTACATGGTAGGGGGTCTTCTGTTCTCAGTTACAAGTTCTTTGTTTCCTGCTTTAACTATTGCTAGTTGTGCAAGCAAGTCTAACTTTGACCCATGTCCATAAGTAAATTCTTCTAATGCTTCTTACAATTCTTTCCTGACATTTCTTTCTTTTAAAAATAATTCCTTATCTTTCAAAAATTGTTCATCACCAACCCTTGTGTATTCATAACCCTCACTATCAGGGCTAATTGGGGATCTCTTCCTAGTTTTGTTGGCTAATTTTTGTGGGAACATGCACATTTTCAGACACATTGTCCTTTAGCTCTGAGTTAGTACCTACTATCACAATATCTTCTTTTTCTCAATACTACCCCTTATAGCACCTTTCCTTTTCAGACAGTGTAAATGCCTTATTTGAGTGGGTTTCTTTTTCTGCACCTTTGAAGGTGCAGAATAAGAACCACCTCTCTTCTTTTTGGTTTTTGGTGTTTTCCTAGATGTTGGGGTTTCATGTACCTCTTTTGTTGTAGGTTGATAATATGTTGCATTTGGTGATATTTGCACACTTTGCTCCTCTGATTCCCTTACTGCGAGTAGGTGAAGCAATAGGTGAAATAGGAGGAGTTTCCCTTAAAGATGTAGTAGGTGACTCTAGGTTTTCTAGAATTGTTGGTTTCTTAAGAATATTGTTAATGTCTTCACAAATTAAAAAGCTCTCCCAAGGCACCTATGGATACTGAACCCTAAGGCTCCTCTTTACTAACAAGGTAACCAAATAGTAATGTGATAGAGCTGAATCATTTATCATCCTTTGGTACTCAGACCCCATCTTTTTAGAAAATTATAAAGTAAATTGGGTACATTAACCAATCTATTATGATGGAGGTGACTCGATAGCTTAAAATGCACAAAATATAGAAAGTATTTTCTACCATTACAAGTGATACTTAATAATGTAAGAAGCACAAGAAGCCCATATGCTTGGAAGTGACAATCTCTTGGTACTTTGTGATGATGAATCAAGGTTCTACCTCCCTAAATTCATCCCTAGCAACTACTGCATTCACTTTGACAAGGAATTCAGCTCCATCCCTTGGTAGACTATATACTGAACTACAATTGTAGCTTTTGAAGAGTCCACTCTCAACCCCTTGACAATGGCTTCATCATGTTGTAATGTCATTGCAAACTACCTTGTCATGTCCTCATTATACTCTGTCAACTTCAAAAAGTAGTCTATTTATCCTACTCTTGTGAAAATGGGAAGAAATAAAATTTCCTCCAATATTTACTAGTGTGCTGATGGTTCCCTTTTGAAAATATCACCTCCCATGGTGAGATATCCCAACTCTTCTCAAAACCCTAAAAATTTAGCTCAAAGTTCGAATTCAACAACCCAACAACCCTCTATATCTGCTATACCTAAAGGTACTTCTTTCACTGCAATTTCAACTACTATGTCTCTTCCTCCTTTGTTTTAGCTTGAAAAAACTTGAACTAGCTCATAATTTAGGGAATTGGCAATGAAAATGTTGTTGATCCAGAAAGGTATAAAGGAAAAAAGGGTTTGTATGTTTTTATGTGTTTTTCTTTTGGTGGTGAAAACCAAATTTTGGAATATATACTATCCCCCCTCCAACTTAAAACCTTGAAGTGACCTCACCTCAATGCATGTGACTAGACAGAGGGAATTATTAATTAGTATGGAAATAAGATTAATAAGTGCAAAGCATGCAAAATTAAATGTGAGGACATATTGAATGTATTAGAAATCTATGTTAATCATGGAATATTAGTATGCGTAGTTGTCAGTTGAGATGTATATAACTATGTGCATGTGAAGTTGTTGGAAGAGTGTCCGCAATGTGAGTGTGATTTGATGTTGGATAATTGATATGGGTGATGGAGTAAATGATAGGTCGGTGCATGTGATGAAAGGATGCAACATGTACGGTTGATGGAATGTGAATTGATAGTTTGAATGCATGAAATTCGAGATAGGCGACATGGAGTGGAGTGATCAAGATGAATGTAGTGATATGATAGGCTTATGGCTGCATGTGCGAAAAAGTGGAATGAATGTGGATGAACTGTAATTAATTTAGAACAAATTTTTGAATTCTCTAATAGATAATGGTTGTGGATACCTTCATCAACAAGTCTTGAACTAAATTGTGGTAGCTTTTATTTATGATGCTACAAGTCTCTACTACATAGTGAAGCAGTCTTCAAAAAGGTTGTTGATTATGGGACTTGTGTTGTGTGTGCACATGAAGTAGGATAATGAATTATACTCGAGCGCTCTTAGGAGGTGAGTTGTGTATCTCATCTACTGAGTCATTGTGAGAACCAGTAGTATTTGTTGCTGAGTTGTTAGCTTGTGATAGTATGTCTGTATCAAAACCACTATTTTGACCATATTGATGCATTACAAAAATAAGAAAATCATCTTTTTGAGTTGGTTTCTTGTATATCTTTAGTCTGTCCATTAACTAATAGTGAGAATCTAATTGCATCTATGGTCTGCAATTTAACTGCTCCATTGGGAAATACCTGTTGGATTTCATAGATTCCCAACCATCTAGATTGTAGCTTCCCCTTATAATCTTTGTATTTGAAATCATATAATAAAGCCCAGTCACCTACATTGAATTATTTAGTCCTTATAAACTAATCATGCCATTTAGTCCTTTGTTTTTGAATTATCTATGTGTGATGCATGACCTCCATTCTAATTTAATGTAGCCCATTCAAATTATGTAACCTATCCTTTTGTGTTTTTGTCAAGTTTGTTCTTATTCCATTGCTATTCTAAGTGTTTTATATTCAAATTCTATTGGAAAAACTATTATTTTACCATATACCAACTCATAAGGTGTGAAACCTATAGTTGTTTTCCATGTTGTTCTATAGGCCCACATTGCTTTAGGTAATCTTGTTTCCCAGTCTTTCCTATGAATCTGCACTGTTTTGGTTAGAATATTTTCAATTTCTTTGTTGGTAATTTTCACCTAGCCATTGGCTTGGGGGTGATAAGGTGTTGATTTTCTATGCTAGAATTCATATTCTTCAACCAATTTAGAAATGAGTTCAGAAGTTAACTAGGGACCTTGATCAATTACAATTTCTCTAGGTAATCCATACCTAGTAAATATATCTTCATACAAGAACTTAGCAACATTCCCATCCCTTGCAAACTGTAACGCCTTGAATTCAACCCATTTTTTTAAATAATCTATGCAAACCAAAATATACTCTTTGTTATTAGATGCTAGTGAAATTGGGCCAATGAATTCTAGCCCCCATTTTTCAAATGGTGCTAGTGCCATCTGTGGCTACAAAGGAATCTCATTTTTCCTTATTGGTTTTCCCATTCTTTGACATCTATCACAACTCCTTGTAAATTGTATTGAATCCTTATAGAGAGTTGGACAATAGTAACCTATTGTTAAGATCTTAAATATTGTCCTTTTGGCTACAAAGTGACTCCCACAGGGCTCATCATGGCAACATTTTAGGATGTCAAAGACCTCATCCTCTCTTATACATCTCCTCATAATATTATCTGGACTAGTATAGAATAGGTAATCGACTACCCAAGAATATGGAAAGCTTTAATGCACCAGTTGTCTCTTTTGTCTAGGAGATAAATGTGATGTTATTTACCTTGCCACTAAGTGATTTGTAATATCAAAAAACCATGGTGTGTGTATATTGAGAAAAAAAAATGCTCATTCGGAAAAGAGTCATCCACAACACCTTCTTCTAGTTGTATGGGCAATCTAGATAGAAAATTTACCACCACATTATCTTTTTCAGGCTTGTCCACTATTATTATATCAAACTTTTGTAGTAAGAACAACCATCTGACTAGGCTACCTTGAACCATAAGTTTTTTCATTAAGTACCTTATTGTAGTGTGATCTATGTGGATAAAGACTGGATATCTAGTGATGTAATGCCTAAATTTTTTAATGGAATAAACAACTACTAACATCTCTTTCTCTGTGACAGTGTAGTTAAGTTTTGGTCCTTGTAAGTTTTTATTGATCTAATAGATAACATACTCATTATTACCTTCCTTTTTTCCTAGTACTGCTCCTGTAAAAAAGTTAGAAGCATCAATGTGTATGTCGAGAGATAATTTCCAATTTGGCCCTCTCAAGATAGGTGCTTTTGTCAAGGTTTTCTTAAGTGCTTCAAAAGATTATTGACATTTTGTAGTGCAGTAAAATTCTATATCTTTGGTAAGTAAGACAAATAGAGGTGCTGAAATTTTACGAAAATCCCAAATGAACCTCTTATAGTAGCCTGCATGTCCTAGAAAGCTCCTTGCATCTCTTTGTTTCTATGGGACAAAAAGTGTAGAGATGATCTCAATTTTATGGGGATCCACTTGAATTCCTTCACTTGATATAAAATTCCCTAGAACAATCCCTTGGGTCATCATCATGAAACGTTTCTCATGACTTAATGATAGATTATGTTCTTGGCACCTTTTCAAAGCCTTTTCTAGATTGTTGGGTGCTTCTTCATATGTCTCGCCATAGGTAGTGAAGTCATCCATGTAGATTTCCATGGAATCATGAGCATAATCTGAGAAGATACTTAGCACTACCCTCTTTAAAGTGGCTAGGGAATTACATAGTCCAAAGGGAAGAACATAATAGGCATTTGTACCCCAAGGGCATGTAAATGTAGTTTTATCCTAGTCCTTTGGAGCTATCTTTATTTGGTTATAGCCACTAAATCCATCTAGAAAGGAGTACTTTTTTCCTGCTAGTGTATCAAGTGCTTGGTCAATGAAAGGTAGTGGAAAGTGATTCTTCCTAGTGGTTGTGTTTAGCTCCCTATAGTCCACACATACCCTCTATTTTCCTCCATTCTTAGGGACAATAACTAATAGCGAAACCCATTGACTATTAGAAATAGGGTAAATGATGTCTGCATCAAGTAATTTTTGTAGCTCAATCTTAACTATTTCTCGTAGGTCAAGACTCATTCTCCTTTGGGGTTGTCTAATTGGCTTGAAACCATCATTTGTGTAGATCCTATACATGCACAAGTCTAGATCAATCCCCTTCATGTCATGGAAGTCCCATGTAAAGGTTGTTGTTTGTGCCTACAACATAGTGTTTAGGGAATTTTGTTGTTTTTCAATTAGTCTATTGTTAACATGCAACCTTTTACTTGGCATGATTTCCAATATTTTAGATTTGGATTGTACAAATGAAAGGTCAAGTCCACTAATGTTTGGGACACATTGTTGTGGTATAAGAGAATGGAATAGCTGGGATACTTCTTCTAATGAATTTGTAGGTATAATATTTTGCAGTGGATCCAACAAACATGAAAGATAGTCTTGTTGCTATAGGTCCCTACCACAATTATTCTATATGATGTGATCAATTAAGTCATCATCATCTTGGTTTGCTAATAGGAGGCACCAACTCATTTGATTGCAAAATCCGATGAAAATTTCTAATGAAATATGTATAATTTGATGTATTGTCGGGTGCTTGTGAAATTTGATGTGTAAGTTTCAATTTTTTTAAATTTTATCCCCGACGTTCGTCGAAATTTCGAAGAACCTGGGTTTCGTTGAAATTTTGACGAACAGTTTCATTGAAATTTTGACAAACATGAAAAATTAGAAAAAAAATAAAATTGTAGCTGACATAAATAAAAGTGAGTTTTCCTATTTATTGCGACAGTGTTTTGCTATACTTGTGAATTTTCTCTACTTGTGATAGTTTGTGGAGAACTAAAGACAATTTTCTTGGGAAAAATAATAAAAAAATTCAAGAAGATATTGCCAGGTTGAGGGTAGTCATTGTCTTTTTCCAGAATTCATTTGTGAAGTCATATTTGTACTTCTAGGTTTGAAAATCATATTTTAAAGCAACATCTCATTGGATTTCATTTTTAGACTTGTGCATTTTGAGAATTTCATTTCCAGATTTTGTTGTGCAAGTTCAATATTCTGGTTTTAGGAGTCTAACAGTTGGAAATCATAGTAAAATCAGAATTTAATAAGTTCTAGAATTAACATTTTAAAGTGTTTTTTGGGTTCATTAACTTCATACTATCTTCTCTTTTGTAGGGGTGGTTGCATGCCAAATTTTTTTGGTGCAAAATATCAGAATTATTAGATTTTGTTACTTGTCTATGATTACAAATTATTAGAGTTTGAGTTTGATATTTTTTGAAGATCTAAATATTCAAGCTTGGTAAAGAAAAATTATGTCAGATAATATTAGTGCAAAACAAAATGAACAGACAATTACTAGAATGTGGGATAGATTGAAAAGAAAGGGCGATGAGAAATTTTATTGTCCTTGCAATAATTGCAAGGGCTTAAAGATGAGAATACTTTTAATCACAACAACTGAGAAACATTTTAGGCAACATGGTCACATTGAAGGGGGGCATGATTATCGTCCATTGGTAAGTTGTTCATTATATTTCTTTATATTGATTGAATTTGTAAATGTTTATATCATTTTAACAATTCTATATATATATATAAAATCACTTGATCATGATCATGGTTTATTTGTGTCGATCGTTATTATAAAGGTGGGGTGCCCTAGGGCACACAATATGGATTATCATGTCCCAGAGAATGTGGTTTTGCAAGTGGAGGAACATGGAGTTGTGAATATTGAATATGAAGTTAATGATCAATCCTATTGAAGAAGATGGTCATGCGCCGAAAAACACAGTTGAAGATGATGGTACAAATACATTGATCCATGACACGTTTAGTGGTGCAACTGATCATGATGATCGAGATGACTTTGATGATGTTCATGATTTACCTGTACTTGAGAAGGCACACGAGCCCCTTTATGAAGGCTCTGAAACAACTATTCTCTGTTGTATTGTTGCTGGTGAACTTGAAGGTTATGAATGGTTTATCCAACATAGCAATCTCACAGATGTTAAGGTATGTCATATATGTCATCTTTTTTCATCTATTTTAATTGTTGTTAGTTCATCACTAGTAAATAACGGATGAAATATGTACCATTAATATTATTTATATTAACAAATTATTTTTTTGTTGTAGATTGATAGGTGAATTTTTGTTATCACCATCTAATATTTTACCTCGCTCATACACAGATTTATCTGCCATTATGAAAGATACTGGAATGGAGTATCAAGCAATAGATGCATGTCTGAATGATCATATTATATATCATAAATAACATGAATTTGCAAATGAATGCCTAAAATGTCATATCAATCGATATCAAACAGATTAACTAACAAAAAAGGTGCCTCACAAGGTTCTTTGTTATATTCCCATTATTCCATGTATGCAATTATTATTTAGGTGCGAAAGCTTAGCACAATTTATGGATTACCATGCACGAAATAGAAGTGGAGATGACATTCTTCGAATGCCTGCACAGATGGTTTTACATTTAGGGACATGGAGGAAAAATTGCCACACTTTAACGAAGAACCTCGTAATCTCATGCTTTCATTGGCAGTGGATGGTGTCAATCCATTTGGAGAGATGAGATCTATTTACTTGGTGTGGCCTATTTTTGTTATCAACAATAACATTCCTCCATGGATGTCAATAAAGAGGGAGCACATAATGTTGGAAATGATTGTTCTAGGTATTTGTTTACATCAATTTTCTTTAACATAGTAGCATCTCATTTGTCTTATTTGTTACATAATGACTTATATTTTTTTCATTTAAGATTCATGTACATTAATTTATATATATTGCAGTAAAATGGTTATAATAATTATGTAATGTTTATGTTCATTCAACTAGGTAAGTACCAAGTTAAAGATATGAATGTATATATCGAACCTCTTATGAACGAGTTACTAAAGTTATGGAATGGTGTCACTATGTATGACGTCTCTAGACCAATAGGACAAGAAAATTTCAATTCCATGCAATGCTTGTATGGACAATTCATGATGCCCTAGGGCTAACACATTTTTGTGGTATGTTATAACATTTGACTACACTTTAACGATATTTAATTTTATGAAGTAGATATCATGCATGTTTTTTAAATAATCTATTCATTATATATAATTATAAAAATTGACATATTTATTCCAATCATATATGATCTTGCAGGTCTTCAAACAAAGGGAAAATTTGCGTGACCAATTTGTGGTCCAAAGATGAAATCTCATCATTCAACAAATTTAGGAAAGTAGGTGTTTGATGAGTATAGGCACTTCCTCCACATAAATCATAACTATCGAGCAACTGAAAAACATCTTTTGAATGGGAAAGAAGAGACTACATCAAAACCACGAAGAATGACACCTCGCCTATGGAAGTTGGAATATAATAGAATTAATCGTCAAGGTTATACATCAGATCAAATTGTTTATCTATCATATATGATATGTTTGGAATTTATATTTTTATATTATGTTTTGTTTGCTCATGCTATAATTGACAATGATTGTCGTTGTTAATTTGTTTAACTTATATGCTTCATGAAGGTCATTAAGGCATTAATGGCCAACTTCCACAGGGAATGAAAAGTTATCCTAGACAATTTAGTAGGTTTCCCTACTATGAGCAGCTACAAATTGTGCATTTGTTTGATATAATGCATATTAGAAAGAATATAACAAAAACGTTATGGAAAATATTGGATGGAAGGTATGACAAAGAAAAAATTGTCAAAATTTGTAGTGACATTTAGGAAGCCAATTATGCAATGAAAAATTTCATTCAATTAAATAGTGATGGAGACCAAATTAATATAGACACCCTTCCTTGGTTATTAACGAAGTAGCAACACAATGGTATAAAATAAGTCATACGAAAAATTCGATTTCCCACAGGATTGGCTGTGAACATAAACAATATCATAACAAAGAAAGGTGAATTTGGGTCAAAGATGAAAAAAAATGATTGACATACCTTCATTAAGGTAATTATTCTGGTATATTATATATATATTTATATACTGCATGTACTTTTCAGTGTATTATGTTTACTACTTTTGGAAAAATAATGAAAAGATCATTTTATAATTGTTGCAGTACGTTCTACCTCTATCTCTCCTAGATAACTTCGACAACAATGTCAAGAAAGTTATATATGATCTTGGAAAATACATGAGGTAAGTAGCGATATTTGTTCAATTCATTGTGTAGATCTTATAATTGTCATTTTTTTTACTTGTTATGTGGTATATTGTATATTTTTGTTAAATCTCGTTAATATATTTGTGCCTTGAATCACTTGTAGATGGTTGTCATCTAAAGAAATCCATAAAGAAGATATAAATTATTGGAAGAGAAAAATTCGTCGTCTAATGTGTGAAATGCAAAAGTGTCTACCTTCAACATTTTTCAATGCACAAGAACACTAGCTCATACACCAAGTTGAAGAGATTGAATTGTGTGGACCTGTACACACAAGGTCAATGTGGATGGTTGAGAGGCACTTGAAATTTTTGAAGGCTTTGGTTAGACAAAGAGAAAATCTTGAGGGTTCTATGGTGGAGGGATATATGGTATACCAAATCATGGTGTACATTTCTAAATATCTTCCTAAGTTTGCAACAAAGATCCATGTAGATCGTATTTGGGATCCCAACTCCATTAACAAATTTGAAGGGAAGTACCTAATGGGTAAATGTAGATTGAGGAAAGTGAGAGGTAATTATAAACATTTTTCATTTGGTTTATATGTATATTGTACTTATTTAATTATTAATCTTCAATATACATCAATTATAAATTAAGGTCGTACACTGTGGTAATTAACTAATTGATGTAGACTTGGGAGGCTCAAATCAACCAACCTATCAACCTACCTTTAAGAGGCTTCCAAAAGGTTTAGAATGAATACTTTAAATGCTCCAAACAACTCTCAAAGCTTGACAAACAACATAAGTCAAATTTCACACTTTGACTCCTTGAATCCTTTTAGTAGTGCAAACCTACTAGTTTTTTTCTAATAACTCAAAACTTTCCCAAAACACTAGATAAAAAATTGATGGTTTTAGACACCCATTTTGGTTTTATTAAAAATACTTCAAGGGAAAGTACAAGTCCTTTGGAACAAATCACTAAAATCACCCTTTTAGGTTGTGTTGATTAGGCTGATTATGCCTATTTTACAAAACAACTAGTCTTTAAACTTGTCATATGCCAATGAAATATTGGGATAGAATTTTTTATGCCTCCAAACCTCCAAATCCACAAAAATATTCCACTTCTAAGGCCAGATTCTTGCCAAACCCAAAAACCCTTGTTTTAGGCCAAAATCATGAGGGTTTATTCAAACTCATACTTCCACGACCTCCCAGACCTCAAAACCAACTCAGAAACAACCCATTAGGTCTACACATGGGTAAAAATTTATAAAAGCAGATCTCCCATACATATTTTGTTGAAACCTAGGCTTGAACCTCTCATTTCACATGCTTTTCTTCACAAAACTATTGAGGACAACAGATATACCTTCTTTATTTCTCAGCTTATGAGGGTTTACAATGATCACTTTATTCCTTTTAAATGCCTTTACACCTCAAATACTAAACAACCACCTCTACAACTGACTTTTTAATCTTTTATGATCACATGAAACATAAAACACACCAATTTCAAGGTTATTAACATCACTATTGAAATGTTTTTATTTTTTGAACTTTCAAATGTATTAAAACTCCTAGGACACCTCTAAGACCATGCTAGTGGATTGATAATAGCCTTATTATTGACATGACACTAACCTTGCACCTTTTTACATGTAAATTCTCCAATTTGCCTTAAAAAGGCTACAAAACTCTTTAGTGCAAGACTCAAACTCATAACTCAAAACTTCACCTAGACCATGTCTAATGGTCTTAATTGACCTTAATCAAGACAAAAAAATCCAAAAGACTCACTCTACCTATTGACCATCTATCCACCTTCAAATAATCACAAGTTGAGAATGAGGTATAGGTGCTCTTGCACCACTAATTGTACGTCGTTTGTGAATTTCAATTTTTTTTGATATAGTTGGTCAAGAGTGGGATGCACTACATTTGTACATCGCAAACAATCATGATTGGATGACGGTATGGATTGAATGATTTCAACAATCTTGTTGCACATTAACATGGGAAGGTGTGGCTTCATTGGTTAAAGAAGCTCATCGTAATGGAGATTCCATTATTACACCAAGGGAAATTGATTTAGCATATGGTTTAAGAGATAAATAGGTACATATAAATATATTAATCACCCATATTATTTAATTATTTTCAATTATATTGATGTATATATATGTTGATATTTTTTTCTTTGTATACATTCAACCAAGAATAAATATGTTTATCAACTGACAATATTGCAATAATTTTTTCATGTTTGACATATTGCAGGTGAAACACCACAAGGCTATGTGGTGCAATGGTCGTAAATTTCGAATAAAAAAGTTGGATGACACAGAGATAACTTGTGATTATGGGATAACTGTAGTCTTTCAGGTGACTAATGTTTCATCTAGAAGTGACATACATCTAGAAGTCTTAGAAAATCGATACTATTGGATTTTGAATGATATACTTGAGTGTGACTTTAAGTACTTCAAATTAGTTTTGTTTGTTGTCCTATGGTATAGGTTATGATTGAATGAAAATGATCTCGAGAGAACTGTTATTGAGCATGATAATGGATTTACCATGGTTAATACAAGGTCGATCGAGCGAGCTGGAAATGAGCCTTATGTTCCTCCAAGCCAATGTGATCAGGTATTTTACTCAAAGGTTCCAAGTAAACTGGGTTGGTCATTTGTTGTTAGACATGATCCAAGTGGAAGGCTAGTAAAGTATAATGTGGTGGAAGAAGAAGATACCAAAGAACTAGAAGATGATGTAGATGATGATCAAGATCACCAGTTATTTGATGATGTTCCTGACAAAGATGTCGAAGAGGAGGAACTAGATCATGATGATGTAGGAGTTAATGTTCATGAAGATGATATCCATGTGCATGATGACATTATCAAAATTGATATCAATGGCGATGATGATGATATGACCAATCCTTACAATGTCGAATATGGATTAGATGATACAGACAAAAAGTTGGATGAAGAAGAAGATCAATGACATTGAAATGTATGAGTTATGCGATTGCATTATCTATTTGATATTCATTTCTTGATAGAATTATATTTGACTTATGTGGTTACATAATTAATTCATGATGTTTTTAATTTTTATGCCATTACATAATTAATTCATGACGTACTTTTTAATGTTTAATTTTAATTCATGATGTTACAACTATTGTAGTTCTCCTAGAAATTTCCATATGATCATAATGAATAGTGTTTTGGGAAATTTCATGTAAGATGACACATTGATCGTAGTAGTGAAATAATTGCAAAGTCATTTAGAATTTTTAGACCAATCACCCTTCACAATGTCATTTTTAGGATCATCTCCAATTTGATTACTAGGACACATAAGGTTGGATTTGATTGGCTTATCTTGGAGGAACATTGTGGCTTTGTGTAATGTGAGAAAATTTTGGATGGGGTAGTTGCTATTGCTAAGGTGGATCACTCCTTTCTGCGAAGGCCATACACTTATGATTGGGTCAAGTGTTCTTTTCTTTAGAAAATTCCTATTGCCTTTTTGATAGGTTATGATTTGATTAGATGGGTTATGAAGCACTTATTTCAAGTAATTTATGTCTATTTTAATTTGTAATTTATTAAATTCAAACACATCCAAAATTATGTCCCTTGCTTTAATTGATTATTACGTTATTTAATTATTAACTCAAATGACACCTCCAATTTAACTATATATATCTAATTGAATATATCTAAAGTGTTGAACATTTTTAGATCAAATTTAGTAATTAACTCAAACAACTTTTCCAATTTAACTAACATCTTTTAAGATATTAAACAAATATGATTTATGAAAGAAGTATATTGGCGTGAAATTAAATATGATTTGTATTCCAATGTAAAAACTACAAAGAATGGAAACAATTCTTTCAACACATAAACTATTATGTAGTAGTCAATTAAAATGAAAAATCTTACTCTATATTAGTTAGGATACACAACTAAGAAAATGATCTAAATAGTCTAATAATTTGACCATTAACATATAGCAATTTCTATAGAGTTGTAGATCTCTTCCATTTCAAAAAAAAAAAACAATATTAGGTAGATAATCAAACATCTTTCATTTCTACAGCGACTTATTTATCCTAGAGAAACTAAGTATATAGTATACAAAGAAAACGAACAAACCCATAACTACCCCTATTTTGAAGGAGTTTAGTTTTCTCCCCTTCATGATCTCCCTAATGTTGTCTAATTATTTTAAAGAGACCAAGGGTCATAACACAAATTTATTCAACCCACTAAATAGCTTGGTTAATGAAACTTTACAAAAGAAACAAAACAATTGCTACATTTGGCATTTCATGTGGAATGAAGAGTGGTGACAATAATCTACTTATAGTTTAATAAAACACTATTTTAAGAAGGATTGACATTAGAGAGATAGAGAAGAGGGGGAGAGAGGGAGAGATAGGTTGAAGAGGAAGAGAGAGAAGAGATGGAGATAGATAGGTAGAAAAGGGAGAGAAAGAAGAGGGGAAGAGGGAGAGTGATATGTAGAAAATGAGAGAGAGAAGAAGATAGGGGAGAGAGGGAGAGATAGCTCAATATATATAGAGGGAGAGGGAGAGACATAGAAAGGGGGTGATATAGAGAGATAGAGGGGGATGGTGAGAGAGAGATAGAGATATATGGTAAGAGAAAGAGAGATGGTAAGAGAAAGAGAGATGGAGATATATGGGAAGAGAAAGGAAGAGAGGTGGAGATAGAGAGTTGATGGATAGGGGGATAGGGAGGGAGAGATGGTGAGAGATAGAGAGGGGGAGATAGTTGAGAGGGGGAGGGAGAGAGAGGGATATTGATAGGTAGAGGAGGAGAGATAGAGAAGAGGGGGAGAGAGGGAGAGATAGGTTGAAGAGGAAGAGAGAGAAGCGATGGAGATAGATAGGTAGAAAAGGGAGAGAAAGAAGAGGGGGAGAGGGAGAGTGATATGTAGAAAGGGAGAGAGAGAGAGAGAAGATAGGGGAGAGAGAGATAGCTCAATATATATAGAGGGAGAGGAAGGGACATAGAAAGGGTGATATAGAGAGATGAGGGGGATGGTGAGAGAGATAGAGATATATGGGAAGAAAAAAGAGATGGAGATATATGGGAAGAAGAGATGGAGATATGGGAGAAAGGAAGAGGTGGAATGAGAGTCGATGATGAGGGATAGGGAGGAGAGATGGTGAGAGATAGAGAGGGGGAGAGGAGAGAGAAGGGATATTGATAGGTAGAGGAGAGATAGAGAAGAGGGGGAGAGAGGGAGAGATAGGTTGAAGAGAAAGAGAGAGAAGAGATGGAGATAGATAGGTTGAAAAGAAGAGGGGGAGAGGGAGAGCGATATGTAGAAAGGGAGAGAGAGAAGAAGATAGGGGAGAGAGGGAGAGATAGCTCAATATATATTGAGGGAGAGGGAGATACATAGAAAGGGGGTGAGAAAGGAAGAGAGGTGGAGTTAGATAGTTGATGGATAGGGGGGATAGAGAGGGAGAGATGGTGAGAGATAGAGAGTTGTCCAAGAGATAGCTGAGAGGGGGAGGGAGAGAAAGGGATATTGATAGGTAGAGGAGGAGAGATAGAGAAGAGGGGGAGAGAGGGAGATAGGTTGAAGAGGAGAGAGAGAGAGATAGAGGGGTAGAAAGGGAGAGAAGAAGAGGGGGATAGGGAGAGTGATATGTAGAAAGGGATAGAGAGAAGAAGATAGGGGAGAGAGGGAGAGATAGCTCAATATATATAGAGGGAGAGGGAGAGACATATAAAGGGGGTGATATAGAGAGATAGAGGGGATGGTGAGAGAGAGAGAGAGATAGAGATATATGGGAAGAGAAAGAGAGATGGAGATATATGGGAAGAGAAAGGAAGAGAGGTGGAGATAGAGAGTCAATGGATAGGGGGGATAGGGAGGGAGAGATGGTGAGAGATAGAGAGGGGGAGATAGCTGAGAGGGGGAGGGAGAAAATGGATATTGATAGGTAGAGGAGAGATAGAGAAGAGGGGGAGGAGAGATAGGTTGAAGAGGAAGAGAGAGAAAGGGGGGAATGGAGTGACATAGATAGTGGGAGATATAGAGAGATAATTATATTAATTATAATATTATATATTATATTAATATATATTATAATAATTATAATATTATATTAATATTATAAAATTATAAAATTATATTAATTATACATAATTTATTATGTAAAATTTAACATGGCGCCACAATTTTCATTTTAATTGACATAATCTAAAAACCTAGCTCGTCAAATTGGAGAAGTGAGTCGTGAGCCAATAGAGGAAATGTTGTAGGAATCCCACAGATCGAGCTTGCTTGGCTGCAAAAATTGGAATTTTTGCGATTTTTTTTTCCGTGAAGGCTTCTGCATCTCATCTGTCGCCAAAATGATCCATATATTTCATCTAAAATTTATGAATTAGAGTGCTATAGGGTTTTTTATTTGATTTTATTTGTGAATATTACTCTTTGTGATTGTATTTTGTATATTTGTCTTCAATAATGGTGGGACAAACCATAACTCAGTGCTTTCAATCACTTTGTAACTCCGTTATTGGTGACTCTGTTGTTTGCTTGTGAGAATCACAAGTTGGAATGCATGTATGTCATTTGCAAGTGAGAATCACAGTTCACCGCCTTGTCTATGCTACGACATTTGAGCCCCAAACTAGACATCATCCTTTTTCACAATCACACAAGCTACCCTATTGCAAGGAGAAAATATAGAATCACTAATAATGGGAGCTCATACTAGCCAAGCTAGAATAGTTGCACCACCTTTCCCCAAATATGATTAGTGAAAAAAGTTAAACTCTCTCCAAACAAATTTAAGAGTACATTCTAGCTCAAATCTCATAGCTTTAGTTTCTTGAAAGATCTAAAGCAATCCATTTTAAGCCTATTATTGTAAGAGGATCTTAAAATGCATTATTTCTAGAAGATTCCAAACTCTAACATTCCAATTG
This sequence comes from Sequoia sempervirens, assembly GCA_007258455.2. Taxonomy (NCBI): domain Eukaryota; kingdom Viridiplantae; phylum Streptophyta; class Pinopsida; order Cupressales; family Cupressaceae; genus Sequoia; species Sequoia sempervirens. The sequence continues at coordinate 31,726,573 of VDFB02379711.1, read as the reverse complement.
GTGCATCCTATTTTCATTTATAGTACAACCTATCAAAATATTTGGGTTATTTTTCCTCTCCATTTTTTCCACTCTTGTGATTATTAACACATGAGTCGGTTTGCTTTCTCTTTTTTCAACCATCCACATCAACACTTGGCCTAGGGAAAAATCTTCCTAGATAGTAGCTTCATCTTGGAATAGATAATTAATAAAATTGAATCTTTACTCTTAGATTTACTCATGAAAATTGTATGGGAAGGGTCTTTGGAAATCATAGACTCAATGTTTTGTAGAGCTTGGGGAGCAATGGGAGGTGTAGCTAAACTAACAAACAAATTAAACTCTTTCAATATTTCTAAGGCAAGCTCTTGGGCATTTTTTTATTACCTAGAATCATCCTCAAAAAAAAACAAGAAGAACAAGCTCATTGTTGAAAAAAGGCATATATGCAAGGATACCAACATATGCCTCACTAGAATGAGAGTCCTCCAATTTCTCAATAATCTCATCTAAAGTATCAAATTCATTCTCGTAAATTTTTTTATTGTCTATTTTTTATTTCCTTCACAATCAAGGATGAAATTCTATTAGCTACAAGTCTATTAATATTCTTAAGAATCTTTGGGCCATGCCTTCTTTGATGACCATCCATTTTACATAGAAAACAAGCATTCAAACCTCTCAAAACTTTAGTATCATGTTTAGTTTGATTATCACTCAATTGAAAGCACAAAATATGTAGAATACACTCATCATATTTGAGAGATATAAAAACCCTAGAGTTAAGATGGGGAAGAGTAGATCTTGTTTCTTCCACTTGCAACACATTGCCCAAATATTTGAGGACTTGAGGGATAAAAGTTCACATCTAAGTAGAGATATTTTAAAATTCCAACCACCTTAACAAATAATTGGCTAAAGCATTACATAGGGTAGAATCAAGGGTTCAAAGATGGACCTAAAAACAAAATTTTCCATATTCTAAAACTATTTCTTTTAAAACTCTTGATTGCATACCATGATTTTTGAAGAAGAAAGTGAATAAATATTTATGTATCATTCTATAGAAAGAAACATAGATTCCCATCAATTTTCCCCCACATATTGACAATCCACTTATTAAAACAATTCCTCAAAGAGAGGAAATCAAGACCATACAAATAATGAAGGCATCAATCTTTTTAACCACTTCTTTCTTAACAACTTCAACCATATCTAGGTTTGGTTTTATGTAAGATTTGCTATCACTTATGATGTTTTTTCCCTTATTTTCTACCACTCTAAATTTTCTACCAGCATTACTTGTTTTATGTCCATTTTTTTCTTTATTTACAAATTTATACATGGATAATCATGATATCCAAGTTATTAGCTCATAACCACCCTTCTAATAGAAAAAAAGAGTTGGGCAATGATAATAAATATTAGGAAATGGCCTAAATACCACTCAAAACAAAAAAAACAACCAAAACATCAAGTGTACAACTACAAAGTATATCTACTTCAGACACCCATAAGACTTGGGAAACCACAAACACAAAAATATAGAAATGAAATAAGGTTGATAAAATAAACATGACACACAAAAATGTAAGTTCAAAGAGTCACACCAATTACTCTTTGTGATTGTATTTTGTATAATTGTCTTCAATGTCGATGGGACAAACCATAACTTAGTGCTTTCAATCACTTTGCAACTCTATTATTGGTGACTCTATTGTTTGCTTGTGAGAATCACAAGTTGGAATGCATGTCTATTGTTTGTAAGTGAGAATCACAGTTCACCACCTTGTTTATGCTACAACATTTTTCATACATGTATACCAAAGCATTTTATCAAACAATTCACTGCCTTGCTGCTATGGGCTAAAAGCCTAAAACAAGTTCTTTTGAACAAGCTATGGGAAAAAATCTATCAAAGCATAATAGCAATAGCATAAACAAGGCAATGAACTGTTTGGAAAAATGCCTAAAAGAATTGTGGTCTCATGGTGATGGAATGCCATGACGAATGCCTATGGCTATGGATTTTCATGGCATTCCATCTTCATGAGACTACATTTCTTTGAGGAATTTTTTTAAATAGTTCATTTCCTTGCTATGCTACGACATTTTTCATACATGACTACCAAAGAATTTTATCAAACAATTTACTTCTTTAATGCTATGGCTGAAAGCCTAAAACAGGTGCTTTCGAACAAGCTATGGGTACTTGGAAAAAAAATGTCTAAGCATAATAGTAAGCAATAGCATAGACAAGGAAATGAACTATTTGAAAAAATGCCTCAATGGTGATGGAATGCCATGAGAAGCCATATACAAGGCAGTGAACTATTTGAAAAAATGCCGCAAAGAAATGTGGTCTCATGGTGATGGAATGCCTCAAGGCAATATGGTCTCATGGTGATGGCATAGAGAACTAGAGAATTGATGCAATCCACTCATCCTACCTTAAAACATACCAAAAGTCTCCTAGCAATTAGACATAGGAAGATTTAAGATGACTTAAACAATTTTTATTACCAAAGCATAAACTTATGATGACTTAACTAGTCCTAGTACACAATCCCTCCCCGTTAACCACTTAGACATATGGAGTTTATCAATGGACTACTGAACCACCTCACACGTGCACCTAAATTATTTCTATTAGTGTTCTAGCGATGAAATGATAGATTAATCATAATGCCACCTTGGGATCACATCACCATGAAAGAACTTCATCCAACATCCTTATGAGTGCAAGTACCACCAAATAGGTATTTTTCAGATCTGTCTTCCTTGAGTGAGGGAAATTTAGGAGGAGAAGAGGAAAGCGAGACATGTAGTAGGTCTAAAAGAGGGAGATCAACTAGAGGTCAAAAGATTAGAAGAAAATTATGTAAATGCATGGATTTTTTCTTGTTGAAGGGGGGTCATGTTCTTATGATGATGAGAGCATAGGTGACATCAAGGTTCCCTTGAAGTACAAACATCTACAGAAACAATGGGTACCTAGGGAACTTCCTCCAATAAACATTGATTTTTGTGTCAACGAGCGGATATATTACATAGAACCATCGTCATTACATGGTTTAGGCCTATTTTGCATGGACGACATAAAGGTCTATTATGACAAAGTTACTAAATTGATGGAGTATGTCAGAACTTGTTACAGTTACAATGATTGGATGCAATTGGTTCGATATACACGAAGTATGTGTAGGTATGCACTGTCAACAAATTATATATAGCTAAAAGATAATGATCAAAATAAAGGAGTGGCTATGTACATTGTTAGAAGGCCAAAAGCATCAGGGAATATTGCAGGGTTTATAAATAGTACATGACTTGGGTCAACAAATAATCAACCCAATTTCATATTCGAGGCATGCGAGGGAAACTGTGTATTTGTATGTGCGATAAAATCAATAATTGCAGGGGAAGAGTTGCTAATCAATTACAATTTGAATCACTTAGATAAAAACACAATTACTATGGGGGTGGTACATACTATATACCATTTTACCCAACCTCCAATTAATGACTCCAATCTACCATTTTATTATTATGTTTTTTTTCGTAAGTCCATTGGTTTCATTTTGGTAATGTTTTTTTATATTTAATTTTTGTTACAACGGGACATTGATCGTATGGGGAAGGCTTTGACCTAGACCACAGATCGTGATGCATCTTCAAGTGCTTCTACCCAACATGTTTACCTCATTGTAATTGCACAAATTAGATATGAGAAAAATGTTTTATTATTATGCTTTTTTCATAAGTTTATTGGGTTAATTTCGATAATGTTTTTAATATTCTTATTGCAGTCGACTAATCGAGGAAAGGAACTAGTAGTAGAGGAGAGCATCCATAGGGTTGAGGTGCAGTAAATGTTATTGGATGATGACATCACATATTCAACAAACCCTCTTGATATGATAAGGAAGACACAAAAAAATTGCAATGAAGAAATCCTTCAATTTTTATTCATAGTGCCTCAAACAGATGAGATAAGAGAGGGTTAAAATATTGACTGAGAGAGTACAAACTTGCAAGTAAGCTATCATGAGGTCTTTAATTATAACATAAGTTCATTCATGGTTTTATAATTTGTATTCTTTTATGTCATGAACTAAATATGTGTTGTTTTTACAAGATATTTTGCGTCCTCATGATGTTGTTTCCCATCATTAGGTTATTGCAGGTGTTTCCCGCAGAGTAGGGGTTGGTACAAGTGTCCATCCTGATCTTCCTGCATATACATCACATCATCTGACCCCATCATTTGTGCCTATATTTTTTACTAAAATGTTGGCAACACATAGCATGCATGCATCAGGAAGTATTGGTGATGCAGAGGCCACTAGTAGTGGTGATGTTTTAGCAACATTTCCTAGATCTTCCCATATTACTAGTACGGGAACATTGCTGGTCACATTTGTGGTGACTGAGGATTTCGTTCCCATAAAGATAGAGAAGGTCCTAGGTAATTTAAAATGTTTTAATTATTATTATATATAATCCAATTGAAATTTACTTATTGATCACTCTTTTTAGACTAATGATCCCATGATCATTTTGCAGGAAATGATGTTTTTTATAAACATCTAGGTGATATAACATTGGAGCTCTTCAGGCCCACCATACGTACATGGTGGAATGCCCAAAATCAAGATTTAAAGGATGAGCTCATTAACCGTTTAGTTGTGTTGTTCGTGATAAAACATTCAACCGAACCAAGGTCCCCGAAATCTGGTACCTATCTAAAGTATGTGAGGGACAAATATAGGTCACATTTAGAGAAGAAAAAAAAGCGAGCGCCCCCCATGATTCTGAGAGGGAGTGGAAGGACCTAGTGTCCGATGGAAAGAGAAGGCTGAAAAGAAAAAAGGAAAGACACCACCGGGCCAAGGAAGGTATGTGATACTATCAACAATGTAATTATATACTGATTACTCTTTCTTTTTACATAATCTAACATATTTCAAACTTTTCATAGGCTGCCCGACACATCGAAGGCAACAAAGGAAAGACTAGAAAAACACAGGTAGCACAAACTTGGCTTTGGTGGTTATATGAATTAGCCGCATGAATTGCAAGTATCAATAAATGAAATATAGCATCCAAATAATAAATTGCAAACAATTTTTTTTTTATCACACCATAGAAGCAAAATTCATGATCTTATGCAAAAATGTAGGGCTCTGAATTCAACATAGCACCCATAGAAGAGTAAATGAAGATTTCCTTCCAGTATGGCTATGAAGTTTTGGCTGAACGACTAAGAGTCTTGACTGGGAAAACACAATCTTCCACTACATCTGAAACAAAGGTAAATAAACTCAATAAAGTTTATTTAAAATTGAATACTTGTGCAATCTATTCAATATTAATTTCCACCATAAAGTAATTATGTGCCTGTTTGTTTTAAACAGACAAACAATGATAATACTGTACATGACATTAGAATGCAACCTGGTGAGGGTGGAGCACAACCTGTAGATGAAGGTTATAGTGTGCATCCCGGTATTGGATGTATTCATGTGCTATACAAAACACAATATGGATTAATACAATTAAACATATTTAATTTCAATTGGTGTATTAATTAATGTAACCTTTCATGTTTCAATTTTAGAGCATGTAGAGCATGATCAACATGTTGAGCATGATCAGGCTAGAGAAGATCAGGAACACGATGTGGCCCCATCAGGTAAAAAGGACCACTCTAATATTCTCTTAAACATATTTAATTGCAATTGGTGTATTAATTAATGTAACCTTTTGTGTTTCAACTCAAGATTAGGATTTAGAGGGTGTTTAACATGTTGAGCATGAGGCTATAAGACAAGATTAGGAACATGATGTTGCCCCATCAGGTAAAGAGCACCACTCTAATGTTCTTTTAATTAATAAAATACTTATAACAATAATAACAAAACATATCAATTTAACATTTCTTTGTTATTGTAGCAGACCCCCCCTTGCAGCGGCCTCTATGTCGTGATTAGTACATGACTAAGGGTAGAACAACTGAAGGGGGAAGATGATTTAGAAAACAATACTCCACTTTAGCTTTTTTTAGCTTAAAAAAAGAATAAGAAAAAAGTGATTGTAATCATATTATGACAACCATATTTTTGATAATATGTAAAAACTGAATGAATGAATGTTATATGTTAATGAATGAATGTTATATGTTATTAATGCATGAATGAATGAATGCAAATATGTTAATGAATGAATGTTATATGTTATTAATGGATGAATGAATGATTAATGTTATATGATCGGGTATGGGGAATTGAGAGTGATGTGAGGGGGGGAGGGGCCAAATGAACTTCCAACACCACGTGGTTGGCCCTGTTAAGTAGAGAATATTAAACTATTCTCAAAACAAAGAGAAGATCAATATAACTACATCCAAGTATCTTTTTAATTCCTCTATCTTTCATCAATCTCTTTCCTATTTGAACCTCGTACAAATGTTTTACATGAAGAACCCATTATTGTGAAATGTGCCTCTAGTTGAGTAAACTGAATCAATGCTCTACATCATAATTTCAAGTTATTTCCATTCCAATGTTCTGAGTTTAGTTTTTTTGTATGGCTTTGTATGAATACCACATTATGTTGTGTTTGGATTTGGTTTCAAAGCTCTGTTTCTTTTGTTTTTAGTGGTGACATAACTCTAAAATTTGACTTTTTGTGCATAAAAAGTTAGTGGAAAAATTGATAGCTCTGAAGGGTTTAGAGGCTCAATTGAGATAGATACACAGATATTTGGATCTTGTTGTTGATGGGAGGCTTCCACTTAACCATGAGATTTTTTACCATCTGTAGGTATGCAAAAATTTCTCTACTTACATTCATTCAACTTACTATCTTCCTTACCAAAATATACCCTTGTTAAGCCACAACCATAACTAGCACACCGTCATAATCCTTCAATCTCAGTCATTAATCTTTGTCTTGACAAAAAGGATAATAGTCATTAATACATTACTAAGGGTAAACATATTTCATACCTAAATCATTAAAAACAACATACACTGGCTTCTATACCTTATCCTTCACCAAAACACCAAGGGCCTTATGTAGTAATTTTGTTTGATGAAATTGAGAAATCACATTAAGATGTTTTTAACATTTTCCTGCAGATTTTAGATGATGGAAAGGTCACTAACACGCAGGGTCGAACTGTAAGCTTCACCAACACTGTCATTATTATGACTTCTAATGTTGGTTCCCTGTATATTCTAAGTTCTCTTGATGATAAAGCTAGCTCAAAAGAGGAAGCTTATGAAAATATGAAGAGAGTCATGGAAGCAACACAGGCTACCTTCTGACCTGAGTTCATAAATCGTATTGATGAGTATATTGTCTTCCAATATTTGGACCGTGAACAAATAAGTAGCATTGTGAGATTACATGTATGTAGATCATTTATTTTTTTGAAAAATTTATCATTTCTAAAGTACAAACAAAGGTAGAAAATTTGTCTGATTAGTTAATAAAGAATTTATTTGTAACTTATAATAACTGAAGATGCACATAAAATTGTATAAGATTCAAGTACTTTAGGGAATTCATAATAGGATATGCAACAAGGGGGTAACTCAAGTGCTTAATACATACTCTTTCTGTGTTTTATGCATTTTTTGTAATCTACTTCATATGCTTCATAGAAATTAATTTTGGGATAGAAGCAATCAACTCCAATTCTTGTCATCCTCCATTTTTGTTTAGTTGCAAATATTTGGTTGCAGTGATTTGGTCAACAAACCTTGTTTGCTCCTTTGTCTGAATGCCATGTTACTATGCATTAAATCCTAAATTATAACCATTAGGAAGCTTTATATCTCATCCGGGCATCTTTAGCTAGATCACAACATCAGTTATGTATTTTTCCTAGTATATCTTTTGTTATATGATGAAGAGAGAAAACTCACTCTTTTGTTGTTGTACAATGTGAAAGAACCCAAAAATTTTTTATCCCAAAATTCCATCCTCTTACTAAAAAGAGAATATATAGCTTTTGAATCTGTTATTGATTTATAATTGATTCTTGAAAATAGAATAATAAGTAAAATTAAACTTTATTTGGTTCAATTTTGTCTCCCTTTTTGGAAACCAAATTAATTTTCTAACCTTAGTTGCAAAAAAAAAATGACTTGTATGGTCACCAACATAGGCATTAACCCAAGTGTGTTACCAATTAGTTTATGAGTCTCAACAACATCCTGCAATGTACCTAGTAAGTTAGTCTTGTTGAATCCATCTACTATGATAAACATACTTGAGAAGAATGCTAAAAGATTATAAGAAACCTTCTCAAGGGAGGGATGAGCATCTATGAAATCAAATACTACAAGGGTCATAATTGTAGTAATATTAGACCATGACATGTTGAGGTCATATATTAGGGAAGTTAGCATTCCAATGGCCACTAAATAAATAGAACTTCCATGTAATGCTTTCCCACTTCAATTCCTTCTCAACCTTCTCTATAAATGCATATAGAGTTTCAAAATCTTTAGGTTTATCAACAAATTTTAGAGGAAATTTCTTCCCTAATGCCTTCTCAAATACAACCACCATTATTATTATCATTTGGAACCCTTGTGTAGTAACTTTGAAACTTGGTATTTTTATTGTTATTTTCTTTTGAAGTACACACATGTAAAATAGTTGTTTATGCACATAAGAGATAACAAAAGTAACCACATTTCAATTGCATACAAACTTATGGGGAGAAGATAAACACCCAAAGTTATTGAAACATCATTAGCATATCCTATAATCATTGCATTCCAAGAGATGACATCTCTTTGAGTCATTCCATCAAATAGTTCAAGTGCCTTATCTATACTTCCACATTTTGAATACATGTCTACTAGAGCATTTCCAACTATAATATTTAAAAAAAATCCTCCTTCCATTATGTTATGATGGATGTCCATACCCTATTCCAAAGCTCACTCTACATGATGATCTATGATGTAGCAACTCTTATGCATCATAGGTTGATCAAAACTCATCCATGAATTTTCTAGTTCTCTTTATAACTCCCTTTTACATGCACTCAATTGTGTAAAAAAATCTTACACATCTTACATAACATTAGATGATCTTACATGATGTCATATTATAAATTACATGTGGCATAAAGTTCCACCTTGTAAGATTTCATAGGAATCCAATCATCCAAGCTTAGATATATGTGAATAAGGAAAGTTTCAATAGTTGCAACCACAAAACAAATGGTGAAATATATGCGAATAAAATAAATTCCAAAATAGAGGAAGTCAATAGACAAAATCATCCACCATATAGGCCTCTTGGATGCATGACTCAAGAGACTAACATTTCTAAGAGGCCATGAATTAACTCTTAGTCACACCAAATCAGGTATTGAATTAACTCAATCTAACTAAGATTGAGATGACCTTGACTAAATAGTGGTGAAACTTACCTAGTGTCACTCAATGATTGATTAGAAATGATTACACTTGAGCACCTTAAGTCAAGTGTCCCTATATGTAGAATCACCTGAATACCTTTTTTTAAAAAAAAATTGCATAGTTTCGTCAAAATTTTGATGAAATCCACTGACAAAATACAAAAGTGTCTGACGCAATTGTTGTACCTTCGACAAAAGTCAAGAATGCTTAATCATCAAAATTTCGATGAAAGCAATCGACGAAACAAAAAAAAATTCCAACGAAAGCTCTATACCTCTAGCCAAACTTTCATCACTATTGTTCATCGTTAGATCGACAAAAGTTTTGTCAAAATTTTGATGAACACATGATCCCTTTTTTGAGGAAACAATCGATGAAGTTAGGTCTCTATTTTGACATTTTAAAGTCTGTCGGGAAAGAAACAAAAACCTTATGAAAAAAATTGGTTCAGTGTTTCATCGGTATTCTGACAATAGTTTGTCAAAATTTCAACAAACGTTCATCAAAAATTGGACCCAAATATAGTAGTGAGGCTACGTTTAATAGTCATGAGAGTTTGCAGGGAATAGTGGTCTTCTTCATCCATGGTAGGCCATATAGTCTGCTCTATATTTTCATGGGGTTGGGTTGGTGGATAGAGGACCAATTTCTTGGTCACAGTTCTATTTGATATTATCATGTTCGTAGACCTGCAACTTATGAATGCATCAACTATTGCTAACCATAGTCTACCTAAAATAAGTGGATATCCTACAAGGTTGACCTTTGGTTGTAATATTATGAAATCTATAGGATGTTCCCATGAATCTAATGCTATGACTAAGTCCTCAATGATCCCCTCAAGTTTCATTGTTGACCTATCTGCCAACTGTAAAATAGTTGGTGTAGGTGTAAGGTTAGTTAGCTAAAGTAGCTACATTGTTTCCGTAGTCATGGCATTAATGGCTGCCCCTAAGTTAATTAAGGTGTTGTTCTTAAGATAAGGGTCCCATTTATCTTAACATCTACTAGTGGACTTCTAGGGTATGTATAGTTAGGGATAGTTATATTCCCTAGCATAATATCAACAAGGTTCCCAAGGACATGAAATGTATGTGGTTCCTTCCTCTTTCTCCCTATATTTTTAAGAAAAAATTCCCTTACTATCTTAGTATAGATTGGGATCTCCTTGATAGCTTGAATGAGAGGGATTTTGATACTAACATATTTAAGCTAACCCAATAGGTTTGTCTTAGCTTGGGTATGATGCTTTGGAATGGCTAGACACTTAGTGAAAGGAGGATTTGGACTTGAAATAGTTTGGTTTACCTGATTTGACCCAAGCTCCAGAGGTGAATTGTATAAAGCTTCAACTGTGGGTTCCTTATCTACCATCTTAATGATTTTATGGGATGAAGGCCCAACCAGTGTTTTCCTTGACCGAAGATGGACATCACTCACCTCTACTCCATAAGTGTGGTATTGAATAGCCTTGTTAGTATAGGTCTGTTGAACAGGCTTGTTATTGGGGTTAGGTGTAGGTTGGGTAGGTAATTGTGATGCTCTTAGTGGTTGAGATTTTGGGTTTGATGGATTGGGCATAATAACCTACTGTTATGGCTGAGAAGGCAACAATGACTGTTAGTAATTCATATTTTGGTGCTACCACTACTGGCCCTTTTTCCATTGTGGTTGCCATTGATTTTACTACACTAGCCATTGAGGCTTGTAATTGGAACCTTGGAAATTTGGTTGTGGCCATACATTTTATTGCTGGTGGTTCTAATTTTGTTGAGGGTTTTTCCATTAGTTTTGGGTATTTAGCTAAGGAAGGGAGTTCCAACCAAAGAAATTATGATTACCTCTTACCTATTTTCACCTTCCAAGTTAAAATTGTTCATTAATGGGTCAATTAGTCAAATATCCTAAGTTTTTTTTACAGTCTTCATTCAAAAAAATTTATCAAAATGGGAAAATGTAATTGTTACCCAATTTTCACCTATGGGCTCAATCAGTTGGGAAATCTATGCTTCAAGTGTTCATAAAGGCAAAATGGGGACATTGTTGTGCAGGATTAAATCATACATCTAATGCTAAGTCACAAGGAGCTCAGTTGAAAATTTTGCCTCAATCGGTTTTGGCAAAAAACTCCTCAGAGAAGAAAGTCGGCAAGACCCTCTCGTTGTCTGGCCGATTAGCACTGCGTTCCATTTGGTTGAGTGCGCCAGTCACCAGGGGCATTCGGGTCACCATGACTCTTTATGTGTCTCTCTACGTGGGATGTTTCGCTGAAGGTAGCTCACAAGGTTGGCGTCGGGGAGATGTTTGTGTTCGCAGTGATGTCTCGGCGACCAAGCACAAGTTTCAGCAAGATGGAACGATCTTCAGAAAAGAGTCTGGCCAACAAGCCAAGGTCTCGGTGAAGTAGGAGCTCAAGGAAAAGGAAAATGAAGTCACCGTGAAGTCTCGAAAAAAGTAGAAGGTCCTGCCAAAGAATGAAGGGCCTCGGTATAGTGTTTTTCCTTCGGCAGGAGGTCTCGACGACATATGGGTGGTCTCACCGACTGAGGGAACAACAGTATAATAATGGAGGGCATTTTTTGAGATGTCTTCCCGACTTGCCAGTGTCTTTTTGAACGAGGAGGTGGAGCTTGCTGTGATATCTCGGCGATCGAATGATGTCTCGCCAAAGCGGAATGCCCTCGGTGCAAGGTCTTGGCGACGGAGAGAGGTCTCACCGACACACGGGTGTCTCATCGAAAGAAATGTTGCGCTTGAGGAAAGTTGTTTGTGTTTGCTGCAAGGTCTAGCTGATACAAAAGGGTTTCCCTGAAATAAAATGAGCTTGGGGTAGATGAAATGAGCTCGTCATGAGGTCTCACTGACCCGGTAGGGTCTGGTCGATACAGAATGAGCCCGAGGAGAAAGATCTGACATCGCTATGAGGTCCTGCAGACTCGGTAGGGTCTTTCTGACATGGATGTTCTCGCTGAGAGAAGAAGGGCTCAATATAAGGTCTTCCTGAACACGTAATATCTAGCCGATAGCGATGGATTTTCCAATGAAGTGGCGATGTCAGTATGACCTCCTGCCGACTGAAGGAGCTCTTGCCGAATGCGGATGACTGAGTGATTACAAAGATGATTTTGATATAACTTTTGTGGCTCGATGAGAACTCTCAGTGACAGTTGTTTTCTATGCCAATAGCTACAGAGGGGTGTAATCGCATCGGCGAGACACTTCTAGTGTCTCACTGAGATGCGATTATGATGAAGAGCTTTGACCGCCCGAAGTAGCTTGTGTGGCATCTATTCGACCAATTCGAGGAAGCTATAGTCAGACCATTGGTAGCTTGACTGGTGCCAAGAGGATCAACAGGCAGAACACGACGTGGCTCTGCCCTGGGCTCGAAGGCATTCAAAGCAGCTCGACTAAAGGAGATTCGAAGACGAGGGACACGAAGACCAGAAGTGAATGCGGTAGTTGCAAAAAGATCAGGGAGGCCATTCCTGGAGCGACTCCACACCGACATGGCCATGGGGATGCAGCATTAATTTCATCAAAAAAGATTTGAGGGAGATCTATCCTGAAGGGAGATATTTTATAAGCCCTAGGGGCCGACACTCTCTTGTATATAAGGCATTTTTTCCTTCTTGTAAAGGAGTTCTCCTAATGCTATTATGAAGTCTGTGACTTCTACAGTCCTCTCTCAGATTAGCAAAATTCTGTAACTCATTTTGGGGCATGTTATATAAATCTTACCTTGGTTACCATCGATGGTTCATTTTTTCCTTCTGGTTCTTGTGAAGTATTGTGCATTTTTAAGTGATTCATCAAGCTACTTAGTGAAATATTTCTTTTCCTTATAGCTTTGTTTCATGTTAGCATGCCTTTCTTTGCAAAAGTAGTATTATGTAGGTTACAAACTGTGTTTACTCAATTGCACATGAGCTTTTAATTTGTGAAAATCTGCTTTTCCTTCTTAAAAGTGTGTGCATGTCGAACATGTTTGTATGCATAATCTATAGGATCTTGTTGTGCAGTCCCATATCCATCATCAGTATTCAAGTGTAATCAAAGTATCTCATTGTTCCTATCATCTTGGTGCATCACCATAGGTTTTAATTTTCATTTTTTATGCATTCTCCTTCTCCCTTTTTCTTTCAAAGAATTTGTAGCTTTAGGTGACACCAAAGGAAGCCGGCCTTCTCCGGAGGTTGATCTCTATTTACAAGTGACCCATAGCTTTGGACGTCTTCCCATGTTACACTGAGGTGTTGAACATCAGGTTCGACAGGGTGCAACTTCAGGTGATAACAATAATATTAAAAGCCTTGTTTTTGCTAACTCTTAAAGTATGTTTCAAAGAGGATCTCCTTTTAAATATTATTATTTTGCAAAATGATACTATCAAAGGTCAAGTATTTAAGTCAAAAGGGTTGCTATTTTATGGAATAACATTATAAAAAAAATTTTAATCTATTTAAAGGCCTCTTTTAATCAAAACCCATAGGTAGAAAAGAAAGGCGATTAATACACCTAAATTCTGAAAATTGCATAAAAAAATAGGAGGTAAAATAAAATAAAACTCATTGTTTGAGGACTAAGTGGAGGGAAAACACAAGAAAATTTGAAGAAAGCTCATGACAAGGAAGAGCTTTAGGGTTTTGTTGTAGTCGGTTGAGTGAAAGCTCTAAGTTTGAGCATTGAAATAGTTGGGGATAATGAAAATCTCATGAAGACTTCATGCAAGTTGAGTTAAGGTTGTTGAAGGAAAAAGGAAAGTTTGAAGTGAAACATCATGTTGCAAAGAAAAAGAGAAGTATTAGTTAAAGCATAATTTACATGGGGAGAGGTCGAGATTCTAGGTTTTCAGACTCAACAATCACCTTCTCCACAACAGTTTGAGATCTTGTATGGCAGCTAGAGAGGTGGTAGTGTGGCTGATCTAGAGTTCAAAAGGGAATTCAAGATGAAGAGAAAAGAGAATCCCATGTAAAACATTGTGGTGAAGAAGTAGGTTTAAATGCATGAGGGCAGCATAATCAAAATGTTGTGATAGCCAATAAGAGGCTCTAATAGAGACTGTATTTGTAAAAGCCTTTGTTAGGACTATTGTTCAATCTGTTGAGAAGAAGCCTTTCAAAAAAAATTCTACCTGCTAAATACATTGAGTCTTTCCATCACCAAATTAAAGTGGGCCATCATAAGTGTTGCATCTGTGCAAGTATTCCTGCTTAATTTTTGTTTTTCTACAAGCACTAGTATAGTCTAAAAAGTAGGGCTACAAAGAGGGTCTCTACTCATTTTTTAAGAGAGAAGTTGAGAGATGATAATGACCAATAGTAGGTAACCTTATGGTGCAATCACAAGAGCAGTCCATAGTCACCAAAAAGAGTATATTCAAGAGCAAGAGAGTTGAATCAAATAATAGTTGCATCTATAGAGTCTATTATTAAAAGATTGAATGATAACTGTTAAAAAGTACTAGTCAAATTCCTAAGCAAATGAGGTCAAATCTGTGCAGAAAGGAATATTTTCACAAGCAAGGAGTCATGCAATGCAAAGAAAATCAAAGAAAAATATCTTAGTCAAAGTAGTGATAGTCCAAAGGAAAATAATAAGGATAGTCACTAGGGGTAGATGTGAAAGGCCAAATGCACTGAGTTTTGAAGGAGCAATCAAGCTCTAAAACACAATCACTTCAAATAAAGATGATAGACAACTTTTGTCAATTCAGGAACTATGACAAAGGAAGATCATGGCAAGGAGAACACGGTGAAGTTTTCCTAAGAAGATAGCAAGCAAGGAGTCTTAAAATGCAAAGCTAGATTCAAGGTATAATGAGGGTAGTCAAACAACAAAATGCAAACTCACCAGACAGTGGGCCTCAACATTTCATAAGAAATACAGGCTCCAAATCATCAAAAGCTTGTGATGAAACGTACAGTCTTAAAATGCTATTTCATGATGATAGTGAAAGGATTAGCCATGGAGGATAGTCAAGAGTCTTAAAGATAGTCTTATAAACTATGCAAATTGATAGTTTTGGAAGGATAACTATATCGTCATTCAAGGGATAATCACAAATCATGCCATTTAATGAGCTTTCCAATTAAGGGAAGTCCATGGAGAGAAAAAAATAATGAAGTATGCAAATTTTTTGAAGAAGGAACAATGAATAATGACAATGGATAATGGATAGAGAAATGTACAAATAGTGGTGGTAGTATTATGCAAGAGTAAACCATCAATTTATGTGGGAAGAGTACCCTGTTTCATGCAGACAAAGATGAGTCACTAAAAGTTTCAAGCATAGTTTTGGAAGATAATGATTGAAGCAGCATGGCAAGGTTCTAGAAGTATAGTCACAGTAGCAAGATAGTCCATCATCCATGATTAGAAATACAACATATTTGAATAATCAAAGAATGCATGGATTAAAGTCATAAGGAGTAGTACATATGATAGTGTATAGTTACCGAGGGTAGGTAAATACTTTTCAATGCCAAGGGACATTGTATAGTAGCATGAGATAGGTGAGTTTCATTCTTCAAGACATAAACATACTAAAGCCTCATAATGAACAATCTAGAACAACAAATGCACTATGGACAATGCTATTTATTGTTTTAGATATATGCATATGTATGTAAGGTTTTTATAAGGTAATTTGAAGGATGATAGTATGCAAAGCATCAAGGCCATTTACTACCATGAGCATTCCATCATGACTATGAGAACCTTGAGCACTAAGTGATACTGTGTATGCAAAATAGTGACTATTTAGGGGTGGTGAATGGATGCTTTCAAAACCCATGTATGCTCAATTGTATCCCTTTGAGTAACATGATGAAGTGGTAGGGGATGCATGGAAATGGTATCAAATACATGAATGTCATGAGTAGTGACATGCTTCTTATTGAAGAACACAACGATATACTCTAGTATCTTTTTTGGGCAGTCCACCATATGACTAAAAATGAAGTGGTGATAGCAATAAGGGCAGTAAGTTTTCAGGATAGTCATAGTATAAAGAAGAAATAACATGCAAAAGTCCAAGGGAAGTCTTCAAAGCATGATCCAAAGCATTAGCAGCCCTTTGGTCATCTCACAAACAGAAAGAGCAACAAACACCATAAAAAGAGCAACAATAAAGTCAACCATAATTGCATACTTTAAGTGCCATTATAACACATAAACGAGCAACAAAAATGTCATGAGAATGTGCAATAATTAATGGCAGTCATGTCATCAAATAGACACAGTTAAGTGCAACAAAAATAAGTCTAAAAAGTGCAAAAATTTTATACTAAAAAGAGCAGAAATTATGACATGAATGTGCAACAAAGAATGATAGGTTCAAGTGCAGAAAATTATGGCATGAATGTACAGATAATATGAATATAAAAGAGTGGAAATAATACTTTAAAAGAGCATAAATATGGGTAAGAAAAGAGCAGAAATAATTATGGAATATGAGCGGCAAATAATGAAAAATTAGTGATAGCAATAATGACACTAAGAATGCAACAAGAGTGACAAAGGAGCAACCTATCAAGAAGGCACAACATAGTCAAACTTAGGGCAGTGAATGGGGTTAGAGTAACATAGTTTCAATGGAACCTTAGAGTGTCATGCAAAAATTTATCTACATACATTCATCTTTGGGTGATCCCACAATAGTGGTTTACAATTTTTGGCCAAACTGGACACTGAAATTATTTTTTTAAACTAAATCTTCACATTCGGGCACCTATAGCGGCTAAACCGTGAAGAATTTGTAGATGATGCGAACTAGAGTCTCGTTACATTTTGTCTGCAGATTCTAAAAATATTTTTTCAAATTTTTGGAATCAGATTCCACTTCTTTTTCCATCTCCCATGAAAACTATTTTTTTCAAAAACAACATTTTTAAAAGTGACACACAGTATAATGCATAACTTTTCTTCCATGAAGGATAAAATTATAATTCTTTCAATTTAGATTCATAACTCCGATATCTAGTGCTTCCATTTGGTTAGATAGTTTTTTATTGAATATTTTTTCTTTAATCAAGTTTTAAAGTCAAACCAATTACAATTCAGACATAGCGACTTATAATGCATAACTTTTTTTGTATATATCAAAATTCAATTTTTTTTCTTCTATTGGATCAAGGACTTCAATATCTAGTGCACTCATATTTTCAAATTTCTTTTTTTGATAATATGCTATTTTTCCACATGTGCAAAACAAAGACCTTCATTTTCAATGAAAAACCTATGTTTAATAAAACTAAAATATCAAATACATAATAAAACCAAAACATATTAAAATTATATTCGTTGGATAGCTCGTTCTGAGGACTATCTGATTCTAGTTGGGTTTGTGAATATTCCTCCATTTTCATCCTCAAACCGAGCTCCGAAGTGCCAAAATTCAAGATTTTTTCTGTCTCAGGGGGGATGAGGAATAAAGGGGGTTCGAGCGAACCACTAGGGGTTCCACTAGGGGTTCGAGCGAACCACTAGGGGTTCGCTCGAACTAGGGTTCATTCAAACCCTAGTTCATTCGAACCGACCTTCTATAAGGGGTTTTGATGGCCTTTTTGGCAGGAAAGTATTAAGAGGGTTTGGCCGAACCTAGGTTCTACCGAACCCCTAATTGGTTTTTTTTCCATGCATTCATTTTTTGTGAGTTTTCCTTCCTCACTTCAATTGTAAACCACTATTGTGGCTTCACCCCTTTCTAGAGTCAATCCTCTTATTGTTAAAATAGTCATGGTCTCTAGTTATTGTCAATTCAGATATATGATGTATGTCATTTAGAATGGAAGCTTTTGTTGTTTAAAAGGGATGAATTGTACAATTTCAACTTTTAGTAGCAAGAAAAATGTTGGATGATACATGAAAATTCATTCAAAGAGCCTTATCTAATGCCTTTCAAAAATCCTTATCTCTTATAAAATCATCATGTTTTGTGTTATCATGAGGTGAGAACTAGATCCATTGAGTGAAAACCACAGTCCTTTGAGATAAGCTTACCTTGAGAATAGTCATATGTTGAACCAAAAGGGAAGACAAAAAAATGAATCAGTCATTAAGAAGAACAATGAAACATGGAAACAATACATGATTTTGAGTATGCATGCTTAATGAAGTTTATGATTATGGAAAAGTGATAACTCTTTATGAGTATGTGAAATTATGCTAGACCTTCATCAAGGATAGTCAAGGTATGAAAGAGCAAAGGACAATTGGGTTTTCATGAGAAAAATGAAGGGGAAAACCAATAATGTGACAGTCCTATTGTAACTGTGACAAACATGAGCAATCCATAAGAAGGCATCATCTATCAAGAGAGGACTGTCAAGAGTAGTTCAAATATAAGATGACAAAGTGACAAAGGGTAGTTAAGAATTTCATTAAACCACCTAGTCATCTACAAGATATTTGCAAGTCTTCTCCAAATAACTCTTTTGCATGCCTAAAGTCATGCAAGAATGATCAAATCACATGAATAAGAGGCCTAAAAATTTAGTTTAGCGACACTTATGGGAAATTTAGGCCTATTTTATAAGCCCACATGGATAAGATTGGAATTAAGTGAAGTTCAAGCCTAAAATCATACAAATTAGCTCAGTTTGAAGCCCCTAAATTATGACTTTTTCACCTTATATGCCAAGAAAAGGAGACACATCATGCAAAGTGTCTTAACAGCTAGTTAGGGGCCTAAAAAGGGGGGTTTTGGGCAATTCCAGTTTAGTTCGAGGCCCCACATGGGTGCAACACTAGTTGAGGCAACGTTCTAAGCCCTTCTAAGCTCTTTTTTGTAGGATTTTCTCTTATGCACAACCAAAGATGATTAATCATGCAAATTGGAGGAGATTTTAAGGAAGACAATCAGTTCATCTACAGTCTCCTCTTGCAGTCAACAAGTAGGCTTCTTTCCTATATCTTCTTCTTCTTTTCCTTTTTGGGAGTTATTTCTTTCTTTTTTGCTTGCATACACAAGTGAAAGGCATTGTAACTTAGATTTTTTGAAGTAATTTCAATATTTAGAAGCTTTTTCAGTTGTAACAACAAGATTTCCTTTCAAATTCAATAAAAAGAAGTAGCTCTTTCTTGAAATCTCTTGTCCTTTAGTGTAGCCAATGGATGATTTGATGCATTTAATTGTGTTTTCCTTATAAAACCTCTTAAATTCATCTCGTTTATGCACTATGAAATCATAAGAATTCATGTCAAATATAGGCTATGATTTATGTCGAAACATTCAGTAGTTGAGGTTGTGAAACTAGTTTTCCTTCGTATAAACACATAATACAAACCTTCTCATAAAATGTCTATGTATTTAGTGATTACCTTTGAGTTATGAGAAAAAAAACCTTTTTATTTGAATTTGATTGTGAGTTCAAAGCAGCTAGTAGAGTTTAAAAAATTGGTGCATCACCTCCTAGTAGCAGTAAATTTCATTTTCAAATCAATCTCTTCCCCTTTTCCCAAGGGTGATCCCACAATAATGGGTTACACATTTGGGCCAAACTTGACATTGAAATCAACATTTTTTATTAGATCTTCACTTTCTTACACCTATAGTAGCTAAACCATTAAGAATTTGAAGATGAATCAAGCTAGTGATTTGTGAGATTTTGTGTGTTGATTCTAATTATATTTTAAAAAATAAATTAAAAAATAAACTATGAATCCTTTTATGTAATTTTTAATAACATTTTTTCTACTAAACAACATTTTCAAAAAGTGATGTTTACTTCGGACCACATAACTTTTTTTATAGAAATGATACAATTCTAATTTTTAAAATACATATTTTTCACATCAAAATCTAGTGCATGGATATTTTTTCATAATTTTTTGTTACATATTATTATTTTTAATTAATTTTCCAAGTCAGAGTAATTATAATCTAGACAGAGGTGTACTTCGAACCTCATAAATTTTTTTGTATGCATTTGAATTAACTTATTATTACTTTTTTGGAATAAAAACATCAATACCTAGTGCACATGTATTTTTGAGATTTTTTTTTCTCTATTTTCCTATTTTTTCGTATGTGAAACAAAGAACTTGATGTTCATTGGAAAACCTACATTCTCAAGAAATAAAAAATAAATATAAGAATCAAATTATATATATTTAAAATTATACTTTTTGGGAAACTTATAATAAGGGCTACATACTTAAAAAACATAAATTTTAAATGAATTCATTTGATCGCCCAAAAGCTAAATCAAAAGTGGCTTTTTATTAGCATCTTGATAGGTGTAGAGGAAACTCCATTATACGTATGGTTTAAAACTAACAGGGTTCTATCAAAGGGGATTTGATCTAAGGGGGTTTGATCAAACCATATTTAATTAAAATCATTTAAATGGAACCTCTAAAGGACTAAAACCATTATATTTTCCAAAAATATGTGATTTTGGGCAAAAATCAGGATGTCCCAGAAAGTGTAACCCATTATTGTGGCAGCACCCCCAATTAAGCCAGCAAGTTTTAGGAGGTTTTTCAAAGGGAACCAACCCATAATTTGGAGGTTCATCCTTATCTTAGGCAACCCATAGGCTTGAGGATGTCCCCATGTTGCACAAGATTGTCGAGCTTCAAAGCTTAGCATTTAGGGTGCAATCCTTCATGACAACATTACCAACTAGAAATGATGTATTGAAATTTAAAGTGTCTTGTGGCATACATTGTCTTGGTTTCCATGGCATTATTTGTGCAATGTAGAACAACTATCCATATTCACCTTCTAGTGGTTTGAAAATATAGCTTCTCTTATTTGTCTTTTGTAATACTTGCTACCCTTTTGCACTTGCAATTGGATTTTCTTTGTTTGCAAGTGGGGCAATATTTAGTAAGTATTGCTTCAACTTCTTCTTTTTCTTCACATTTAGAGTGTCCAACTAAGTAGTTAAGTGCCTTATAATATCTTCTTTCATGTTGGACAATAGGTTACTTAACTCCACTCTTTAAACCCCATTAGATGTCTTGCCAAAGGTACACGTCCTTTTCCCCCTTGACCTTTTGGTAAAGGTCCTTAAATAGTTTCTACAAACCTTGCTGATATCTTCAAAGGGTAATTGATACATATCCCCTACCCCAATAAGATTAAGGGCATCCATGCAATCATCATTGACTCCTCTTAAAACAAAAGCTTCAAGGATTATTCTAAGAGTCTATTATGTGGGTTTTTATTCAAATAGAATTGGAACCTTTCTACATAATCCTCCAATTGTTCATCCTCTTTCTGAGTTGTTCTAAAAATTTCATCTCTTCTCCTATCAACTCCTCTACAATAGTCTTAGTATTCTTCCAATAATTTTGTTTTCATAGTGTTCCAATTTGGAATAACATCTCTACCTAGCCCCATAAACCATCTCATGGAAACATCCTTCAAAGTTGCAAGAAATAGCTTGAGCTTATGAGCATCAGTTGTATAGTCATAGCTCCTACATAGGACATCAAACTTGAACAAGAATGTGTTTGGATCCTCAATTACCAAGCCATAGAAGATTGGCAATGCTGAAGGAGGGATATTCTTCAGTACAATAGCCCTTTCTTGGTTGGTAATTGGATATTCAAAAGTCACATGTTATGGTGGATCATCCACTACTACATCAACCATGGTTTAGAAGGTCCCCTTTGTGTTTGCAGTAGATGTTGGTGAAAGGGAAAATTCTTCTTCAAGAATAACATCACTATAATCACCGTGGTCACCAATATCTACTCTAGCTTGTTGTTTTGAGGGGAGAAATCTTCCCAAATCATCTCTCTGCCTCCATATACAATAGGTATGAATTTGTATAACAAAAAATCCTACACAATGTTAGTGAAATGTACTAGTATTTGAAGGGATAAAACCTAAGTATCCTAATAATAAAAGCAAATTTAAACTAGGAAAGCTTAGAAATAAGATAAAATTTAATCTTTTAAAGTAACACCATCCCTGACAATGGCACCAAAAAATGTAGAGTACCTACTACTTTCTAGTAAACTTGGTGACAATCACACAATTCAAAGGGAAAACCTAACTGAATAGTCCACTTGAACCTTTGGAAAGACCTTCATTTAATTATTGACCAGGACTAGTAAGCTTGTCATGGTACTGGAACTGTAAGTTCTTTCAAAGACTTACGACTACCTAATTCATCCTAGTACAGGTGTTACACTTGTTGAGAAATCATAAAAATGCATAACAGTAAAGGAAGTAATGCTAGCACTATTGCTATGGGTACCTACAATATAATACTGCAACTAATTTATTGTCAAGAAATGAATACTAGAATTTAATTGACATTGATAACTAAACCTACACTCCAGAGTACAACAAGATTAAGCAAACCAAGGCATAAATGTGAAACAAGAATTGTTCATGAATGAATCAAGGAATCTAACTAACATGCATTTATGAAAAATATTCTACAACATAAGTAATTTGTATAGAAAATGAAGTGAGGGATAGTTACCTTGAGTGACCCATGCTCAAGAGATTTCCTCCACTAATCTAACTCAAATCTAGCTTCTTAAATTAACACAATCATAATAACTCAAAACCATTCATTACACAACTTCAAAATATCACATAAGATTTTGCTGGAATATCTTATTCATGAAATCATGATTGAACAATAAATATTGTTTGTATAAAATAAAACCACAAATTGCCACTCCCTATATATTAGAGTGCGATAAAGACTAAGTGATCTATAACTAAAAAATGAAGAAGAGTCCAAGTAGAACTAAGACTCTACTATAACATAACTTGAATGTGGACTGTTTGAATTAGTTGAACGTTAGAATCCTAACTACAATAGGGTTCTTTTCCTTTAGAATCTTTATTAAATGTCACAATGATACAAAATTATCTTCATTAAGTTCCTCCATGGTGTAGTTTTTGTGCTCAGTTTATTCTAGAACCTCCCCTGCTCTGCTATCTGGGAACTCGTTTAGCTAGAAGCTACACCTCATAGTTTCTACGGGCTATAGTATACCTCCTCTAGCTACAAAGATTTAGTTCAAAAACATGTACACAATACTAACAACCATAGCTAAGAACAAATATCCATTACAATTCATTCATATCCACACATTAATTATGTCATAACCATATTTCCATATACTTTTAAAAATCAGGTTCAAGATTTCATAATAAACATAAAAGATATTGTAGTGTAGGAATATGTATATGATAAGTGTTTGAGAATGTCTATGAACTTGCATAAAAAACATAAGAATAACTATCTAATGACCATACTCATCATCTCTCACTTTCCCTCTTCCTAAACCTCTATATCTTTATCTTTATTCACATATCTATCTCTCCCCCTTATCCCTTTCTACCCATATTTATCCTTCTCTCTCCCTCTCTTTATCTCGATCTCCTTATCTCTCTATCTCTCTATACCTCTATATTTCTCCCTCTCTTTATCTTTCTCTCTATATATTACTTCATATATCTACCTCTATCTTTTTGTCTCTCCACCTCTATCTCTCCATTTCTTTCTCTCTTTCTCTCTCCATCTCACTCTCACTCTCACTCTCCCTCTCCCCCCCTCTACCATCTCTCTCCCTTTCCTTTACTCTCTCTCTCTCTCTCTACCTATCTCCCCCTTTCTCTTCCCCCCTCAATCTTTCTTGAGTTATATCTATCTCTAGATATCTCTCCATATTACTCACACATTATACCTTTCTACTTCTCCTCTCTCCTCTATATTTCTCTCCCTCCCTATCCACCCTCTATATATTTATCTCTTCCTCTCTCTCCCCTTCTCGCTATTACTCAAACTTTCTATCTTTCTAATTATCCTCTCTCCTCTATATTTCTCTCCCTCCCTCTCCCTCCCTCTATATATTTGTATATATCTCCCCCTCTCTATCTCTCTCTTACTCATACACACTCCCTATTTCTTTTTCTCTCTCTTTCCATCTCTCTTTCTATACCTCTCCCCCTCTCCCTCTCCTCCCCCCTCTCCTATTTCTCACTCTCAACCTATCTCTCTCCCTTTCCTATTTTATTTATCTAGTATGTATCCATGGGATTTGATTTTCTTGTGAGTTGTTATAATTTCCCCATCATGAAAATGGAGTGTTATGTGGATTATGACAGTCATAAACTCTTGAAAACTCTCCTTTTTTGTAAAGATATCCATCATTACCTCTTTTAATTATCTTGTATAAACCTTAAGGAAACTTTCCAACCTTCTTTTATGGTGGTTTCATGAGTAATAGGGTTCCAAATGGAATGACAATAGTCCCATATAATTGTCATGGTTTAGTATGATAGTGGATAGTCACATGGAATCAATCAATACACCCTTACACCCTTACTCCTATGTTTTATTTTCATGCTCTTATATGGCAACAAGGATTTGAACCAATTAAATATTCTCAATTTCATATTGATGCAAACAAAGGTTTGAACCAAACCATAGAGTTCAACACTCAAGCATAAATATTTTCATTTACACAAAAAAGGTTATTCACTACAAACATTTAATTGCATAATAAACATGAAAAATAACAAGCTATACAAGTTATAAATCATGGAAAGGAAACCCTATACTCCTTTCATACTTTTCTATGAAGAAAGAATATAAATAAATGAATTAAATAAGGTAAAATACCCCTCTTTTTAATAAAAATACATCAAGATGAAGCAAATCATTTCTTCATTTAACCAATCCTTTTAAAAATCATCCATAAGACTCCATGTCAACTCTTCAAAGACCCCAAGCAAACACTAAGAAGGAATACTTTCTTCCAACCCTCAAGAGAGCTGAACAAAAATCTCTTACAACACACACTCAAAACTAAAAATGAAAATCCTTTCCCAAGACCTCAAGAAATCCATTAGAGCTTTGTCTTCAATTCTTGCTCCCAAATACCTATGCCTAAAAGTGAATAGTTAAATATAAAGGGAATCCTTTCTTATATCTAAGCATAGGGTTAGATAAAACCCAACCAAAGTTCACATGGTCTAACCAATACAATGGTGGCATGTGTTCATTCCCTCTTGAGGAAGCCCAAAACAAGAAAGTCAACAAAAGTCACTCTTTTAAAAAATGCATCCAAAATAAAAAGATTTAATTAAAATTATTTCAACCAACCAAATGCCAAAATCAACAATGACATCACCACTCAACAAATAAATTGAAATAAACAATAGACTATTAAACTATCTCTTACAAGGCCATATAAAGGTCACATAGGCTTTTTGAACAAAGGAAAAGTGAGAATTACTCCACTTCCAAAGATAGATAAAATATTAAAAATCCACTCAAGTTGACATGAAAGTCATTTGGTCCATTAGAAGTTGTAATGTAAAAAAAATCAACCTTGCAAAAGAAAGTTAGGCTTCCTTTGAGAGTAATCTCAAAAAAATTACATTTAAGAAAAATAGAAAAGGCTTTTGTTTAAACTAATCTACTATTAAGATTATGCTAATTAACCATTTTAGTGTTGAAAAAAATTGAAGGGATTTTAAGAAAAATAGTTTGAAACAGTGAAAACGTGCAATCTCCTTTCACCTCCACCAAACTCAAAATGAATAAATGTTTTAGCCTAATATGCATAGAAAGATTTGTTTAAGTAAACCATGAAATAACATTCCCAAGCTAACCAACAAAAAAATATTTTTGAGAACATATTTGACCTTCATGAACAAATTCTTGAAAGAAATCAAGAGATTTGATAGCCCTCAAATCATGCATTATAATAGAAACCATGAACTTGTACTATTTTTTTCAAAAGAAAAAACTTTTAGATTCAACAAAAAAAAATTATTCAAACCTCTATCTATAAATGACCTTGACAAACATAAATAAGGAAAACATCCTCATTTTAACTTTTCCAAAAACTACCCAAAAATTAAAAAACTCTCAAACAACATTGCAATAACATAGTGAATATGAAAGATAATGCATAGAATCATAGATCATAGAGACATCTAAAGGATTTGAGGAAAGCATAAGCAAATGTTTGGAGATGAGGTCTAATTATCATAAATAGTTTTTCTTACAATGCTCAATCACTACATACATATTGGACTTTTAGATACATACATAAGGTGCATATTTATTCCACATGGCCATTGAACATTGTCTTACTTTTCTCTTCACTACCATTATACTTTATATAAGTTGATAATTAAAAATTTTTGCAAGGGATAAGGAAACATCATTTCCAAACATGAAAAAACCTTGTTGTAAATAGATATTATGTTGGATGTTTTCCCAAACTATTTGACATTTCTAGTGTTTGATTTTTTTTAGCAATGGTTCTCATACTAGTAAGCTTATTAACTAATTTACCAATATAAATAGTCATTATATGAATGCCAATGATCATTCACATCACATCACAATGCACTAATCACAATTTTTCTTGTAATCAACATAGAAATGATTCTCTAATCCTACTCACACAGGCATTCAATATAGTTGTGGAATAGTTAAGCATGACTCCCAATCACAATTATCAATTTATGAACATACAATTAGAATATGATATGGAGTTAAAACAATACATGATTACAATCATTCCACACCAATAAATAGGTTTTTGATGATATTATATAGGCTTGTACATAGTTAGGCAGAAATGTGAAGAAGGTGTATGAGACCATGAAGAATTTCATGAAAATCCATAAAAAAGAGAAGTATTGACAGATTATGCACAATACATGACTAAATGTCAAAAAAAAAAATCATTTATTATCAAACTCATGTCATTTATTCCCTCTTTTTATTTGTGTAATAATTCATTTATTCAATTAATCATTTATAGAAAATATGGATAACAATGGTAAAATATATTTGTATTAATCAAAAATCCATATAGGTATAAAAAAAAATGTTACTAAAAATATAATATATGTACAAGAAATCCATATAGGCTTACAAGAAATCCATATAGACATACAATGTCATGTATCAATAATACAAAAATATAAGTATAAAACGGTCATATAGGCATAAAGAAAAGGACCCTAATGTAATTGATTCCCTTTAGGGGAAGGGAAGAGATCATAAGTTGTCTTTGATTGTCAATTGGATAGAGAGGAATACAATTATGGTTTCTTTCAAACCCACTAATTCAACCTCCTCTCTAAACTATTCTAGACCTAAATCTAATACAATAAAAAGTATACACATTAATGTATAAATATTGAATTATAGAATGACATATAATAGAATAGTAATTTACTACATGCTCATAATCACTTTAAACCAATTTTTTCCTCTCTTTGTTCATAACAAGGGAATTGTTCATAAAGTGGAGTTGTGAAGCCTTGTAGCAAGTATCAATACATTTATTAAGCTACAAATTAATATCATTTAAATTTTTACTAATAGACATGAAAATAAAATATAATATAATTTTTTCTAATTTGGCTCATACACTTTTCAAAGGCATTGAAGATGATATTGCTATGACAACAACATACTTCATTGTGGTATGAATACTAGGAGGAGTATCAACTACTATGATCATCTTTAAGTAAAACAATATTTTTAAATTATCACCAAATATTATTTTACAAACATTTAATGATTAAAAATACTAAACCTTACCTCAATGTAAGATGTATTTACACTCTAATTGATAGGTGTTGATTTTGAAGGCCCAAACTTAACCTATTCAACATCCAATGTGATTTTTAAGATTACCATTTATATAAGGTTAAAATATTCACATGTACTATATTTATTATTTCATTACTAGTTACATACCCTATGGAATCGATAGTAAGAAAGAGGTGGAGGGATGCCAAATGCAAGGTGAGTCCTCTAACCTTAAAATTTTATTACAACCAATCTAGAAATTTAGTTCATATTATATTTCAAAATGAAATTTGATAAGTTGAATTTGACCTTGTTCAATTTTACTTGTCTATCAATACCAAATTTTTGATCCAACAACTCATTTTTCATGACAATCTAATCCAATATATATGCACGTCCTGCTAGTGGACATATGCATCCATATCATCAAGACTTGGAAGACTCACACACATCACCCTATGATAGAGGAATAACTATTGCAAGTATTTTGCAGGTGTTATCATTTATGTCAACAATTGGTCATTGATGTCAACACTATGGGAAGTGTATGGAGATTGTTGGAGATTTTTGGTATTGTAGAGGGGGAGATTGTTTGTAGTGTTACTGATGCAACTATTTCACCTAGTTTCCAAGTGCTTTTGAGAAAATTTGAATAAAAGAGTGTGTAGTGTGACAGAGGTGTGTTTATTGTTGTGCTCCACATTTCTTCATGGTTGAAGATATGTGTGTGTAGTTTGGATGTGATGATCAAAGGTGTTATATCCAGAGTTTCAAGTTTTGCATCATACGATAATAGAAGTTCTGTTTGATAGTGTATTTGTCTATTTAAAAGGTTGTCTGGGAGAAATGAGATTGCTCCACATTTCTCCGCGTTGTTGTTTCCTATATTATGGATTTGGGAATGTTCTTACACTGTCTATATCTACTTTCCCTTAGAGTTTTGAGTACTGAGTTGCTCCGCTAGCTTGGTTCATGTGTTGAAGTTCAATGGTAGTGTGTCTGGTTGCACAAAATGAAAGTATTCTTTGTTTCAGGTGGTTGTGGTAGTGTTGCAATGTAGTATGTTGATGTTGGAATATTTTGGCATGTCATGTGGAGGTTGTGGTGTGCTTTTATGTGGTTCATATGGTGTTTCTAAACTTGAAGAGGCATGTATGTGGTCACTTATAGTGTTAGTTTAGGTTTGTCCAACTTGGAATTCTAGCGCTATTTGCAGAGGTACCTCATGGATTGTGGATGTGTTAACCCTTGGTGTGGTTTTCCTTCACTTCTTTCCACCACAAAAGTGTTTGGTGCCGACCTATTTGGTGTTGCACATTTGAGGTACATATGTTTCATTGAGGCTAGCCTAATTGAGATTGTTTGAGGTCATGGATGGTATAAATACAAAGTGGAGTTTATGTTGAGGTGTGCGGTATGTGAGAGATGTGAATTTGATCAAGTGTGGTGATTTGAGTGTGAGCTTAATGCCTATGACTTCGGATGCAGTGAGAAAAAGGTGTCTACATTTTCAATGTGCTTAAAGTTGTTGGAGGTAGTGAGCCAAAGCTTGCGAATGGCATAGAGTTGCAATGGTGGATTCTTCCTATTTCTCTAAGATAGTGAATATCTCTGGAATAGTTTCTTCTATTCTTCTTTCATCTTGGTAGTGAGCCACCTAAAAGTGATCCCTTAGTAATGAGCCTGATTGTATTTAGTGTTGTTATTCATATATATGTGAGCTAATCCTCATCATGGATTTTCCCTACATAGGGTTTTCCATGTAAATATGGTGTTCTCTTTTGTATGATTATGTTTTTATTGTTGTTTAACATGTTTACATTCTTCTAATGCTTAATGAGGGTTTAAAGTTTGATAAGGGTTTGAAAGTTAATGAGGGATTGAATGTTTTAATGTACAACTAATCACCCCCTCTCTTAGTTGTCCTGTGCATCTAACAATTGGTATCAGAGTCATGGTTCCATGGAGAAATCTTAACTAGTTGAGGTAGATCTGGATTGCGCACATGAAGGGTATCAAAGCTCTTATGTTTGATAGAATGAATTATGCTTTACTAGAAAGCAAGGATTGAATCCTTTTTGGCCTCTCTTGGATTTGGAGTTTGGTAATAATTTGAAAAAGGATATACTATGCCTGTTAATGGTATGGTAAGTGATGAGATCAAGGATTATGAGAATAATGGCAAAGAAATAAATGTTATATTGACTGGATTTTTTTATTTAGAACTTGGGAAGGTGATAAGCCTAAAAACTGTTAAAGAGATCTAGATAAAGTTTGAGAGTATTTATGAAGGAGATGACATGGTCAAGCAAATGAAGATGCAAAATTACAAAGCTAAATTTGAAACTTTGAGGATGTATGAAGATGAAGATATTAGAACCTACATAATCAAAGTGGATGATGTGTTCAATGCCATCAATGGTCTCGGTGGTAAGTTGGAAGAAAGTGAAGTTGTAAAAATGGTACTAAGAACACTTCCTATAACTTATAGTTTTAAAGTTTCTACTATTGAGGAATCTCAAAATTTAGATCAATACTCTAGAGATCTGATGTTTGATGCCTTAATTTCTTATGAATTGAGAGAGTTTGGTCAAGATACTACAAAGAAAGTGTAGACACTTAAAATCGTCCTGATCGATATTACACATCTAAAT
The DNA here is from genome assembly GCA_007258455.2 of Sequoia sempervirens. Taxonomy (NCBI): domain Eukaryota; kingdom Viridiplantae; phylum Streptophyta; class Pinopsida; order Cupressales; family Cupressaceae; genus Sequoia; species Sequoia sempervirens. The sequence goes on along the minus strand of VDFB02379711.1, from coordinate 31,695,943 downwards.
TTGATTACTAACACCATTTCATCCTGAATCACCTCTTTTTGACCATTTAATTAAATAATCTATATTATTTAATTAAATTTATCATTTTTTTCCTATTAATCAAATAATCAATGTTGTTTGGCTAATTCATCCCCTTTCATACTAATTTTCATCTTATTTAATTAGGTAATGCAAATTATTTAATTAAATTTCTTATGTCTTCTCGTTTAATTAGATAATCCTAATTATTTAATTGAATGTCATTAATCCCATTTTATTAAGTTAATTTTTTAATTAAAATCCTAATTGCATCCATCTTGCACAATTAGATAATGTTTTAATTATCTAATTATCTTCTCATCCTCCCACTTCCAAGGGAATATTCCCATGGGATATTTCTTTGTAACCAACTCTCTCCAATGGGAAATATATTTTAACAACTTCCTAATTTTTAAGAAGTGTTCTTCTTCAAATAAATGAGAGCCATTGATTAAAATCATTGATCCTTGTCAACTTGCATTCTCATCCATTGAGGGGTATCCTTGATGCGTGCCTTCTCCTCTTATTGGTTTTCATCCATTGATTGATCAAATCAATCTTGACCATTGATTTAGCTATTTTTCCTATAAATAGTCCTCACTTCTATGAGAGGATCCACTTTCATTTAGAGTAACTAAACTATAGTGATTTTTAGAGCATTCTCCATTAGCATTTTATCATTTAGTATCCATTTTAGTTGAGCTTTGCATCCATTTTAGCGTATCTTTCATCCATTTTCATCAATCTTCATCAATGACATCCATTTAAAAGCTTGTTTCAACCAATGGTTTGGGAATGGGCTGAAATTCCACATCAATGCAGCACCAATCCTCCAATGTGATAAGGTTTGAGGTATTAGATTAGTTTTCGTTATGAATTTCTAGTTAGTTTCTTATTTAATGGCTTATTTGTTTGATGTTTTCAAGTATTTCATTGGGATCTTGACTTAACTAGTTAGATCTTGGTTAATTTCTTGTGGATCAACCATGTTTAGCTTAGGTTATGATCATGCTCACATTCTGGTGCTAGAAGGAGGGCTTTACTAACTAGATTTGATGAATTTTCTTTTTATTTTTTCGTGTTTTGCAAGTTTCAAGTCATGAAAACACCATTGTTTGAGGCAGGGCAACTCAATTGCAGTATTGTGATGTAATTGTAGTATTATGACACAATTGTAGTATTGTGACACAATTGCAGTATTGTGATGCAATTATAGGTGGGTTCCCAAAACTGCAAATTGCAAAACCTAAGAGTATGCTAGGCTCTATCGTCAAGTTTAACAATGTTTTGGCCAATAAACGGAATTAACCAATGTGGTTAGAATTCCCCACTCTTCAAGTTTTGCTAGACCTAGGCGGGTGTACCTTTGACAATTAAGTAGATTGAATTTGTAGAAATTAAGTTATACTTTTCCATATCTAGTCTAATATGGCATGGAGTTTTGAGTTAGATAGCTTGAATATTGAGACTAACTACTACTACTCCTATTGCTAATTCTAGAATTAAAAGTTGGATATGAATGTGTGAGATTTTGTGAAGTGTTATATTGGAGTTGATCAATGTATTATCCTATTGGGCATTGGAGTTAGAATGTGGATGATGTATGTATCCTATCTTTGGCTGCAACTTTAATTATTTCACACAGTAAGTGTCTATGGATGGCATAAACGTGCAATGAAGTGATTATAATATTCTTATCAATCCAAATAAGATTTCCAGGTCAATGTGATCTATTTAAAAGGATTTAATCTTTACTTAAAAGAATCGGTTAAAAGGAATTACACAAGAGCAACAAATGTGTTTTAACAGATCAAACATATACTTGATACATTTAATCTAAATAACAAGGAAATATTAAACTAGAGACAACCATATAACCATACATAGTATTATCAACAAATAAGTGAGACCGGGATTTGAGCACCAGATTAAACTTTCTTCTCCATTGATTGCCTTAAAAATTATAATATATCAGGAGTCTTTCTTTTTTGTAAGCTACTTTTTTCTATCTATCTAACTACCTAATTATATCTTACCTACTGACTTCTAATAATTTTTAATTTGGTCTTGTCTTCCCTTTTATACAAAATGAAGGGGGCATACAAGCTACATACCATTACATTGTTTCAATAACCTGTTCAGTAAGAGTTTTCATTCCATCGATTATCTTCAACAAATAAAAAATTTAATTTAACTCCCTTTGTCATGAAGATTAATTTTAGTGATAATTATTATCCTTCCTTTCTACTAGCAATTGTATTTTCACCTGATTTAAAAAATGCTCTTTGGGTAAAAATAATTTCCCACTTCATAGTTTTTATATTCTTTTAACCTCCTTGGTGAAATGTTTCACTTCCAATTGTATGCACCTTCACATAATTAAAAGTACTCTTTGGGTAAAATAATTACCCACTCCTTAACTCCTTAAGTGAAATGCACTTTACCATTAATGAAATTTATATTTTCCACAACAATATTGCCCTTCAAAATATTTACCATAATCACGATGAAATTTTGTTTAATCTCTATCTATATTCCTCTCAATATGATGATGTTTATATTTACACATTACTTTTATTGAGGGGACTTTGGATTAACTCTTGTCGATATTCATCTTTCTTTAAGTTAATTATAAGACCATTCTATTCTCATTAGGTCAAAGCGACTTAAAAAATTGTCAAACCCATATCAAAAGGTGCCTTTGATGTATCTATTTGTTTGGAATTTTTGCTTTGGGAATTTGAATATTTGCTCTATGTTTGATGGTTGAATCCTCTCCAAAATATTGTTGTCTCGTTAACAAGGCGGGGAAGTGCCTTCGTTGTATCGAAGAGACCACAACTTTGTTCTCGCTGATATCCACCTATCTCCCCAATAAAATCCAATCATATGCTTTTCTTGTGTTTCAAAACATCGAAAGGACTTAAAACACTCACTCCAATATGTAGAAGTCCTCTTGATATAGGTTACTTCACATTAATAGCCAATAACATTTCCTATAGGGTTTATGACTGTTTCTTCGTGGTAATGTGGGAGAAGTATTTAAGTTAGGAATTTAGAAACAAAACAATGGAAGAAGAGATACCATTTTTCTTTGTCCTCGAGCATAGGTGCAGGTTCACTTGATATCATGAACAATACTCTCATTAAGTACACATTGGATTGAGGAGGAATACCCTTTGCCATCTCAATTGCAGAGAATCTTATTGCCCATACATCCACCTTTCCATCATAGCAGCTCTCCTGAATTACTTCAAGAGCCATCCTGTGTGGAGTGCCAATAAATGTATTACGTTTTGACATGGTCTTGGTCAGTTGTGTACCAACACCAAAGTCACCAAGCTTATCTTCTCTCTATTCTGTAATATGTTGCTACCCTTTATGTCTCAGTGAATCTTGAAAATGAATGTAAATATGACAATCCCTTGAGAGCCTCCCCATAAATGTAAGCTATTTGGTGCCCCTCCTTTGTCACACACTCATCATCAAACTTACCCACTAGTCTAAAAGCATGTCTTTTTAAATCTTTCTGGACCCAGCTCAGCCAGTTCATTTACAAAATTGTAATAATCCAATTCGATGGACTCTTGTAGTGTTGAAGGCCCTCCATTTCCCAATCCTTCATCCTCTTTTCCATGCACAGTACCACCTGCCCAATGTTCCTCAAATTCAACTTTGAACTTTGAGAATGAATATTTTGTCTAGATCTTGCAAAAGTTGTGTTCACTAGAAAAAGGATATGAAATAGTCTAAAATATTGTGATCAATAAGTTGTCCAGAATTTGAATTAATATATTCATTGTAAAGCTCGTGCATGCCAAGGTATTAGCCAAATGCTTCCTTATCATTTACTATGTTATGAAGCACTTTCTGCAGCTTCCGTGTTTGATTAACCCTAGAATACTCATCTATGAATATGTCGTAAATATTAGCATTGGCAACCACTCCATCCCTTTCCATTTGAATAGAAATCTCTTTTGATTCTAGCATCTTCCCTTGAATATAGAGCCAAAGATCACCAGATTTGGAGTAGCCATGAAAGAGTAAGTTAAAAGTTATTGCATCTGGAATTAGATTCTCCTCCAGCATCTGCTTATACATTTCTTCCTCTTTCTTCCCTTCCCTACAAAGGTCATTTATATGAGAGTTGAGAGTTGTAATTAACAAGATTGGGCATAATGCCAATTCTCTACATTTCTCTTTGAATGCTTCATGCATGTTACCAAACCTTCTTTACATAATCCATTTTTCAATGCACCATGGAATAATTGATAGGTTACAATATTGGTTTTAGAATCTAGAATAACTCTATATCCTCTATAGATTTTTTTTTCTAGAGTATTGTGGGATTCATCTGCATTTTGTGTAATGCACTCTAGAAATGCCTTGAAGTGTTCTTTCAAGCAAGCTTCAATGGATTTAGCTAGGTCTTGGTGTTTAGCTATGAGAGAGTTGTGGACATTCTCTCCAGCCCAAATTGGAGAAACAAATAAACATAAAATGCCACACCCGATTGCAATTGTAGATTCCCTTTCCCAAGTCATTTGATATACTTTGTCAAACACTTCTTAAAGGTTTCTTCTCAAAAATCATTTTGAGCATATCCCAAAAAAATTAAAATTTGTGACACCTAATCTATTATAATTATTCCATGAAAAATATAAGATACATCTTAAACCTAAGTGGGTAGCCATCAAAATTGATTTCTACATTTTTCATTGTGACCAAAACAATTCAAGTAGCCCCCATAATCACCTTGGAACATCGATCAAACATTCTCTCAAAGCTACGAAAATGCACTAACATGCTGATTGATGATATGGGAAAAGGTTTCTAGAAAAAATTGCATGAAACCATCAAGATTGCAAGATATCAATGTTCAAAGTAGCTCACCTAGCCTTTTCTAAAATTACACCCGTCAAAAACCATCTAGAACTCACCAAATCACCCCTTTGAAAAAATACCAAATCTCTTTCTAGGAAGCTTTCATTTGGGGAATTAGTTCATCCAAGACAAATGAACATGTGTGTAGAAGGGTTTTGCATTAATCCATTCCATTCACAAAAATTTAAAGGTCAAAATTGACCCCTCTGAAACTTTCTGGAAAAATTGTGAAAACTCCATATGCTTTTGACTTTGAAAAAATATCAAACGAGATGCTAGGGCCTTGAAAATGGACACGGGAGCACATTAACATGGGGAAAATATGAAACACCAATTGGTTCACCTTGAAAATCATCTAACTCATAAATATTGGCCTCCAAAATTGACCTCCCTAGCAAATCTAACACTATGCATACATCAAACTGTTCTAGAACCCTTCAACTTGGTGCTTCAAAACCCTGTCAAATCTGATTGTAGGAGGCTGAAATCCAACATACATACTCACATATGGCAAATGAATATGCTTGTCAAGTGATTTGGCATAAAACTAAATAGGATTTAAGTTGTGATTTTATAAAGTGGGTTCCTAGGACAACTTTTATAGGTGCATTTATGAGTGCTACAATCAACTTTATCATCATGGACACTTCAAATTTTGCAAAAAATTGAAGATTCCAATAGTAGGATTTTGACACAATTGTAGTATTGTGACACAATTGAAGGATTATGATCCAATTGTAGTATTGTGACACAATTGTGTGTATTGCGACACAATTATTTAATTGCTATAACGATGCATCTAACATTTATCTATTTTTGTGATTCAAGTTCACCAGAGCAACACAATTTCTTAACTGTGACATAATTTTCTTGTACCAGAGCAACACAATTGCTAAACGATGACACAATTGTCTAAAACAGAGCGACACAGTTGTCTAAACAACAATGCAATTGTCAGGTAAGAAAGAAAATGGAGAGTTAAATCTTCATGCTCACTTTAAATTTTCAAGTTTATTTGCTCTCTGATCACTTATTGACTTTTGGTTTACTTGTGTAAGGATAACTATTTTTTAAATTTGAAGTAGATGAGCAAAGTATTCATTAACACTTGTCATGACATCATTTAATCTTTTAATTTGGGCTTTAAAACTTACAATGCTATGAGCTTTTCACAATTTTCTTAAAATTGAACCCATAATCTTTCAACTGGGGCTCTAAATCTTGCAATGTTATGAATCTTTCAATTTGGGCTTTAAAACTTATAATGCTATTATTTTTTCAAAGTTGGCTTAAAAATGAACCCATAATCTTTCAACTTGGGATTTAAAACTCACAATGCTATGAGTATTTCAATTTGGACTTTAAAACTCACAATGCTATGAATCTTTCAATTTGGACTTTAAAACTCACAATGCTATGAATCTTTTGATTTGGGCTTTAAAACTCACAATGCTATGAGAACTTTCAATTTGGGCTTTAAAACTTACAATGCAACGAGTTTTTCAAAGTTGGCTTAAAATTGAACCCAAACATCCTCACACTTTGATTTGGATTAAAATTGAACAACACAAACTTACACTTAGTTTTGTTGTAATTAAAATGAGCATAACATCTACTTTGGTGCACTAAAATGAGTCAATGTCTTCTTTGCTTTCCATGATTGTGTGGAATTTTTGTGTGTATCGTCTCCCCTTGCACTTCATGTGATCTTGGGTGAAGAGAAACACTCTAAGTTTATAATTTTTTTTATTTCACCCAAATTCCCGTTACGTATCTTCTCCCCTTGTGCTTCGTGTGATCTTGGGTGAAAATAAATAACATTAATTTTATTTATTAGATATGGGACTGCCTATGAGACACATCCTGTAATGGAGAACTCATAAGTGACCCTAAAAGCATGTTTATTGGTGGGCTATATAAAGTATACGAAATTGAAAGAAAGTAGCATAAATTTGGGGTGTGAATGCCATGATGTACCTAAATCCTCATATGAACGTAATGGGTTGTATAGGAAGGGCTAGAGACTTAAGTGTCTCACAATTGATGCATACCTCTGGTGTTCACTATTTTCATTACACACCCTTGTTCTAGAGGCCAACCAAGTTTCCTGAAATGTCCTTTGAAGTAGTGCATGGGAGGCACACCACTCCCAGAAGTTACTTACCTTGCCTAATTTATAGTTGAGGCATAAAGCTTAAGAGTTAATTCTCTTGTACAAAGCTAGGTGTATCAAGAGAATATATTTCCTTGATATGGCCTATTTGACCCCTCTATAATTTTGGATTTAAAATCATTCCTTCAAGGGTGAGGTAAGCCTACTAAGAAGTGACACACCTTTATTCCTCTAGATTGTCAAATGACTGATTTTGTTGAGCCAAGCTAGTAATTCTTATGAAAGAAGACTTGTGAAAATATCTCCCATACCCATTGAGTTGGTCAAACACATTTCTTAGTATTCAAATAAAAACAAACATCAAATTGGTCAAAAATTTTAAACCCTTTGATTATATGCGAGTGCACTTCAAGGACAATATATTGTTGCATACCTCTAAATATATCTTGTTTTTTTTCTTTCAAAACAATATATTAGTGGTTTCCCAATATATTTTACCATATCTCTACTCATTTATATAAAAGTTAACCTAGGGAACTATGGCTTAGCTCTTTGATTTCCACAATGTCAAGCTTTTATGGGAATAATTTTACCTTGTCATAGACATTCTTAGTTAAAAACTTTAATCAAGACATTTGATGTGGTAAAAGTAATCTCATTAAATTGAAGTTTAATAAATTGAACCCACAAAGTAGGTACATCTTGGTCCTATGTTCATAAACATCTTGAATTCCAAACAACACAAAGAACAAACAATGAAATGCATTACCAAACATCATACCAAAGTTCTATCATCAAAATAAACATTGGTTTCTTGGGTTTAAAACACTCCAAGGAAAAAATCATGTATTTCAACACCTTGATCTTGTAAACAAAAGTCCCTCTTAGGTTCAAACATTAGGATTATTCATCACATTCACATCCAAACATTTAACATATCATATCACCACCAACTTCAAATTTTGGACATAACAACCTCCTAGACTTAGGTTATCATCAACCAATCCCCTAGTTTAGCTATATGTCTGGAAATGAATCCTTTTTCACACATTTAGTTGGATTAGTAAACATACTTTTAGGATTCACAATTTCATTAGCATCCTTATCAAAAACACAAACATAAAACCTTAAGTCTAGTGTTGTCCAAAATTAGGAGTTCATCATTCACATTACTCATCCTTTAATCATCCATTCATATCATTGGTCCTAAACACCTTAGAGGTTCACTTTTACAACAAGATCAAAATACAAGAAAGAACTATAGATTTTTTTTTTTTTATCTATCATGAGTAACCTAAAAAACCACAGAATTCAAGAGTTTGATCCTATAGGTTTCATAACTTCACCATACAATCCATACATGAGGTAAACATACCCTACAAACTTCAATGACATAACAAATGGGGGTATGCTTAATCAAAAATTTGGAACATCTTGTCACATGGTAGATGAAACAAGCTTCAAAAATTGATATGTCAACTCATTATGCAATGTTCAAAATCCAACAAGTCTAGGTTTTCAAAATGCAAGCATGAACCTAGGGTTCCAAAACACCAATATCCAATCAATCAATCCAAGCATGATTCTTTCTCATCACAACATTGGTTCATAAGAACAATACATCCCAAATATAAACATATCAAACTTGAACATGTTAAAACCATACATGGGGAACTTTGGGATGGATTCATTCATACCTCAACAACACATCATCCAAAAAAATCATCAACAATATCAATATCAAGGTCAAAACATCATACCATAAAAAATCAATACATTCCTCATCAAATTAATAAAATAATTGATTTATATCAACAATTCCTTAAACATCATCAAAACATTGACTTACATCAACAACATATTCAAGATCATCAAAAAATGGATGTATATCAAAACATTGCATACTAAATACAACATCAACAAGCACCCCAATCACAACAAAGATTGAAATCCAAAAACACTACCAAACGTGAATACACTCTTTTAGGGAAGCCAATTGAATAGATGTTAAACAAGCTAGTCCATGCTAAACTTATCAATCTTCTAAAGTAATTAAATGGTGGTGAACCTAGCTAAAATTTTGCATGGTATGATGATAATTCTTATTGAGAATACCATAGCACAAAAGGTCATGACTCGTTAGATTGTGCTCTTGAAGAAGAAATCTATATGTCCCAGCCTGAGCACTTTGTTGAAAAAGGTAAAGAGAAACTAGTTTGCAAGTTAAAGAAGTCTTTGTATGGGTTACAGTCACCTAGAATGTGGTACTAGAAATTTGATACTTTTGTATTGTCTTTGGGATTTGTAAGATCAAAATCTGATCATTGTGCTTATTATAAAGTTGAAAGTGATCAAGTTCTTATTATTGCTCTCTATGTTGATGATATGTTGTTCATAGGTAATAGTAACCTAATGATTTCTGATCTTAAGTATCAGTTGTCTGCTAAGTTCGAAATGAAAGATCTTGGTGTAGCAAGGTATATTCTGGGGATGGAGATAACCAGGGACATGAATAGTAGAAAAATTTGGCTTAGTTAGAGTAAGTATATCAAGACTGTTCTAGAGAGATTTTGCATGAATGATTGCAAGAAGCTAGTTGTTCCAGTCTTGCAGGGAATGAAGCTATCTGTTGAAGACTATCCAAAATCTCCTACTGAGATGGAGGACATGACCAGTGTACCCTATGCTAGTGCGGTTGGCAGTCTTATGTATGGAATGGTTTGTACAAGGCCAGACATTTCCCAAGCAGTGGGAGTTCTTAGTCAATTTATGGCTAATCCTGGAAGGACACATTGGGATGCTGTGAAAAGAGTTTTCAGATATTTGAAGGGCACTTCAGATTTTGCTTTGTGTTACCATGGGAACTTGGTTGAATCACAGAGGAATCTCAGTATTCGAGGCTATGTGGATTATGATTTGGTAGGGGACATTGACAGCAGGAGGTCCACCAGTGGATACATTTTCATGTTGAATGGTGGTGCAGTGAGTTGGATGAATAAGCGGCAGGCTATAGTCACTTTGTCCACTACAGAGGCTGAATACATGAAAGCTACTCATGCTTGTAAAGAAGAAGTTTGGTTAAAACGTTTGTGTTCTAACATTGGTTTTGATGCAAGGCAAATAACTATTTTTTGTGACAGTCAGAGTGCAATTTGTCTAGCAAAGAATCCTACTTTCCATGCCAGGACGAAGCATATAGATGTACAGTACCACTTTGTACAAGATATGGTGGAGGATGGAAAGGTTAGTTTGGAAAAGGTTGATACTCTGGAGAATGTTGCAGATGCAATGACGAAGCCAGTGAGCACAACCAAGTTCAGGTGGTGTGCCAGTTCAATGGGCCTTAGTGCCCATGATTTTCAGTAAGTTTTGTTGTGCTCTAGAGGTGCCTATGTGATCTTTGTCAAGTGGGAGACTGTTGTAAATATATGCTTGAATCATCACAGGTTGTAACCTCTATTGGAGCCAAGTCGGTGTGCTATTCTTAATGTCTAGCTGACTAGCAGCTTTGAAACATTGTGATTTGTATAGGTTGTTGTGACCTAGCTTCTGTCTCACCGAATGATCATATCACTGTGACATATTGTGTTCGCTATTACCTCTTACTGCCTATGGAGATCTCTGGCCGACAGGCCATTCTATCGTATATCAGAGAGACTTGGCCGAAATATTTAAGGTTTCGGTATAAGGTCTTATTGATATGAATGTCTCACCGATAGCATTCACTTGGTGTCTTTGGGGTAACTCAGAGGTTTTGTTATAAAGTCTTGGCAAAAGTTGCTTTGTCTCACCAATAGTATACATCGGTATAACATGAGATGGCTCAGTAAGAAGTCTTACCGATATGGATGTCTTGCTGACAATGTTTAGTTTGAAGTCTTCGGGGAAAGTCTTGGAGTTCGGTATGACTTATATCGATAAGGAATGTCTCACCGATGGTGTACACTCGGGGTAGCACAAAAGATCTCGCTGTGAGGTCTTAACGATGGAAAGAAGTCTTTCCAATTGTTCGGTATGACTTGAGGCTTCAAAGTAACATAAAGAACTTGATAGGATGTCTCGGCGAAAGAATATTGTCTTGCCGATGTGAATAATCATGTCTATGTGACTTATGGACCTCGATATGAAGTCCTGGCGAAAGTGATGAGTCTCACCGACTGGTGGAGGCTTCAGAACAACATGAAGACTTCGTGGGAGGTCTTGGCAACAGCGAAATGTTTTTCCAACAGTATGACATTTTGATGTGACTTTGAATATCAGTATGTGGTCTCACCGGAGAGCGATAGTCTTGCCGAAAGGAAAACTGAAGTCGATGCAACTTGTGAGCTCGGTAAAATGTCTTGCCGATAGGATGAACTCTTGGCGATATCGAATGCTGACTATGTTGGCATTGGGGAGACATGGTCAGTGTGTCACCGATATGCCAACACAACTTGATTATATTTTGACCGAAAGAAGACCATCCTATGTGGTGTCTCATGAACCAATCAGAGGAGCTGAATGGGAACCATTGGAAGACAGTTCGTTGTGGCAATTCTGAGAGGAAGCTTGACAGACAGGGGCAACATGGTTATACTCTATGATTGCAGATTGTGATCGGTTCAGTTGGTTCGAAGAATAATTATGTGAACAGTTCAAATTGTATCAGTGTGATTTCTATTGTGTAAAGATTGTAACTTGAAGGTTCCTATACCAGATTGGTCATTGTGAAAGTTGTTGTAATCTAGCATCAGAAAGATAAGTCAGAACTCTGTATGTAATATTTATTACTGTAATACAAAGTGACTTCTCTTGGTGTGGTGGGTTTTTATTCCATAAGGGTTTTCCCACGTAAATACTGGTGTCCATATGTGTGTGTCAAATACTCTGTTTTTGTTATCTCTTTCATGTGCATCTTAATTAGACTATAATTTTAATTTTAAAAGGTATCTCTGCATTCTTCCTTGAGGTTTTGATGTTAGGAGAGTTGTTTCCGCATCTAATTTTCCATACAACATTAACCATGTGCTAGCAGAAAATCTTCATCATAAGGATTCAAAAGGAACTCTATTGTGATTTCCACACCTAGATGAGGTTAAATCTAGTATCAATAAGTAAGATCAGAATCCTCAAAATTTGAAGTCAAGTGCTCATATCTTAGGAAAGAAGCTTCTTCAAGTAGGATATTTTTGGCACATTATGACAGTTGTATCTACGTTAATACTACCAAGTGGTTCAACAAGAGCATAAAATCTTCAAAAAATTAAAAAAAAATAAAAAATCAAGAAAATAGTAAAGATAAAAATTACCCTCTAGTGAAAACCGCTTCGATGGTGCTTTGGGAAAGTAACTTGATGAAAACCTAGAAAAAAGGTGTAATGAGTATAATTGAGCATCTATATGGTCCTTTTCAGATAGAAGTATCTCATCATCTTCATGATAAATCCATCCATCATCCATCCAATCCATCTTTATCCAAATCTTTCAATTTATCTTGATATTGACAAAGGTTTGGTGTATACTTCAATTATACTAATGGAAAAGTCTTGACATGGTCTTTTTAAAGTCTCATTTCCTATCTATAGCATTGATCCTATTACATACTAAAACTCTGTTGATATCTTCACATATACAGTACCTATCTTCATTTGCTCATTGAACTATGAAACATTGCTAGACACTGGGGGTAGGTTCTTTTACTCTTGTTTTAAAATAACTCTTGATCCATGTCTTATAACTCATTAACATGACATCAACATTTGTGATCTAGGTATGGTTTAAATCTCAAAAAATCCAAAAACATCAAAATCTTGTATAGCCAAAATCCAAAAACATCTGAAAAGTTGTATAGTAAAAAATCCTAAACTTTCAAAATATCTTCAAAAACACTAAAAACATCCAAATCTCATCAAAAAATCTAAAAACATGGTTGTTGAACTACGTTGTCTCCAAGCTTGAATGTAGGCAAGGCCATTATCAATGAGCCCTCAAGACACATTAGGTTAGGAGTTTGTCACAATAAACTAGTGTCGCATCAATGTTCATATCTCATCAATAAATGGTTATTAGTCAGCTTTAGTTGAACTATGTGGTCCCTGCATGTATAATGTAGGAAAGGCCATCTTTGATGATCCCCTGAGGTCGCAAGTCAGTTCCCCTTAGGTCTTGGTCTAAACTTAGAAAACACAAAAACATTTAAAAACTTGAAAACTCAAAACATTGGAAAACACTCAAAAATCCTAAATAGCCTCAAACAACGTGAAAACCAAAACATTCACATACTCCCAAAAATATCAAAAACAACCTCAAAACATTCCAAAATGTTCAATAAAATTGAAATAGTTTGGAAAAAAGTCCAAAATCCCTCATCTCATTTCACTTTCACCTGCAATAAACTTCCATTCATAATAAATCAATCATCACCCTCACCCTTTGGTAAAACAAATGGAAACAGGGACAACTATAACTAGAAAGCGAACTTTAAACATAAAAAATCAAACTCTTGATCATTATCAAACATGTCAACTGAACCTTATATCAACAACCTTTCAAATAGACTATCAACCTACTAGCATCCTCTAACATGTTCTAGGATACATCTTTCCTACAATGGGCATGATCATTGGCAACCATTTTGGATACTTATCCTCAAAACACGTTACACTTTTTGGCAAAAGATATGAATAACATTGGTTGTTTATTCATTTGATCTTTTCTTATGATTTATTCTAGTGGTCCATTCCAGTGACCTCTCGATGATGTCTATCAAAATGATTTAGAGAGAAAAGAATGGTGCATTGATCATTATCTTTCATTTGATGTGCTTGTTGGATGTTCTTGTAGTACAACCTCAACAAATACTTATCATGTGTGTGCAGGGTAGTCTCAAGTAAAGCAATGGCTAGGACACATCAGGTTCTTCATACCTTTTGCATGTTGGTATCATTACTTTAATGGCTTATTCTTTCACATGGTCAAACAAGGTTTTCGTATGTTAGGTATGAACAAGGATACTCCTATCTGTTTGTAGAGTCAAATTCCATCGCATTAGATACCACACCATCTTGGTTTTCAATACCTTGATGCATTGTGTCTATTTTCTCTATATCAAAAATAAGGAATGATATGATGAAGTATCTCAATTCTAGAAATAAGAAACTTATCTATCATCATATATCTAGTAAAGTCTTGAATAATCATAGGATTGTTGGACTTCTGAATCAATCTAAAAAATAATGGTTAATCAAAATTCATTATCATTCTTTCTTATTCTTCTATCTTTACTAACATATCTATCCAAGTATCGAATATGTGCAATATACATCAAAATATACATGAGGCCACCCATGGCCAATGACTATTTATACATTATAAAATCTATCTACATCAAATATCTGATATTTCTAAATAAGTATCTTCCGTCCTCTTTGAGTTGAACTGATCCTACATCTTTGTCATAATATCGACCTAAAAATTAAAATTTACGCTCGATCTCTTGAAGGGGAAATATACCAACATAATTCCTTCTGCTGGGGCAACAACGGGGCATCCAAAAAATCATGATTTTTTTTATTTTTTTATTTTGATTTGAGTGGTAGTGTTGATCTAAAAAAGTGTTAGTCTTTGAAACAATGTAACAGGTACCTCACTTCAAAGAGGGAAAAAATGTAGACAATTAAAATTGGCCTAATTGATATTGCACATTTGAATTTGATTACGAACACCATTTCATCTTGAATCACCTCTTTTCGACCGTTTAATTAAATAATCTTCATTATTTAATTAAATTTATCATTTTCTCATGTTAATCAAATAATCAATGTTATTTGTCTAATTCATCCCCTTTCATACTAATTTTCATCTAATTTAATTAGGTAATGCAAATGATTTAATTAAATTTCTTATGTCTTCTCATTTAATTAATAATCCTAATTATTTAATTGAATGTCATTAATCCCCTTTTATTAAATAAGTTAATTGTTTAACAAAACTCCTAATTTCATCCATCTTGCACAATTATATAATGTTTTGATTATCTAATTAACTAATTTTTCTCATCCTCCCACTTGCAAGGGAATATTCCCATGGAATATTCCTTTGTAACCAACTCTCTCCAATGGGAAATATCTTTTAACAACTTCCTAATTTTTAGGAAGTGTGCTTCTTCAAATCAATGAGAGCCATTGATTAAAATCCTTGATCCTTATCAACTTGCATTCTCATCCATTGATGGGAATCCTTGATCCATGCCTTCTCCTCTTATTTGATTTTCATCCATTGATTGATGAAATCAATCTAAACCATTGATTTAACTATTTTTCCTATAAATATTCCTCATTTCTATGAGAAATGGATCCACTTTCATTTAGAGTAACTACACTATAGTAATTTTTAGAGCATTCTCCATTAGAATTTTATCATTTAGCATCCATTTTAGTTGAGCTTTGCATCCATTTTAGCTTATCTTTCATCTATTTACATCAATCTTCATCAATGGAATCCATTTGAAAGCTTGTTTCAACAAAGGGATTGGGAAAGGGCTGAAATTCCACATCAATTCATCACCAATCCCCCAATGGGGTGAGGTTTGAGGCATTAGATTAGTTTTTATTATGTATTTAGACTAGTTATTTCTTGTTTAATGGCTTCTTTGTTTGATGCTTTCAAGTATTTCTTTGGGATCTTGAATTAACTAGTTAGATCTTGGTTAATTTTTTGTGGATCAACCATGTCTAGCTTAGGTTATGATCATGCTCATAGAAAGAATCTAATTTTAAAGTCGGCAAGACATAGAAGGACGATGAATTAGATCCGAATGATCTTGATGAGGTGGAAGAAAATTTTGTAAGGAGATTGAAAAAGGGCACTGGAAAATATAGAGGTAAGTTACCCTTTAAATGTTTCAATTGTGGAAAGATAGGTCATTATGCTTCTAAATGTCCAATCAATGTTGTAAATGGAAAACATAAGGATCATAAAGGTAAATTTATCAAGAAGAGTTATTATGTTGAAAAAGACAATGGTGTATCGATGATGAGGAATCAGACTATCCTGATTAAGATAGTTATGAATTCTTGTTCATGGCTCTAAATGTTGGAACTAATTCTACTAATTCTAAAAGATGTATGAAGGAAAGTGCTCTGGGAATAGGTCACAACATTGAAGGAACTATGGTGACTATTTTAAATGCAAGAGAAGAAATTATTGGATAATTTATAGTGGATGCTCAAATCATATGATAGATGATAAGAGTAAGTTTTTTAAACTTCAGAAGTATGATGGTGGTCTTGTTAAGTTTGGTGATTATACATCTACTAAGATATGTGGAAAAGGTTCTATTATTTTTTATGGAAAGTATAAAACAAATGATGTTCTTTATGTCAAGGGTCTTTGACATAATCTTCTTAGTGCAAGATAGATTGTGTAGTAGAGGATACAATTTGTTGTTTTAGGATGATGGTAGTGAAATCAGAAAAGGAAGATCTGGAACCTTGGTTGTTGCAGGGACAAGGAAAAAAGGTAATGTTTATCAGCTCAAAGGCAGTGGTGCTAAGTTCTTTATGTCTCAAATAAATGAAAGTTGGCTATGGAATAGAAGAATGGGTCACATAAATTTTGACAGCCTAGCAAAGATTAGTTCTACTGATGTTGTGAGATACTTTCCAAAGATTACAAATCCTATCAATTTAATTTGCAAGGAATGTCAGTTTGGAAAGAAAACAAAGAAGAGGTTCAAGACTAAAGAATATTCTATTTCAAGTCATTTGGAGTTGGTGCATACATACCTATGTCAACCTAACAACATAAGAAGCTCTCATGGTGACAAGTATTTTATTTTGTTGATTGATGATTATTCTAGAATGTCCTAAATAAGTTCAAAGCCTTTAAATCTACGATTGAGAATGAAATGATTTTGAGAATCAAGTGCATGAGGTCTGACAGAGGTGGTGATTTCACCTCCAATGGGTTTAACATTTTTTGTGAAGATCATGTAATAAAGAGACATTTTTCAGCTCCTAGGACTCTTCAACATAATGGAGCTATAGAGAGGAAGACTAGGACAATGCAAGAGGCAACTAGAACAAAGATGAAGGAAGTGAATCTACTAGATGTCTATTGGAGAGAAGAAATTCATACTATAGTATACATTCTTAATAGAGGTCAAGAAAGAGTGAACAACTCAAAGATTCCCTATGAGTTACGGCATGGAAAACCTCCTACTGTGAAATATTTTAGTATTTGGAAGTAAATGCTATATCAGAAGAGATGAAAACTGTTGTCTCTCAGAAATGCACCCTAGGCATAGTGATGAAACTGAGCTTTCTGGAGAAACATGAGATCACTTCAAAGGCTGTGGGTCACCTTAAGTTGAAATAAACCTTCGGAGAAGGTCGACTTCCTTTGGGTATCACCTAAACTATCAATTCTATAAGGTTAAAAGGAGAAGGAATGCATACAAGTGAAACTAAACTATGGTGATACACCGAAATGATGAGGAATTATGAAATGAAAACAAGATGAACATACACTGGGAAACTTAACTTCAACCATTTCACAAACTCAACACAACTTCTTTTAGATCTATGCATCAATCTTAACAGGTTTGATCCACATACATATCTCAAGAAGGAAAGATAAATTTCACGACCTTAAGGTATGAATGTAGACTTATAAAACACAGTTAAAGACTTGCATAATCAAAAGAGAAATACATAAATGAGAGTAGTACAAACATGAACACTAGCTTCCAAGTTAAACTCTGTGTTGTATTCCAGATTCCAGTTGAGTTACAAAAACATACATTTAGTCGAGAAAGGATTGATAAATATCACTAACTCTTTAGAGTGTATAATCCAAACTATTTACAAAAAGGAAAAAAATTCCTTATATATCAAAAATGTGTCGGTCCCTTAGGGCTTACTAAATATCAAAACTCAGGATAGATCTTTCCTTAGATCTTTTCATGTAGTTAATGTTGCACCCTGTGTGTCCTTGTTGTCCATGTCGGTGAAGGAGTCACCTCTAGGAGTGATCTTCTTCAGATCTTTCTGCAACCACCGCATTTAATTCCTAGTATCGTGCACACCTTTGAACCTCTTCAGTCGAGCGCTTTGAATGCTCCTGCGCTCAGAACAGATACATGCTGCTTTTCATTCCATTGATGTTCTTCATCCTAGTCAGACTGCCACAGCTCACTTTCAGATCTCTCTGATTGGTCAAGTAAACTCCACGTAGATTCTTTGGCGGTCAAAAGCCCATCCTATAGAATCATATCTCGGTGAGACACTGGAAGTGTCTCACTGATGTGATTAAATCCTCTTGGAACCATTGGCATAACATGGAACTGTCAATGAGAGTTCTTATCGAGTTAAAAAATCATACTGATATCGCCTCTGTGGTCGCCAAGACAAACGCGTTCGGCCAGAAAACATGGTGAAATTTTCTCATCCTCTATCGGTGAAGGTATTGTTACCAAATTTTTGCCTCAGCTCAATTGGTGGAGCTGGCTGAATGTTATTTATCATAAGGTGAAATTGCAGTTAAGTTCAAATGTTGTTTCGCATCATTATCATTAATGGATTGAGTGACAATTATGTTTTTAAAGGAGAAGTAGAGTTTTCAGAGTGCCATTCAGATGTTCTAGAATTAAAAGAAATACAGAATTGAGTAAATGAGCAAAATAGCATTTCAGATGCTCTCTTTTATTTCATGAAAAACTCATATTTTACAAGGCTTCATTTGATTTCAACAATCAGAATGATATTACAATATTGCATGTAAATGCATTTTCTTTTCAAATTAAAAGAAAGAATTGAAATGAATGATCCACACAAGCCATGGATGTGACTATTACAATACATTTATAATAGCACATTGCACTATTGAAGATGCATAAAATAAAACATATAAGTGACGACATAATCATCATTGCCTGATTATTGACGTTTGATGCTGAATGGTGCACCTTTGCCTTTTCGAGCTCCATCGACCTGAAAGAGGAAAAGAGGGGTGTCAGTGGCTCCGATTATGATGTAACCTATATGAGGCACCCACAATAGTACAACCTACTATTAACCATGCATTGAAACAATCAATCAAGTGCAGTACAAAAGAAATAAGCTGAAGGAGAAATAACAATATCATGATCAATATGTTCTATTTTTTATGCTAAAATTGTTTGTTTCCTTGTGCAGGTATAGGTAAAATCATGAAGCTGAACATTATTCTAAGACCAAGCATGTGGAGAAAAATAGGCTCCCACAAGGGTAGAGCTCGACATGCTGCCCTATTCGTTAATGGGCTGATTTCAAGATACATTATCATGTTCATCAAGAGAAGTGAAATACAATGGAAGGAGTAAAAACAGAAGATATCCATCAAGTAACTAAACCAACTATGCATTCATAACTAT
The DNA here is from genome assembly GCA_007258455.2 of Sequoia sempervirens. Lineage (NCBI taxonomy): Eukaryota > Viridiplantae > Streptophyta > Pinopsida > Cupressales > Cupressaceae > Sequoia > Sequoia sempervirens. The sequence continues at coordinate 31,676,537 of VDFB02379711.1, read as the reverse complement.
CAGGTTTGTTTTCTGAAGGCTACAGGTGAACAGTGAATTTAGTTCACTTGAGGAATTTAGTTGAGTACATTTACATCAGATATTGCTGCATAGTTCAAGTTCGGTGTTATCTTGTTAGTCAAGTATCATATATGTCATGCAAGTTTCAGTTCATCAATTCATTCTTTTCAGTCAAGGATAGTGAACAGGCATACACTATACCATAATGGTTTGTTTTGATTTTCATCATGAAAGATAGCACATTTTGAAAGTAGTTTGATAAGTGGAATATAAAAATGCATGAAGAGTACCATGTTGCCCAAGAGTACAAGGGACATACGGTGCATTTGAGTAATTGAATGAATCACTAGTTCCAGTTGATTAATAAGTAAATACAACATTATGGATTGTAATAGCAACTGATCATTCCAGAATAATAAGGGAAGAGCAAGCATTTTCTTTCCAGAAAAAGTTTTGAGTTGTCAGTGATGCATATGAGTTGGTGAGTAGCATGTGGTCATGACGTTACAAAGTTTCAATTTAATTTCTCTACATAAAATCCAAGAGCAGAAGGCAAAGGGTTGTTGTGTTAAGGTTAAGGAAAGTCAGAAGAACACTGTTGTGCATATAGTGAACAAGCATGGAGACAGTATACATTAAGGGGTCTTTCCCTTCATAATGAACAATCACAGAATCATGTTGGAGGTAAGAAATTCAAATGCCTAGTTTATTATGATTAACTGAAAATGCAGAAATTGGAGAGCAGTCGAGATCAGTTTTAATAACAAATGCCAATTATGGGTTTTTGTAACTGAAAGTGCAAAAGAGACTATGGTGATGGAGCTAGGTTGCGTGAGAATGTTAGAAATAATAGGTGTGTTTCCAGATCATCAGTTGCGTTTTCCTTCAAAAATAGAATATCAAGAAAAGCATCACTGGTTATTTGAGTCGAAACCTTAAGAGTAAATGCAAATGAATATACAGTTTTTGTCACCATTCACAAAATTATCCATGTTCAGAATACATAAAACATGTATTTTTTCATTTTTTGTGTTACCCAAGAGAGGGTTTGTTAAGAAAATGTCAAGATAAATGTAGAGAGGAGGTGGGTCATGCATCAGAGGAAAAGAAATATAGTTTTCTTCATAAATATAAAAATACCCATGGTTGAGCTCATATGAATAAAAGCAAACAGCAAGTACCCAATTCAAGGTTTTTTTTCAAAACACAGGAAAATGCAATAATGGAGTTAACCCCATATGGGTTTTACATAAACAACAGTACAATACAAAAATGCATTTTTCTGTGACTGAATCGAGCTTCAGAGGAAAAGAAAATATAGTTTTCTTTAGAGTTTTCAAATACCCACATTTAGTTTTGTTCTAAAATATAGGAAATTCAATTACAGTGATAACCCACGAGAAGATACATCAAGAAAATGTGAAGATGCAAGTTTCCTGAGTTGGGTCGAGCAACAAAGGGAAGAAAAGATAGCTTTATTCAAATTTCCATGATACCCACAAGTGGAAATGCTTTCAAATAGACATAATGATCATTTTTCTATTCTGGGTCGAGCCCAAAATCCACAAAGAAAATGTTTTTTACAATGCACATCTGGAGCAGCCTGAACATGGCCCGAAATTCATAAAACAAAGAGGGTTTCCTCTGGTTTTAGAAGAGTAATGAAGAGATACGAGCTTGAGGGGAAGAATTACCAGTTCAAGACTAAGAGAACATCATCAAGGCTATGGCCAGATCCATATTAAAGTCTTGAAACTCCAAAAAAGAATCCAGCTCGAGCTCGCATGGATGGCTGGTGAAGGCGAAGAACATAGAGGCAAATACCATTGAGCTCAAACCCGAGGTTCAAAGTCTTCCAAAAAGGCACAGAAATATACAGAAAATACATTAAGGGGCTGTGTTAGCCACGACCTTAAGGCCAAAGTGAACAAAATGTGAATCCATAGAAACAATGAGTAGATAGCTTACCCCCTGTCACAGTGGAAGGAAGCAAAAAGAAAAAAAGCAAGCTCTCTCATGGAGTCTCTTGATAGAGGCTGAGTCCGACCAAAGCGTAGCAAAGCACATGAGTAGATAAAGTCAGAGAAGATGAACATGCCACGGCCTTATGTGTTCCTTTTGTTATTTCAATAATGGAGGAGAACTATGATACAGAGCAAAAAATGCTTAACCAGATGGAGTTTCAACTGTGAGAGGAGTTGCGAGGATTCTTAGAGCACACGAGCTCGAGTTCAACTCAATCATGGTGGCGGCATTTTCACTGGCAGAGCTTTTCCTTTAAAGTGGAGAGTGTGAAGTGAAGTGATGATTAGGGTTTGACCCTCTTTTCTCATGCCCTAATTCGAGCAACATTATCATCATCCAGAATGTTCAGTCAAAGCACATGGTGAATGTATAATGGAGGTCAAAATTTTGATCTTTGCATTATAATTTATCAAGTCTGTTGATATTTGAAAGGGGGCCGAAGTTCTTAAGTTGGCCGATATGTTAAGTCTTTTAAGACTTATTTCATGTGCTTATGTTAAGGTTAGGTCTTAAGACTTTTCCTTTTGCCTTAGTAATTTTGAAGGGGCTTGAAGATAGAAAAATCAATTAATGGTGTAGAGGTGGATACTAGTGACCTAAGATTAGGTTTTGATGATTATGTTTTAGGGTTCCTTGTTATTTCTTAATTGATTTTAGAGAAATCAATGGCAGATTTTTGATAGGGAGAGAGGAGATAATGATGTGTTTTGTTTTTTATGATTTTTGAGAAAATCAGATTGTTGTAATGGAGCAATAATGAGCCTTTCTTTTTTGCAAAATATTCTAAATCTTTAATTGAAAAAAAATAGATAAATTGTACAAATATGCATCTTGTAAAGTAAAATCATAAAGCGATATTCTATAAATTGCTTTTTGATTTCTTGCTATTTTTTAGCAGATTGTTGTTGACTTTTCCTCTTGGTCAGATTTCAGACCTATCTTGGAGAGATAAGATGATTTTTGAGCTTTTAAAGCAAGATTAGCCTATTTTTAGAGGCTTGTCAGTGTGATCATAAAAGCAGTGTGCTTTTTTATGCTTTTAGGCAGTTTTTGAGATTGTTTGAGGACCTTTTCCTTGAGCTTTTTTCTGAGCTCAGATTAGGGGTTTCTTGAGAGCTATGTTTTGATAGACTTAGTCTTTGGAGATCTCCTCTCTCAGTAGTTCAGATTATATTTTCTTGCTTATACACATTTTTGAGCTTGTAAACCTTTTTAATACTCAGTTTCAGATTCAGGCAAAGACTCTTTCAATTTTAATAGAACAACAGATTTCTCCTTCTTATTTTCTGTCTCAAAATTTGTAATGGAAATCTAATGTATTTGTGTTTTTGAATCAGAATCCTTTTATGTCTTGTTGTTATAGGTTGTGTTTCAGAATTACATGTTTCAGGTTGCATGTTGTATTTATTTTCCAGATCTTCATGTAAATCACTGATGAGATATGTGCTAGTAAGATTGTGAGAATTACTATAATAGAGAAGCTGTTATGAGTGGTTAAGTCTGGATTTTCATAAGTTTGGTGAATCATCTGTTAGTCATAGGATTTATTTTCAAGTTATCTTTTATCACTTTCCTCAGAGGTTATTTTAGAATAGAATTCATCATTCGGAGAACCAGCTCGCTTTGGAGATTCCTTCTTCGTTGAGATCACCCACATCTGAAGAAGGTTTCCATGTTTCAGTAGATTGCTAAATATCACATTCAGTAGGGTGAAAATTTATTGAAAATAGGTATATTGATGTCACCCCGATGCATTTTTCTCTACCCGAGCTCCGCATTCTTTTTTGAGACCCCATCGGGTTGGAAAGACTCTCAGCGAGGCCTCCTTGCTCTGACGAGAGCTCATTTCATTTTGCTTCGGCAAGAGAAACCTACATCGGCAAGAGGTTACAACGGCTTCATTAGTCATGCCGATATCGCTTTCCATCGCTGAGACCACATTATGTCAGTAAGACATCACTCCGACGGTCGGGCGCTACACCGATGTCATTCATGTCAAGGAGATCTTCTGCTAGTTGGTGAGACCTCTTCCGATGACTCCTCCTATGTCGCCAAGATCTTCGCATGTCGGCAGGACCTCAGGACGAAGTCTTCAACTATTGGCGAACTCAACTTGCTTTCGGTGAGACCTTAGCGAATTGGCAAGACCCCACCCGTTATGACTTTCCTTGGCAGGAGCCCCGACCTTCGGCAAGACATCGCTTGGTCACCGGGACTTCACGACGAAGGCTTTAACTCTTGGCGAGTTCACTTCTTTTCTCCCTGAGCTCCTCTTCAGTCGGCAAGACACCCGAGAGTCGGTGAGACGTTTTACCGAAGGAAAAATGTTACCTCGAGACCCCGGTCTTCGGCATGAGTTGATTTATGTCACCCCGAACACATGATCTCCATTGAGCTCTGCATTCCTTGTTCGGCATGACTCCCATTGATCAGGAATACTTCATGGCGAAGGGAAAACACTACACTGAGCCCCCCTTTTGTTTCGGCAAGACCAGCCACGGTCAGGGAGATATCTCCCCGAAAACATGACCATTCGTCGAGCTCTTATCTTGTCACCGAAACTTTGGCCTGTCAACTAGTCCCTTTACCGAGCACACTACGGTCCCCATGAACTCACATCTTTTGGTCAGACTACCTATTTGTCACTAGGACTCACGCCGAACGCCTCCATTCTACCCAAGCTCTCCTCAATTCGCTGAGACTCGACCCGATCGGTAAGACCTTAGACCAAAGACAGATCTCTTGGCGATGATGCCTTCACTCAGCAAGAGCCTCTCTTTGGTCAGTGAGACATCGTTTGGTCTTGGCAACTCTCTCCTTAGAGGGTCTTCATGCTGAGCTTGACCTAGGTAGGCCTTACAACTGTGTTCTTCATGACCTAGCACCAGATGCATGATTTAACCCTTGATGCAAATGACCCACCTGGCCCTTTAGAACTTCTCAAACATAATTTTCCCAACTGACCCAGCCCGTAGGTGAAAATTGGGCAACAAAAACAACTTGGGAAAGTTTGATGTAAGATTTGATGAAGGAATATTCCTTGGATACTCTACAAGAAGCAAAGCTTACCAGTGATACAATAGAAGACTAAATAAAATTGTTGAGAGTGTAAGTGTCAAGATGGATGAAGAATCACTACAAAGTTCAGTGTTGATATAAGGATATGAATATGATGAACCCCCTTGCAGTGAAAAAGAAAAGGAAAAATAGATGATAGTTGAAGAGGAAGAAGCTCCAAAAAAGATCCCTAAGACTCCTAAGTATGTGCAAAGAAATCATTTTGAAGATCAAATTATTTGAGATAAGAGCAAAGGAATGTTGACAAGAAGAAGAGCTTATATGATAGAGGAACAAGTAATTTTTTTTTTACTTTCAAAAGTAGAACCTAAAATAGTGAGTAACGCATGCAATGATGAGAATTGATCAAGTCTATGAAAGAAGAGTTGGAACATGTTGAGAAGAATCAGACTTGGGAATTGGTCCCAAGACTTGCAAACAAGAATGTGATAGGAAATAAATGGGTTTTTACGAACATATTGAATGAGGATGGAAAAGTTGTCAGAAACAAGGCTAGGCTTGTGTGTAAAGACTACTCACAAGTGGAAGGAATAGATTTTGAAGATAATTTTTCTTTGGTGGAAAGGATGGAGGCTATTATGATGTTTTGGACTTTGCAACACATAAAAAATTCAAGGTATATAAGATGGATGTGAAGTTTGCATTCTTAAATGGTGAGCTAGAAGAAGAAGTGCACATTAAACAACCAAAAGGTTTTCAATTGTTAGATGATGCTGACATGGTCTGCAAATTAAAGAAAGAATTGTATGGACTCAAGCAAGCTCTCAGAGCTTGGTATACAAGATTGGATAAGTTCTCATTACAACAAGGATTCAGAAAAGGTACCACAGATAGCAACTTATACTTCAAAGTTGAAGGAGAAAAAATCTTGATTGTGGTGGTATATGTTGATGACTAATCTTTAGAGGAAATGAAGGTATGTGCAAGAGGTTTGCATAGGAGATGTTGAAAGAGTTTGAGATGTCAATGTGTGGGGAGATGAATTTATTTTGTGGATTATAAATTAGTCAATCAAGAAAAGGTATTTTCATTTCTTAGTCAAAGTATGTCAAGGAAATATTGAAGAAGTTTGGGATGGAGGATTCTAAACTAGTATGTACCCCTATGGTTACTAGTTGTAAGTTGAGCAAGGATGATGAATCTCCTAAGACAAATCAGAGCAAGTATAGATCAATGATTGGTGGACTACTTTACCTAATTGCTAATAGACTGGATATCATGCATGCAATATGTCTTGTGGTAATATTTCAAGAAGATCCTAGAGAATCATAAGTTGCAACAGTTAAAAGGATATTTAGATACTTGAAGGGCACTCCAAATTTTGGTTTATGGTATCCTAGGGATAGTAATTTCTCATTGAATGCATATAAAAATGCAAATTAGGTAGGTTGTATATATGATAGAAGAAGTACAAGTGGAGGTGCTTTCTTTCTTAGAAGCAGATTGTCTTCTTGGTTGAGTAAGAAGCGGGATTCAATGTTATTATCTACTAAAGAGGTAGAATATATTACAACAACATCATGTTGTACATAGGTGTTGTGGATGAAACAAACATTGAAGGATATCAAAGTATCAGATGATGAAACTATTTCTATCTTATGTGATAATACAAGCATTATCAATATTTCAAAGAACCCCATAATGCATTCAAGAACAAAACATATCTCTATGTAGAATCACTTTTTAAGAGAGAAAGTTGCAGAGAATGAGGTGAAGTTAGAGTATGTGCCTACAAAGGATCAAGTTTCAAATATTTTTACAAAGGCTCTTCCTAAAGATACATTTGAGTATCTCCGTCAAAAGTTAGGGGTTACTGCCCCTCCTTTCAACTAGATGCATAAGTTGGTGCATCTCTCTAGGAAGCATTTCAAGATACATTCTTGGTCCTGGACTGATGTTGAAGGCTACCTCTCAGGGGGAGTAGGTAGTAGTATTTTTTATTGGTCTATTCAAGTGGAACATATCTTGTGTCCCTGAAGGGAGTTCGCAGAAAAGAGCAAGAAGTAGAGGGAGCAGTGAAGAATGAGTAGTGGAGAATGTATAGTAGTGAGAGTTGTATAGAGAAGAGCAGTGGAGAGAGAGTAGTTTCTTGTTGGTGTTTCCTAAAGAGAAGTGTGCAAGTGGTGTCAAAGTGATGTTTGCATATTTCAAAGGGGGAGAGAAGAAAATAAAAAATTATATGCAAGTGTTGACAAAGGGAAAGATGTTTCCCTTTGCTATTGATGTCAAAGGGGGAGAGTATGGTCTGAAAAACATAGAGGGAGATTAATGTTTGAAAAAATCCTCAAGAAAGGGAGAAAGAATAGAAAAAGGGAGACAATGGTATTTTAAGAATAGAGGAAAAAGGAGAGAGGAAAGTATAAGAGTTGCTCCAGTAAGGGGGAGTGTTGTTTGATGCAGAGTTGCTTTTATTATTGATGGTTTTTCAAAGCTGGTTTTTCCATCAATGACAAAGGGGGGGATTGTTGCAAGTATATTGTAGGTGTTGTCATTGATGTCAATAGTTGGTAATTGATGTCAATATTATAGGAAGTGTATGGAGATTGTTGGTATTGTAGATGGGGAGATTTTTGGTAGTGTTGTTGATGAAGTTGGTTCACTTAGTTTTTAAGTGCTTTTGAGAAATTTTGAATAAAAGAGTGTGTAGTGTGACAGAGGTGCGTTCAATGTTGTGCTCCACATTTATTCATGGTTAAAGATATGTGTGTGCAATTTGGATGTGATGATTAGATTTTTTCAAAGGTGTTATATCAAGAGTTTCAAGTTTTAGCTCATACAACAGTAGAAGTTGTGTTTGATAGTGTGTCTATCTGTATAGAAGGTTGTTTGGGAGAAATGAGATTGCCCTGCATTTCTCCATGTTGTTTCCCATCTAATGGATTTGGGAATGTGCTTATAATTTCTGTATTTACTTTCTCTTAGAGTGTTGCGTATTGAATTTCTCCACAAGCTTGGTTCATGTGTTGAAGTTCAGTGGCAGTGTGTTTGGTTGCACATAATGAAAGTATTCCTTGTTTTAGGTGGTTGTCGCAGTGTTACAGTGTAGCATGTTGATGCTAGAATATTCTAGCATGTTGTGTGGATGTTATGGTGTGTTTCTATGTGGTCTACGTGGTGTTTTCAAACCTGAAGAGGTGTGTATGTGGTCACTTGTAGTGTTAGTTCAAGTTTGACCAACATGGTGTGCTAGCACTATTTACAGAGGTACCTCATGGATTGTGGTTGTGTTGAGTAGTGTGTTGATGTAGATTTGGGTCCTAGTTATCCCTTGGTATGGTCTTCCTTCACTTCTTTCCACCACGAAAGTGTTTGGTGCTGACCTATTTGGTGTTGTATGTTTGAGATGCATATGTTTCATTGAGGCCAACCTAATTGAGATTGTTTGAGGTCACATATGGTATACATGCAAAGTGGAGTCTATGTTGAGGTGTGTGGTATGTGAGAGATGTGAATTTGATCAAGTGTAGTGATATTAGTGTGAGATTAATGCCTATGACTCCATATGCAGTGAGAAAAAGGTTTCTACATTTTTAGCATGCTTGAAGTTGCTGGAGGCAGTGAGTCAAAGGTTGCAAATGGCATAGAGTTGCATTGGTAGATTCTTCCTATTGCTCTGAGATAGTGAATCTCTCTATAATAGTTTATTCTATTCTTCTTTCTTTTTGGTAGTGATCCTTTCTTCTTTTTTGGGCAACAATCCCTTGGTAGTGAGCCTAATTGTACTTGGTGTTGTTATTCATATATATGTGAGCCAATCCTCACCGTGGTTTTTCCCTGCTTAGGGTTTTCGATGTAAATTTGGTATTCTCTTATGTATGGTTGTGTTTGCATTGATGTTTAACATAATTACATTCTACTAATGCTTAACGAGGGTTTAAAGTTTGATAATAGTTTGAGTTAATGAGGGATTGAATGTTTTAATATACAACTGATTCACCCCCCTCTTAGTTGTCATGTGCATCTAACATGAACATGTTGTAAAAGGGTATGAATGAGTAAGCTAATGGATTGTAAGGTCTCGACCTCAACACCCTCCTTCACAATGGAAGGTATAGTGACATGATCAAACTCTAGTCTAGCAAGGGGTCTTGGTCTCTAGTTTTGGCCATGTTGTGCCTCCACTCTATCTTGTGTTGAACTCCCACCTCTACCCTAGAAATCTCACATGACAAAGTAATTTTTGATCTCATTGAGGAAAAACTTACAATATAGTTTCCTCAAAAAATATTGGGGGATGCCATTGTTATTGCATGGAGGATGGTCAAACACCATCACCACCTATCTAAAAAAATATTCCCCATCCCTTGGTGGTGGCACCAATAGATAGGGAACCTCCTTCAAGCACTGTGTATGGGTGCATTAGTTCTTGGGTTGGTGAGCAACTAACACAAGTTAGATTTCAATATTTTTTGTTTTATTTATTCATTGGATAGTTTTTCTACAAAAAAAAATTCTTTGTTCTTCCCTCTTTTCTGACCATGTGTTGATTTTACCACTCAAAGATACTATGTGAGAGATCAATTCTAGTTAACTAGCAAGGGTAGACCTATGGGATTTTGTTCTTGATGGATCTCTTAACCTTCCAATTAAATTGCCTCATGTTCTCTTTTATTGTTTTCTATTTGCACTATGTGTTCTAAGAGGATGTTGAGACAATGTGAGAGTGGTTTGTTGCAGTTGTTCTTTAGGAGGGTTTTCATTAATTAGTGAATGCATGTTTTCATCTATTGATGGGGCATTCTCAATTCCTAGAAATTAAAGAAAAACCACTAAAAATGTTTTCTATCCATCTACTTAATTAATTTTTTACTTTAAAAAATTAAAAATACTTACCTCTTTGACCTTGGTAACATCGTGGTGGCATTTTGGCAACAATTTGGTGGAAAAATTGGTGAAGAATGATCTATTACACAACATGAATGCACTCTAAAAGGTTGCAAACCAAAAAATGTTGATTTTAGCTCAACCTCTTGTTTTTTTCTTTAAAGAAAAAAAAAACGTGAACACATTATAATGTGCTCGTGTTATGTTCACTAGGGGAACAAAAGGTGCATGGCCACATTTTGGTCCCCCATCTCCCCACACATACCCTATTGCAAGGGTTATTTTTTTGTTTCCTTTCTAGAGACATTCAATTTATGTAGCTCTATAATTGTAAATAGGCTTTATGCCTCTATATTAATGAAAGCTATCATTTTTTACCTCTTCTTGCATCTCCCATCTTATGCAAATATTTGGCCTTCATGGTTTTATGATAGTTTCTATATTTTTGTACATGTATGTTGTGTGAAATATATTTGCAAGGACCATTTGTGGATATTTCTTCCCCTTGAGTACCTGTCAAACCCTTTGCCCTCATATTTGCCTTAAATAATCTTGAAATAGTGAAATATGTGAGTTTCCTTGGTGGCTTAATCAATATTTTGTGTTGTAGTGAGTAGGAAGAAACACCATTTAATTTAGATGCATCGACACCCTTTCCGTTTCATGCATTTTCTCTTCCCCTTTTCCTTGGAAAAATCTTAGAATAGGTTTAGGTGTAGGATTATTCAGTACTGGGTTGGACCAATATTTTGCATCTAGAGTAGGTAGGGAACTAGCCCTTTATCTAGAGGCTTGGCTTCATTCAACAAGGTCCCACACCTTGAAGCCATTCCCTTCCTTCATTGAGTAGCCAGATTTAGAATCCAGCTAAGGTTACATCTTAGATTGACAATGCTACTCATCTAGAAGACTTCCAATTAAAAAAATCTATAATTTAGAAGTCTTCATATTCAACCTTCATCACTGCAAGTTGATTTCTTAAATTTTGCAATTTTGCAATATAATCATTCATGTTATCTCCTCCCTTCATTTTCAAATGATTTAGTTTCCTTTTAATGTCCATCACTTTTATTTTGTTTGGATCTTTCATACATTTTTTGCAATGTTTCCCATATTTTCTTTATTATTTTTAAATCTTGAACATGAGGCATAATCCTTGAATTATTTTTCCATAAAATGGTAGCCTATATATATTCATATTCATTTTATCCTATTTTTCATGCTTGCTTTCATCTATAGGTTTGGCTTCTATTGCTATCTCTCATAAACCTTTTATTCGTAGAATCAATTTCATCTCACATTTCTAATTTACATAGTTATAACCATATAATTTTGCACTAACCACAATATTTGAAAGTTTAGATGAAGTCATAGCAAGAACAAAATAAACTCCCCAAACACACAAACACAAAAGCTTAAAAAGAGAATCCTCTACCAATAGACACCTTGATCTTGACTTTCTTATAGACCATGAAAACAAAGGCTTTTGAAAATTTGTGGCTTACAAATATAAAGGATAGGGGAGAAGACCCAATATCTGCCAGGGCTAACTTCGTGCAACCGTAGAATTCAAACCATATGTCGAATCGGAAAAAAAATTATAGGTTTTTTTCGCACATGAGTTAAGATCTTATAACTAAGGTTTTGGCTTTTGGGAAATTCGGTAGAGTACGGTAGCATCCGATATGCACGCGGAGGTCAAAAAGACCCCTTTTAGAGGTGTCGGCCACTTGCTGTCACCTAACATCCCAGTACCCGCTAAATATAAACACCAATTTTATTTTTTTAAAACACCTAAATGTGTCACTTTTAATATTTAATTAAAACTCTTTTATCATTCAAATCCGCTCAAAAGTCAATGGGTCTAATTCACGTTAGCACCTTATAGAATCATTTTGGCATCCATTAAAAATCACTCCTACATATTAATCTCCTTACTAAAGCCCTAGACACCAAACACATTACACCCCAAATAATCTTTATTTGGGGTCTGATTGACGCATATGACTAATATTTTTTTGTGGGTATCCCATTTTATTCATTCACTTTATCGCGCGCTATCTGGAAGCTTCCCAGCGATGGAGAAGGATGCGGATGGTGACGGCTCTCCATAGCTCCTGCACGTACGCACGGCTTCAGGTAACATCTAACATCTTTCTCCTTTGAATATGAAAACAATGGTACTGGTTAATCATTTTCTTTTGCATCTTTCATGACCCGTGAAGGGTTTATTCGATGATTAAGACCCGTGAAGGGTTTGTTCGACAATTGATAAATTATTACTGCTTGTCTATGAAATAAATCATTCATCTTACACGCTTCTCGCCATGTGTTGTTTTATTTTTCTAATGTCATGGTATTGGCGTTATACACACGGGTTTTGTTTTGGGGTAAAATAATTTCTTGTCCTCATTTTACCGCGCGCTCACAACGTGGTAAAGTTGACTCTATCATGATTTTGTCTGCAGAAATGATAACAAATATCGTGGGTTTGTGAAAACCCTTGCTTTGTTTTTCCAAATATGGGTTTATTGTGGTTAAATAATTAAATACGACCTGGTAAAGTCGATTGTCTCGTGATTTTGTCTCCAGAAATGATCATGAATTTCATGGGTTTGAACACATGTCTATAAAAAACCCATGTCACTTTGGGCATAAATTGACAAACCCATTAAAAATAAATATGTATTTGTCAAAACCCTTGCATTGTTTTTTCCAAATTCGTGTGCTTAATGAATTAATCTCATGAAACCCTTGTTTGGAATATTCTACATCTATCTCAAAACGAATTCGTGAAAACCCTTGCTTGGCTTTTTCCAAATTTGTGTGCTTAAGGAATTAATCTCATGAAACCCTTGCTTGGAATATTCTACATCTATCTGAAAACGCACTTCTGTATTCCTGCGAGTGAGGAATTATTATTATGAAACCCTTGGTTAATTTCTTGTGCACATTTATGAAAAACCCAATACATACATACATACTATACATACCATACATATATGCATACATACATACATACATACATATATGCATACTATACATACATACATATATGTATACTATACAATACTATACATACATACATATATGCATACTATACATACATACATATATGTATGTATGTATGTACACATACATACATACATACTATGTAATACATACCATACATATATGTATGGTATGTATGTATGTATATATGTATGTATGTATGTACACATACAAACATACATATATACATACCGTATGTACATAATGTATATACATATATATATGGTATGTATGTACATACATACATACCATACATATATTCTGCATCTATCTGAATAAATACTTCTGTATTCTTGCGAGTGAGGAATTATTATTATGAAACCCTTGGTTAATTTCTTGTGCACTTTTCTGAAAACCCAAGTATGTATGTATGTATGTATGTATGTATGTATGTGCACATACATACATACATACATACATACATACATACATACAAAATGTATGTATGTGCACATACATACATACATGTATATATGTATGTATGTATTGAGCAACGACAAGCATCCTCTACACATTCCTCTAATATCCCAAGTCTCAGGTAGGTACTTATAGTTATTTTCATTTATGCAGTGTCTTCTTACTTTATACATTCTAGCATTTGTTTATATTTTTCTACTTTCCATTGCACATACAACAGGCCTCAGGTAACATCTAACATCTTTCTCCTTTGAATATGCAAACAATGGTATTGGTTAATCATTTTCTTCTGCATCTTTCATATTACAAAAATGTATGTATGTATGTATGTGTGTGTGCACATACATACATACATACATACATATGTATGTATGTGCACATACATACATACATGTATATATGTATGTATGTATTGAAAGCAATGACAAGCATCCTCTGCACATTCTTCTAATATCCCAAATCTCAGGTAGGTACTTATAGTTATTTTCATTTATGCAGTGTCTTCTTACTTTATACATTCTAGCATTTGTTTATATTTTTCTACTTTCCATTGCACATACAACAGACTACCATACATATATTTGTCATTTTACATTCTGTGTCTCTTGTTCATTCAGCAAATCGATGTATATGTGTGTATCCTTTGCCTATCCTTTCAAAATGCAAACAATGGTACTGGTTAATCATTTTCTTCCGCATCTTTCATGACCCATTAAGGGTTTATTCGATGATGTCAAAATTATTACTGCTTGTTTATGAAATAAATCATTCCTCTTACACTCCTTTTCACTATGTGTTGTATATATGTATGTATGTATCTATGTGTGTATGTACATACATACATACATACATACATTTATATATATATGTATATATGTATGTATGTATGTATGTATGCACATACATACATACATATATATACACATACATACATATATGTATGTGTATGTATGTATGTATGTATGTATGCACATACATACATATATACATACACATATATATCTGTGTGTGTGTGTATGTATGTGCAGCTACAAAGAGAGTGCGCAGTAAAATGAGTGAACAGAATGGGATACCCACAAAAAAACATTAGTCATATGCATCAATCGGACCCCAAATGAAGATTAATTGGGGTGTAATGTGTTTGGTGTCCGGTGCTTTAGTAAGGAGATTAATATGTAGGAGTGATTTTTAATGGGTGCCAAAATGATTCTATAAGGTGCTAACGTGAATTAGACCCATTGACTTTTGAGCGGATTTGAATGATAAAAGAGTTTTAATTAGATGTTAAAAGTGACACATTTAGGTGTTTTTTCTGCTTTGCAATGTATATTACTGATTTTCTGCAATTTATATGTATGTATATGTTTATATGAATACATGCATGTATGCTTATGTTTCTATGAATGTTTGCATGTATGCTTATGTTTGTATGACTCTATGCATGCATGCAAACCTGCAAAAAATCACAGATATATAAGGCTTCCCAAATGAACATCGAATCCAAATATAGTGCAGAATTCAGTCATATCATCTCTAAAAACCTACGTAAGTGGCAGCTACAAATTCAAATGCTATAACAAATTCATATTTCAAACACAACAATCAAATTGAATGCATTCAATTGTTTAGATTCAAATTTCTAAATAAGAGGGATAGCAGCCAGTGGCATTCACAAATTTTCTCCTCTACTACTATATTCACAATTGAACTTGATTAATTATGTGTTGTTGTACATGCATTATTTCAAAGGTCATATGATGTTTGTATGTTACTAGCCTCGGTTGTGACTACCCGTGGTTGTAAATCTTTTCTTGTAGGCATGGGAGAACAAGGAGAGGTGGTGCAACAATGTTCATGGTGGGCAGTTTGGTAATTGTGTTTGTCAACACACCAAATAATTAAGGATTTTTTGTTCAAATTGTTCTAAGTTTCAATTATTGTTCTATATTTTTTACTAACTAGTATATCTTTTTATTTATTTCAATAACTATTGTCCATGTTTGTTTGTTGTATTATATTTGTTTGTTGTGGCAGGCATGTCAAATGGCTAGGAGGTTGTGAAGAGCATGTCAAATTGTAAGATTACATTTCAGGTAAAGTCTTTCAAGACTTTACTTTGGCTTGTGACCCGATAGACATTGTGTTCATTTATAATGTTCATTTTTATTATTCATTGTAAACTTACATTTACAATTTACAATTAGATTAATTTCCAAGTGTATGTGTTCAAAAATTTATAATTTCAAATAGATTAATTTATGGATATGTTGCATATAGATGTATAGTTATATGTATGCATATACTTAGTTGTGTATACATATATATGTATGTATGTATGTATGTATGTATGTATGTATGTATGTATGTATATACGTACATATATATGTATATATGTATATATGTATATATATATGTATATATATATATATATATATATATATGTATATATATGTGTGTGTGTGTGTGTGTACACAACTAGGGAGGTTGTAAAGAGCAAGTCAATTTGCATGATGACATTTCAGGTCAAGTCTTTCAAGAGTTTACTTTGGCTGTGACCTGGTAGACATTGTGCTCATTTATGATGTTTTTTTTTCTTATGATGTTCATTCATGAACCTGAACAATGGGATTTGATTTATGGTGGGATTTACTTATTCATTGTAAACTTACAATTTATAATTAGATTGATTTCCACTTACACTTACAGTTACAATTTATGGATATGCTACATATAGATGTATAGTTATATATATCTATGCAACAAACAAACACATATGTGAAGTTAGAATTTTCAAAATAAATTGATGTGAGAAAATACATAGAAACTTATTGAATTATTAAGTTAGAATTTTCAAAAAGTGTGATGTAAGGAAAAATACAAAGTTTGAATTATAATGTTTTCAACTTTTACCAAATGCATTATTTAGAAAACATAGAACTTGAATAGACTAGTGAGTCATATTTTTAAATCACATCAATGATAGATGAATACAACAAACACAAAACTGATTTCGAATCACAAAAGCATAGATCATTAACTTGGAAAGAAGACAAGGAGTCTTCATATATACAAAAAACACATTGGAACACATCGAATTAGATAAGTTGAGAACAGACTACCATTTAGTTCTACAAAATTAGACACTAGTATCCTTTGGCTATCCAATACAACAAACTAGTATCCTTTGGCTGTCCAATACAATAGACTAGCATTCAGTTTTACAAAAAACACTCTAGCACACTTTGAGGTCAAAAAGTTGACAACAAAAAATCCTAATCAAACATCCACATATCTGATTATGAAGTGGTGTGTCCTTGGGGGTCAACTGACTCCGCGTCAACTGGAGAAGATGTTAAGGACTGTAGATTGTTCTATAGGGCACTTGCTATACAAGCAAGCAATGCATGATTTGCCTCTAGAGTTAGCTGTAACTGTGGAGAGCAGCCTTCAAAAAACCCATTTTGTAGGCTGCTAAGAGCTGCAAAGGCTGGAGACAAAATGTTAATCATGTCCCTTAAAATTGGATGTTGATTTGGAAGAGGAGTTGTAGGAGTACTCTTACTTCTGTTTCTTTCTGCTCTTTCCACTTGCTTTTGGTTTTCCTTCAACTATCTAGCAATCTTTTCTTGCTCCCTTTGAAACTCCTTTTCATGTCACTGCCTCCGTTTCTCCTCTGCAATTTTTTGTTTTTTTGCAGCACGCTTCAATCTGTTTGCCTCCCTCTGTGCGAGGATTGCTTCTCTTTCTACCTTCCTTTTAGCCATTTGCTCCCTTTTCCTTTGCTGCAATTCTTGGTTTCTTTGCTTCTGTGCCTCTTGTTCATTCAGCAAATTGAAGAAATCATCCGATGTCAAAATTTGAGACTGCCTACTAAGGCGTAGGACCCCATTGCGACCTCTGTTAGATTATTGGTGCACTCGTTGCATTGGGAGTTGCAAAAAAGTACTTATGTTGCCTGCTGGTTGCTGATCATTGACTTGTGTGCATGGCACATAGTCAACCTCTTCATCACTTGAGTCATTACCCTTGAGTCCATCCTCTTCATCATTTTCAGCCTCCCAATTTCTCCCAGTTGTGAAGTAATGGATGACATCTAGGATCAACGTTCGGTGGTGATGGCATGAAAACCCTTCATCCACTTGAGTGAAATTGAGATGCACCCCTAGGTTCAAAGCTGCATCTTGAAATTCAGTTGGCAGATTCAGACTCTCTTCATTTTCAGTTGCCTGATTACATGATCGAACTGCTCGTTCTTGTTGAATTTCTGTTGCCTCAATGTTTTTTGGATTTGGGGGAATGTTTACAGAAAATGTTTCCACAAACTGTCCAATCTGTTCCTCATTCCAACTTGCTATCCTCAAACAAGTCTCCGCTGCCATGAACTGTGCCTCTTCATCAGTTGTATCACCCTCAGTTTATGCTCCCAATGTCGTTCCTTCCTCTTCAACCACGAAAGCTTGGCTTGGCCCCATATCCAAGTCAAGTGCATGTCAATCTAATGGCCAAATTCTTTTTTTTCTAAAACCACTTGCAATGTTATTAGGAGTCAAAGCTTGTGCAAAAGCTTTGTTGGCAAGTGTTGCCAACTCTTCCCTTCCAATGTCAAGTTGAGGATTTTCAGAGAGCCATATAGTCCTTTGCTGTTTGAAGTAGTTCTTAAATGGTGAGAACACACTAACATCAAGGGGTTGCAATTTGTGGCTGCAATGTGTTGGAAGTGTGAGAAAATCTATTCCCATAGTCTTTGCTTCTTCAACCGTTTTGAATGCCACATGGCTGCCATGACTGTCAAAGATTAGAAGCTTTCTATTGGTTGGTGACACACCTCCTGGGACATTTTTTGCGAAGTTTTTTAACCATTCCACAAATAATTCTTTGGTCATCCAAGCATGCTCTTGGATTGCCATGAATGCCCTTGGCTCACAATTAACAATATAGTTTCTAATGTTCCTTTTGGACTTGAACAAATAGTAACCAGGTATAGCTTGACCTACTACACTAACACAAGCTAGAATAGTGATCCATTCTCTGCTTTTAGCAATTAATTATGGAACACATTTCATCCCTATTTTTGCAATAACTCTCATTGCACAATTTCTGCCAGCTTGCACACCTGTTTCATCACAGTTCCATATGTTGTTGGGCCCATAATTATGTTTGTTGTACAACTCCTCCAAGTTATCATAGAATGAAAAAACTATTTCGGGCCGCAACATTATAACACAATCTGTGTCCACTCCTTCGGGTGTTCGAATTGTCAGATCAAGATGCCTTTGACGAAATCCAACCCACCATGACCTCCCTGGTATCCCATTTGTGAATGGGTTAGGCCTCACTCCAACCATGTGGGCCACTGTTGACTTGAGTTGTGACACTTGAAGGCCATGGCCAATATTAGCTATATCTTTACACCATTGCACAATTTCAGCTTCTTCTTCGTCAGTCAGGATTGTTGGTGGCCCCCTCTTTTTTGTGGATGTCACACCATTGAGCCATGGCTGTAAACTGCTAGGCGAGATTCCCCATTTGATCGCTGAACCTCTGATTGACATTCGATGGTCCTCAACATCTGCAATGGCTTTTTCCATGTCATGCATAGACCAACTTTTCATGCACCAATTTGGGGTTGTCACTTGGTCAGCAGATGGCGGTTCAATTTCTACATCAGTATTATGAAGAGTAGGTTCAAAACCATCATTTTCATTAGTCTGTTCTACATTTTCAGAAATAACTTCCTCGTCCATGTTCACTGCTGGCTCTTCATCAACATCTGGAACATTGAATGCCACTCCATGAGGTACTCTATTCAAGCGCCTCCCACCCGATCTTTTCCTCTTCTGCCTTGGTGCCATGATTGTCAATGATCTTGTACATTGTAAGTGATCAAGTGTTAGAAAAACAATGTATAAACATTGCAAAACACAGATATAAGTACAAAACACAGGTATAAACTTTGCAAAATAGAAAACAGATCTATTTTATCATTCAAATCTGCTCAAAAGTCAATGGGTCTAATTCAGGTTAGCACTTTATAAAATCATTTTAGTGCCCATTAAAAATCACTCCTACATATTAATCTCCTTACTAAAGCACCGGACACCAAACACATTACACCCCAATTAGGGTCCGATTAAAGCATATGACTAATGTTTTTTTTGTTGGGTATCTGATTCTTTTGCATCGTTTAATTTGGGTTTACATATATATATGTAGATATAGATGTATTTATATGTATTTGTATAAATATATGTATACATGTATCTGTGGATACATATAATTACATAGTTACATGTATGCATACATCTGTACATATACATATATATATCTATATATACATAGATATATGTATGTATATATATCAATGTTCAAAGCATATTGTATAGACTTGGGTTTTCAAAAAAGAGCACAAGAAATTAACCAAGGATTTCATAATAATAATTCCTCACTCGTAGGAATACAGAAGTGCGTTTTTAGATAGATGCAGAATATTCCAGGCAAGGGTTTCATGAGATTAATTCATTAAGCACACGAATTTGGAAAAAACCATGCAAGGGTTTTGACAAATACATATTTATTTTTAATGGGTTTATGGATTTATGCCCAAAGTGACATGGGTTTTTTATAGACATGTGTTCAAACCCACGGAATTGCTGATCATTTCTGGAGACAAAATCATGAGACAATCGACTTTACCAGGTTGTATTTAATCATTTAAGCACAAAAGAAAACCAAATTCACATTTTTTTAGGGTATGTATGTATGTATGTATGTGCATACGTACATACATACATACATATATACATACATATGTCTATATGTATGTATGTATGTATGTGCATACATACATACATATATACATATATATATGTATGTATGTATGAAGCTGCATACAACATACATACATACATACATAAATTCAATGTGGGAATAGGAGTGTAAGAGGAATGATTTATTTCATAAACAAGCAGTAATAATTTTTCAATCATCGAATAAATCCTTCATGGGTCGTGAAAGATGCAGAAGAAAATGATTAACCAATACCATTGTTTGCATTTTAAAAGGATAGGCAAAGGATAGACACATACATCGATTTGCTGAATGAACAAGAGACACAGAATGTAAAATGACAAATATATGTATGCTAGCCTGCTGTATGTGCAATGGGAAGTAGAAAAATATAAACAAATGCTAGGCTATTGTATTGGACAGCCAAATGAAACATATTTAAATAGAGTAATAGACATATATATGTGTGTTTGTCTATGTATATACGTACATATATACATGTATATATGTATTTGTATATATGTGTATATGTTTTTAAATACATAATACACATTATATACACACATATACATATTAAACCCTGATAAATGACCAACCCTGACAAATGACCAAAAATAAACAAATATAAATAGGTAACACATATAAGAAAAAATAAATGACAAATATAAACCCTGATATAAACACTGAAGTAAATGACAAATGAGCAAAAACACACAAATATAAATATAGGTACCATTGTTTGCATTTTCAATGGATAGGCAAAGGATACACACATATACATCGATTTGCTGAATGAACAAGAGACACGTAATGTAAAATGACAGATATATGTATGCTAGCCTACTGTATGTGCAATGCAAAGTAGAAAATTTTTAACAAATGCTAGAATGTATAAAGTAAGAAGACACTGCATAAATGAAAATAACTATAAGTACCTACCTGAGACTTGGGATATCAGAGGAATGTGCAGAGGAATGTGCAGAAAATCTTTGTCATTGCTTTCAACTTTGCAGAGAATAACATGCAATTGTGAATGCCACTGGCTACTTTCCCCCTCTTATTTAGGAAATTCGAATCTGACAATTGAAATGCATTCAATTTGGTTGTTGTGTTTGAAATTTGAATTTGACGCTGCAAGTTATGTAGGTTTTTAAAGATGATATGACTAAATTTTGCATTACATTTGGATTTGATGTTTATTTGGGGAGCCTTACACCTATATTTAATTGTGCAGGTACCTACAGGAAATGAAATAAATACATATAGCTGCCAAGGAGTGTGTGAAAGACTGTGCATTTCAAATCCCATATAGTTAAAAGGAGATTGTGATTATGTCATCTAAAGCACCATTAGCTATGCATGTATACTTGTAAATATAAAATGTAGTGAGGGACAAACATTTGCAAGTGGGGGTAATTGTAACAGTAAATGATTTAAATGAAATTGTAAATGAGCCTTTTTATGTGCAAGTTGACTTCTTTTATAAATGCAAAGGCATGTTTAGCTATGTACTATGATTGGTGAGTGACTCATTCTATTATGAGCAGCTATTGGTGTTGTTGTAATTTTCTATTTGTTCATAAAAAAAATTTTAGTGGATCAAAGTCTAAATTTTTTTGGGGGGGTGGAGTGAGCATGGAGGTGGCGGTTATTCAATGGGTGGTAGCTACTGGGTCTTCTCCCCTAGTTTCATCAAACTCTTAACTTCAAAACATATTGTCAAACATAGGAGACGAACTAGATTGTCAACGTTGGGGCAAATCAAATTAACTAGGTTTTTGAGCAGCTGAGGTACAAAACCCATAGAAGGGTTGATCACTTGAACATAGATAGCATGGATATGCTGGCGAAGCCAGAATATCCTGTCATTCACACAAACCAATTTTTACAAATAGGATTACATTTGGCTTACTGCCATCACCAACATTTCAATTCATGTAAACACATTATCATGATTGCTTCGTTCAGGGTTAGGATGGGGGTCAGTGTTAAGGAATATGTACAACAAAATCATACGAGTGCAGAGAAGGTTGTAGAGATGGAATCTTGTCTCGAGACATAGATGCCTTGACAAATCTTCTGTTTGCCAATAGAGATTTACTCCAACTTAAATCAATATTCACCAAAATCGAGTTCAGTGTGAAGGAACATGTTTGTGATGATAGGTGAGCACGCCAACACCACAACCTGTTGTAGTTGTTGATATTTTATCATCATGAATAGTTGTTGAAACCAAAATTTTAAGAGAAATTTTTGATTGCTTGCTGAGTTAGCAGAGAAAAAGGAGAAAAGAGAGGAAATTTCAAAACATTATTACGTTTCCAGCAGTAAAGTGGAAGATGGAGGGAAAAATAACAAATCAATTTGTTTGCTCTTATTCTTTCACCCACGTTGCAAGAGAGACTTTAGGTTTTTCTGTTATAAAGGCGTTGAAAGTCTTTAGGCTTCATCCACATTGTAGGAGGTTTGTAAGTTGTTTTGTTTGCTGGCATACAAAGAACATTAAGGGCATGTTGCAGAGGTTTTATGAGATGAAAGTGACACGTTCAAAGGGTTTCCACGCATGCTACCAAGTTAGAAGCCTTGCATATCGCCACATCACAATAGGCGCAATAAATATCTCTCCAACCTTTAGCCTTTCATATCTGTTCAGAGTCTTGTTTTGCTTGGAATTCATGCATGGATGTGTTTTTAGTGACGTGTTGAGAGGAGTCCCTCATAAACCCTTAGGAGGAAACCCTATATTTTTAGAGGTCTAGTTTGGTTGAAATCTGTACAAGGTTTGAACTAGTCGTTAGAAATAAGGTTACAGGCAATAAATGTTAAATTGTTTGAACTCTTGTCTTTCAAAAGATTGATAAATTGTTGATAAACCCTTGTCATGGTCCGAGGATATAATGAGAGGTATTCAATACAATGGGGATAGCTAAACATAGAAAGGGCAATCTGCAGTGACATTTAGGAACATCAAAAATCTCCCAACATAGATTCATGGCATTTTTTATGGTGACAGTCCTAAACAGAGGATAGAATCCTGACAGTTGAAGGATGTTAAGAATTCAGTTGAAGTGGTTGCTAGGTGAGACTGGAAGTAGCAAAGGGGATTGGTTAACACAACCATGAAGGACATATGGGTTTGTGTCATAGGACTGGAAGAGTAATGTTAGGGAGATATTTCTGATGTAGAGAGATCATAACAGCAGAACAATTCTTGCTAGATGTTGTAGTTACAAGTGCCCTACTAGGCAGACATGCAAATGTGGAAGCTTGGACAAGGCATGTTCACATTTTAAATTTGTTCATCAAAGAGTTGCAAAAGGTGTGTGTAGTAAAGAAAGTCAATTAAGAAACATATTCAAGCTCAAGAGATCCACATTGGTGATATAATATGACTTCGTGAAAATGATGGTGTCATATGATTTGATTCTTCTAAGAATTTTTAAATCACAGAGCACATGTTTTGTTGAAAATGCAACACTAGAAGGTGAAACTAATTTGAAGTCAAGATTCAAACCTCCTCCTTGTTTTGGTCTCACTCAAGATCTATTGCATAAAATCAAAGGGTGTCATTGAGTTTCCAGATCCAAATAAAGATACAAGAAGATTCGATGCAAATCTAAGATTTTTTCTACCTTTTATAAATAAGGATGTATGCGTGTTAACTATCCAGAATACATTGCTACAATCCTGTTATCTGAGGAATTCAGAATGGGAATATGGAGTAGCTTTTAACACTAGCAATGAAACAAAATTGGGCATAAACAAAGGTCTACCAAAACCTAAACTTACTGTTGTAGATGCAATGACTGAACAATGGCAGGAAATGCTATTTGAATTAGTGAGTGAGGATCTCAGAGAGAGGCATCAGGACAATGTTCAGAAATTGCAGGCCAAAGACAAATGAAGGTAGGCAGTGCATTACAGTTGGAGACAGTCAAATGTCAAGTGCAAAAGCAAGTTTTAATGCTCCAAACCTATGTGACAGTCTCACAAGATGTTCAAGGGAGAATTATAGAAGAAATGTTGCCTTGAGTCACAAAATTAGAGGACATTCATCATGAAGTTGTCAATGACACAGTCTTATTTAAAAAACTTATTTAAAAAAGTGCTATGATAGTTCATTGCAAAAGTAAGGCAGTCCTTTAAAGGGAACAGTCAAATGAGACATGATAATGTGAAGTATGCAGGGGTAAAGGATCATGAAGACTGTGATCATAATGAGTAGATGGTAAAAACTTATGTTAAGAGTGCTATAAACCACAGTTGAAGGTGATACTCCACTTTGACACTGTGCATATGGGACTATTGGTCTGTGCCAGCAAACACCAAGACCCTTCTAAGGTGGAGTATCCATATCTGATCCACTGGCAGTGAAACACTGGAGAGCAGGTAGAGTAATGACATTTGGTGCATGAGATATAGCCACACTACTACAGAAAAGATTTGTATAGCTATATATACTCAGTTTGTCTCAAGTAGTTCTATGTACAAGAAGAAATAGTTGTGCCTTTAACCAGATTAGGGATATCGAAAATGATTAATACCAAGGGTATTAACTCCTGTGCGCTCAGTATTTCAGTATTTCAGCCCCCATACTAATAGAATCTTTTTGTAGGCAGCCCACTGGTTTTCTAAAGGTAGCTCATAGGGTTATGGCAGTGCTTTAGTAGTTCCATGTGCAGAGTGCTCAGGAAACATGGTGCTCATTTAGCAGATTTGTTGCTCAGTTCTGATACAGGAATACATTAATACCTCAGATTTAGTTTATTTGCTCCAAAATTTATGATTTAAAATTTGAGATTTAGGGTAAGGTCCCATGGAGGGGGGGGCTTCCTAAAAAATTTCAGTGGGTTTATTTGCAATTGGACTGCCCAAGTCTATGCCTCTAGGATATTGATCACAATGATAATGCAGTGTGGAAGATTGTATAGGTGCAGTCATGTGAAAAAGTGGAAGAGTAGGATTACAAACCTTGGTACAATGACCTGCCCTAAATCAAAGAATATGACAATCTTAAAGTAAATGAGAGATATGACAGATAGTAAATGTTGCAAGGATGTGAAAAAGATTATGAAATGTAATAAGAACAAAAGTTCATGCATTTTTAGATGTCACTAAGTCTCATGCCTACTTTGAAGAAAAATATTTGAAGTTTTCCTTTGAAATTTTCTAGGATTAGTTTTCCTTGTTTCAGCTACCTCCACAATAAAAATAGATGAACTGAAGACAGTCAGCAAGTAGAGGGTAGTCCTGACAAGGATATCATAGTGTTCTTTTCAAGAGGGAAGACCTATAATGAATGCTGTGCAATTTTCCAACTGTGAAGTGGCAATTTAAATGTATGACAGCTATGAGATTAAAATCCTTGGATGGAGGTAGAATAAACCACTTTAATCCTAGTGTTTCAAGGGAAGTTTAGACATGCAGATTATAAAGTGCCAGTAAGGTCAGAGTTTCATGAAATGAAGGTAGAAGGCAGTGGACACCAAATGAAGGCATGTCAGTTCTAGAGGACAATCTGATGGTTGTCCACAACACTCTAATATAGTGGTCCACAAGACAGTCATGAACAAAATATAGTGGTCCACAACACTCTAATATGTTTGCAAATAAGGATGAGGGCAGTGCCTTTAAAAAGAGCTATCCTTAGTCTATTGATTATTGACAGTGCCTGCAACCTGTATATGTTGATAGTAATGAGGCAGTAAGGTCAATCTATGACATTATGTGCAAAAAGGTGAGAGGGGTTTCAAGGACTTTAAAAGAACAGTGTCATGTCATAGAGCATCAGCAAAAAAGTTCAAGGAGATAGTCTACAAGGTAAAGTAAAAAATACTGTATAAATGACAGTGTTTTGACCAAAATATTGGCAGTCAATATAGCTCTTATGACAGTTTACATTGGAAGTAAACAGTATGTTGAGATTACAATAATAATAAGATGTATGGTCTAAAGGAGTTCTTGTATAATTAATAGTGTAAACATAGGAATATACAACTCAAAAGGACATGCTGAGAGTAGATCATAAAGTAATGAAGCTTTAAATTCCATGATGGTCATCAGAACTACTGTTCTCAAGGAAGCATAAGATATGATAGTGCATACATGTCTCTTAAAAAGGTTAAGTGACAGTCCAAAAGGGTGACAATTAGATTGAAGAGCAGTCTTTCAGTCTTTAGAAGACATTGTCATTCCAAAAGGGCAGTCAACAGTTTTGAAGTGACTTCAAAGAAGAGAAATCCACCACAATCATTAAAGGTGTTTCAACAAAAGTATTTAGCCGATCACAAGGCAGAGATGCTGACCTGTGAATATCTTAATAATGATGGTACAGATGAGCAAGTCATCAAAGGACACCTACTATCCATCATGGAAAGAGCAAGACAAGGTGATTGGTTAAGGCGCGAATATGCATTGAAGGAGATTATCCTACGCCCCAAGGAGTTCCAATTCATTTTAAACTCATTCAAATCATGTCCTACTTGTATGCAAGTCGCATTTTTGAGGCATTATGAGCAGTTGGGCAGGTTGCAGGCATATAGGGGCAGTTTACTGTATGGTGCCATGGGGGGTCTTGGGCATCTATTTTCATGGAGTTAAAGGTCTCATGGGAAAAAAATAAAATTATGCTACACGATTAATTGGAATCTTTCCCTGAAAAATAGCAGCCCCTACCTTTTAGGACTGCAGATTTTAGCTGGTGAAATGGAAGTGGGGCTAGAAATTGCTCCTATAGCTTAGGAATTTTTTCTGCCACTTGTCTATCATCTAAAATTTTAAATTTCTATCATAAAATAAAAATAAGAGAATTTTTATTTATTTATTATTTTATCAAAGCACTACAGTCCATTCCTTAAATGTTGGAGCTTAAAATTTTAAGCTGAATTGCACTATTAAAATCATGAGACCACCAGCTTTAAAATATTCCTAAAAATTCTCAGTAGCACCCATTGAAATTTTTTAGGAAGCCCCCCTCCATGGGACCTTACCCTTAAAGAAGTTAGACAATCGACTGAGAGAAGAGAGGGCAGTTGAGACATCTCCAAGCATCCAGGAAACATTTGCACAAAAGGAGCTTGAGTGATAAAGACTTTTAAACAGCTGCCATCATGAAATAAGTTTTAAAAACAGTAAATGCAATAGGCAGTTCCTAAGCACCCAAATGAGGTCAAACCACTAGGTCAAAGCACGAAGTGGTCTTTTAATAATCCTTAATGTCTATCCTACTTTTCCTCTAGCGTAGGATAGACAAAAGGGAGGTTTAGCTTCATTTTGTAGTCAGTTCTTTTCACTTTGACAAAGCATTGTAAACTTGACTCAAGGTTTCTTTTTGGTCATATTGACATTGTAACTCAGATTTTCAGTTTTAGACTAAAATAAAGCATTGAAACACTTCATTTTCAAAGCATTTCTTTCAATCATGGCAGATATATGTCAGACTTTATACTTTCAAGAGCATCTTCTATCAATAAATAAGCATTTTTGGCCTTCAAAGTTTATGTCCTGGTTGTGGATGTGAGGTAATTGATGACATTTTTGTGATTTTTCATATGCAAATCCTTAGATGAATATCTTACTTCCATATTTTCAAGCAAAAAATATATGTATGTGTAGGTTATTGCTTGTGTCATAGTTCAAATAGATGCTAGATTGTGAAGACCATCACACTTTCTTCCTTCTAAAACTATAAGAAACACACACCTTTCAATAAAACACTTATACATAGATATTCCAAACACAAATGTTGTGCACAAACAACTGAAACATTGATTAGTTGTATGCCAAAACAAAAATTTAAAGTTTGAGAAAAACACATTTTCAGTGCATCACCTTAGTAGTAGATTCATTTCATGCTATTCTTTCTACCCTTTTTCCATCAATAAAGCAATAGCATAAGTTAGATTAGGTGATATAACCAAAGGGAACCAACCCTCTTTGGAGGTTCTTTTCCATAATAGGTGACCCACAAACATGAAAAGGATCCTAGGTTTCACTAGTAGGTTGAGTTTTGCAACTCGTCTAGGGTGCATACTTTAGTGATAATAGTAGCATCTGCTAATTTATTGGATTTTTGAATGATGTGTATCTACCCTTTTTAATTTGCATAATCTTGAATATAGGTTTTCTCTAGTATTATTGATTATGTTAGTTATGATGTGTATTCCCCTTCATCATGCTATCATGGTTCTACCATCCAATTCTGTAGCAACTATAGATACTTGAAATTGTCCTAGCTCACGAGCAACATTTTAACACTAATTATCATCCTATTCCCAATGATTAAATAGTGTTCAATTATTTAATTATTATCTAATTTCATATCCTACTATTACTGCAATGATTTCATATTATTTAATTAATTCACTTTAATCTTATTCTTCTTTGATTAATTAAATAAATCTTATTTATTTAATTACATCCCTAGAATGGATATTGACATCAAGGAAAAGTATTATGTTGTTTCATTTTTTTGTGCCCATGTTGATCATCCACCTATCGATAGTTCTCATTTTGGTTCCCCTCAAATGATGAATTTTGTGTTGGTAGAGGAACAAATTGAGGAAGGCCCTGTGTGTAATGTTCCAGAAAGGGTAAATGATGTAAATCATGGTTTCATTGCTCATGCACGTATTGTTCCTAGAGTGCAGTTGAAAGGAGAATTTGAGACAAGACATGCTTTTGTTGCTCGTGTTTGCATCTCGACGAGGTTGATGAAGGTCAAGATGAAAATTCAGTGGAAGTTGTGTGTATGGAGGAGTAACAAAGACAATCAATAGGAAAATGTAAAATTTTATAATAATTTTGTGATATGTAAGCTACATTAGGGCTTGTGTTTGGATGCTTGGAAGGGTTTGTTGAAAATATCTTGGTTGTTTTTTTGTAAATATGGTTTCATATCTGCAAAGTCAAATGTATTGCCATAGTCAAATGACTTGCAAATTCATAGGTAGGGTTGATAATACCATTCGTATTTGTTTAATGACAAATGCAATCCTTTTCTTCTAATATATAATATATAGGCTTTAATGCCTTTTACTCAAAAAAATAAAATTACATCCCTAATTATCTTTATTCTTCTAAATTAAATAAATAAATAAATATTATTTAATTAATTATCCACTTCCCACTTTTAAAATTAAATAATTACTTTAATTATTTAATTATCCTAAATTCATCAAACATTATCTACTGATCAATAATTAATAAATTTAATTAATTATTTATTAAATCCGACATGCACATTCCTTTGATAATTTATTTATTTAATTAATTATTAATCTCATGCATTTCCACATTGTTTCTAACGAAGAATCTCTAAGTTGACTAACTAATCAATTTTAGTCCAGTGATCAATCAAATCAGTTCACTCCCACTCAACATGAGTTAATGAAGCAATCAATTCCCTCAACTAATTCATGCAAGTAGTTAACTGAAATCATTCAACCAAGTGTAGCTAGTTAATTAATCAATTAATTTCTCTCATTGATCCTCCACCCTTGATCTCTTCATTTCTTCTTTCAATCTTGATCATCCATCCAAATCGGAATTTTCTATAAAATAGACCTTCATTACCATTTAAAGGCTAAGCACAAATCTTTGATATTTTACATTCTTTATCATATTCAATATTCATTTGAGCTTGAAGCAATATAGTGAGCACATAATTTCTAAGAGAAAAATAAAAATGGAGAAGAACGATGGAGGTGAATCAATCTTGACATAAGGAAGGTATATGCTTTTTGATATTATTTGATTTCTCAAGTTGATTGTGCTTCATTGATAGATTAGAATTGGATTTGCTTTAATCTATATGGTTAGTGGTTCTTACATCTTATTCTTGCATGTTTGATCCTATTTTTTGGTCATACAAATGGTGAACCCAACGTGAAATAACGAATTTGGTAAAAAATTAGATAATTTTTGAGTTACAGGTTTGGTAATGCATCTGTCTTTGCAGAGAACCACATAATGTAGCATTTGGCACCACATCTGTAGAATTTGGTGCCCCATTTGTCTACCAAACACTACATCTGTGATTTTGTGATGCATGCGTAGTTTTTTGTGTTGCATCTGTTACAAATCTACAACACATTTGACTATGTTGTAAGAATTTTCATTTTCTACTAATGATTGTTATTTTTACACATTACATAAGACTAGCAACTCTTTATTTGAAATTCTGACATTACAATTATATCTTTTGGGTTGTTAGTTTTGCATATTTTTTGTTGATTTGTGTGTTTGTAGGTTTTGTGATGCAATCATCTTTCTATGTCACAATCATACTACTTTTGCACCACAATCATCGCATTTCTACATTTCAATCATTCTATTCCTACAACACAATCTCTGCTTCCTACACCACATTTATTAGAGAGGTATAAAATTGATTTTTTTAATTTTGTTTTTATTTTACATTCCAATTTTGATAGGTTAAGCTTTTAGGTTACTAATATTTGCTAGTAGATTTGTGGCAATCATTGGACAAAGATAATACTTTTGAGACTACTAACACCTTTCATTGTAGCTCACTTGACAAAGATACTTTGAAATTACTAATTAGTTTGATGCAAGTTCACTTGCCAAAGACTATAAAATGAAACTTTGTGTCTTTCTTTTTCTAGAGTAAACGACTTTCATTTGGGATTAAAAATAATGAATGTATTCCATGCTTGGTAGAGTAGTGATACACATGCTCTTCTCTTGTGCCTTATGCGATCTTGAGAATAAAAAATATCATTAGTTTTTAGTCTTGTTGTTTACCTAAGGAGTGCTGTTTCTATGCATGCTCTCCCTTTGTGACCTCTAATAATGATCTTGGGGATCAAAAGAAACACTATATCCATTTATTTCAGTAGCGATACTTGCCTAGGGGCCACGTCACCCCAGGTTCTGATCTCAAGTTTGTTTCCTAGCGGGCTATATAAAGGGGGAGAGTGAAATTTGTACCTCAAAGAAAGCTAGTGTCATTCAAACCAAGCCTCGTGACCCTCGGTTCATCGAGACACATATAGGTGAAAAAGATAGGGGAGACCCCCTTGACTCATGCACTATTAGATGAGATTTTTTTTTACAATAGACCCCTATTAAATACCTTTTTTAATAGAAGCCTAGAGACCATTCAACCATAGCTTGTTAGTGGTGCAACATATAAGGATCAATGCATGGAGTTACTCACCATGTCCTCTTTTAAGTTGAGATAGAAATATTTTGGTTTCTATTTATAGCCTCTCAAGGAGAGAAAGAAGGTGAGCTTATTGCCATTGGGCATGTACCATTGGATGTCTAGCTATTTTCTTTCGAAAAGAAAGGTGTTTCTATCCGATCTTGTGGAGTATTTATCACTTAACTATGAGGTGGGCCTACTACAAGTTTAAATACACTCCTATTTGATTAGCCAAGTCATGCTTATTTTCAATTGTATTCAGTCTTTTCTCTACTAGTGACACTATTGGCCTTCAAGTCTTAAGCCTTGTTACCAAGAGTCAAAGAGTCACAACTTTTTCTATCTTCTATTTTTTATGAGTGTCTTGAGTCAAAACCTAAAAAAATAAAACATGTAGAGTCACTTAGAAAACCTATTTTGAGGGAAAAATCTAGAGCATCACATCTATTAAATTTTGTATTGCATTTGTATTCTTGCAACATAATTGCAGAATTTGTGTGATGCATCTGTTAATTCTATGGCACATCTATCTTTCTATACTGCATTTGTCTTTCTGAACTGCAACTATTAGATTTCTACAATGCAATTGTGTTTAGAAAACCCTAAAAATTCAAAACACTACAACTATAAAAATCTACACCACAATTGTTACTGCCACTGATTGTTGAGTTTTTTAATGCATCTATTATATTTCTGTGACAAAATTGTCACTTTCCTATACTGCATTAGTTTTTTTCTATACTTCATATGTTTATTCCTTGACGCATTTGCTAAATAGATAAATTAGGGCTTATTTCAGAAAGTACAAAACTCAAACCTAAATTTACACAATAACCTAAAACAAAAACAATATTTTTCTAGTTTTAGTCTTGCATTTTCAATGTTTTCCTACTTTACCTAACTTAAATTGCATCCCTAGATTAATTACAATCATCCCACATCATAGATTTTCATCTTAGTGTTTTCAAACTAGGAAACAAATCAAATTATTGATCAGTCCAAAGTTACCTTTTGAATGTATTAAACCTCATTATTTTCTCATTATCTCACCAACAAGTAGGACTTTTAACTCACGAGTCTAGTTTAAGGTTCAAATCTTATCAAAGCATCATCTTAATCAGTTGTCCTTCTTGAGGTTTAGGTATTTAATTTGATCACCTTGGTCCTTCAAAAATTTTCATGCATCCTCTTTTAAAAACCAAACTCAAAAAATCTAAGATCATATCATTTGAAAATGTCTTTCAAAAAACCAAAAATCCTAAAACATAGATTTATTTCATACTCATTACATTCATCAAAAATCCAAAAAATCCAAAAACATAAAAACTCGAAAAAAAAACCAAAAAATTTCAAAATCCAAAAATAAAAATTCAAAACAAATATTTTTTGGTTGTAACAAGATCCAAAATAAAAGAAAAGAAATGGATTCAACAACTGATCATACCTTTAACCCCACTAGTGATATGCACTTTGGCTCTACATCTAATGATCAACCCACATCACAATCCCAAACTACACCATCATTTGATGATTATACCTTAAATGACATGGAATAAAATCTAACACATGAAGAAATAGGCGATGCATTGTAATTTCCTAGGATATTGCTCATATTGGAAGAGCTCATATTTGTTGATCCTAACAAATACTTCCTAACACTTGCACAGAATAGAGCTAGGCTCCCTGTTGATTTTGATATTTCCACTATCATAGGAGAAAAATCAAATAGAGCATCTCAAGGTCAAGGTGTAGTTAACACAACACCTTCAACACACAACATATCGCAATAGGTGAACACAAGCTTTTTTATTTGGACAAACCTTGCATAATACAATAACTGTTAACATACCCCCACACCTAT
Organism: Sequoia sempervirens; assembly: GCA_007258455.2. NCBI lineage: Eukaryota > Viridiplantae > Streptophyta > Pinopsida > Cupressales > Cupressaceae > Sequoia > Sequoia sempervirens. The sequence continues at coordinate 31,643,328 of VDFB02379711.1, read as the reverse complement.
ATTTGAAAAACAATCAACAAACCCATTTTCCACCACATCTTAGACTATAACACAACAAAGTAACAAGATACCTACAACTCATAATTTACCATCAATCAAAATATGCCTAAAAAAACTTGAAGGAAAAAACCTTCATTTTCAAGTCCTCAAGTAAACACAACCTTTACTTTGTAGAACATGAGCATTCCTCTGACATGAACTCAATAATTTTTTAGATTAAATCAAAATTCAAACTAACCACCACCACAACAACAATCTAATCTGAATCTGATGTCCAAATCTTATTTTCAACATGCCACTCCACCAATGCAATAAAAAAATAGGAACACACTCAATTGAAATATTAATGCTTCCATGTCAAACACAAGCTACTAGAACATGAAATTGTTTGGGCATCCAACACATTATCAACAAATGAACACACCTCCTACAACACCATCGCCAACAAATATCTTAGTGCCATAGCTACAAAGCCTGGAGCAACAAATTTCAAACCTGCAAGTATCGAGAAATAAAAAGACCTACTCAATAGAGGAATTATGTCCCTATCCTTTTGATAGGAGCATACACATGTCACTCTTTCCATCAAACTTTAATGTATAAAAATATGACAAATACAAAGGAAAGGGAGATCCTGTAGAGCATGTAAGAGAATTTTGCATAGCCTCCTTGGACGTTGCTTATGATCACACAAAATTAATGCGACTTTTCCATGAAGTCTTGGAGGACAAGTACTTGAATGGTTTTCTCACCTACCTCCTACACCTAGACCTAGAGTGAATTGGTGGATATATTTGTAATACATTTCTCCTACAACATAGAAAATGACATAAACATAATCAACCTATGTAAAACTAAACAAAAGGATGGAGAAACATTCACTTCATTATTACAGAGGTGGAGAAGTCTTTCTATCAAATGTTCGTGTCATATTCCAAAGAAGAAATTAGTACAATCTTAATGGAAAATATCAATAAAGAAGTGTTGTTTCATCTGCAAATTCATTGCTCAAACAAATTCAAGGAGGTTCTTGAGAAAACCCTCATTAGAAAAGAGCTCATGAAGTTTTTAAGGAAAACAATAATTACCAAAACAACTCGAATAAAAAAACAAATTTTGGTCACACAACAAGAATGTGACGAATAATGGTGTAGTGGATGCTAAAGTGGTAAACAAATCTCACCATGTGGTTAGTCTTAAAGGACCTTCAACATAAAATAATAGTAATCCACAACAGAATCATGAACAAGCAACTAATGTGGTACAAAAAATACACATCATGGTACTCCAAGGACTAATCAACCATGACAAAAATACACACCCTTAGGGGAACCCATTCAATTAGTTTTATCTAATTTTATTCAACTCCTAGAGATAAGACACTATGAACTAGGACCCTTCAAGCCATCTTGGTAGAATGGCAACTTTTGTGAGTATCATAGAATGAAAGGACATAAAAAATCCTCATACTTTATAAAAATATCATCCAAGATCATATAGAGAAAGGAGATACACAAGTCGAAAATCAACAAGGATACTCAAATACATACCATACAAACTTCAAAGATCCCTTACAAAATCATGGATCAAAGAAAGCCTCCATTTTCAAAATGGATAATAAGGACCAAGCCAACTACACCCGCATTGTTTACAAGTACATGATTAATAGTATTCAACCGACTGATAAGAATTTATCCACCATTACCATTAAGAAAAAAAATCCTAAGTGTGTGGTTACCACCCATCGATTGAAAGTGACCCTATGAGGAAGCACTTCTAAATTGCATCTGACACAAATACAACCTATTGGATCATCTAGGGAGAAACTTGTTGAAAGAATAAAGAAGAATGACTATCTCTATAGTTTTGTGTTGTCGTTGATGTCACCATGTTACTTGAGTTATGACTGCAAATCTAAGTTAGTGCTTGATCCGATATTTTCGTTTGGTATTTGAACTAGTATACAAGCTACACCCTCTAGTATTTTAGTCCGCAATCCTTTGCGGTTGATAGTTGTTGCTTGCAGTTTTGGGAAATATTTTATGGTTGCTGAAAGCATGTATGATCAATATCTCTTGAGCTCTAGTGCTCGTACAACATATTGGCATTATTCTGCTGATTAATTTTTGTAATTAGGTCTATTTATGGCTGACTTCATGAATAAGTTTTGATATGATGAATCAATTTTGTCATGTGGATATTTGTGTAACCTATCTTAGGTCTATGTCGACATGATGTAGAGTGTTGAGAATTTGAATTGCTTTTTGGAAATATTTTGTGAATAGTTGAAGCTGACAGTTTGTACTTTTGGTAAACAAAGAAATGCATCTAATTAGGCCGACCTAATTGATGCTTGTGGATGGATCGAGTATATATGTTGATCAGTTTTTTGGAGATCGTAAGGTAGATACGACAATTGTGAATGTGAAGGAGAAGAAATGTGAGCATGATGAAGTGTGTCAAGTGAATTTATTGAGCATCACTGGAACTATATCAACACTTGTTAGGTGCACTCTCTTCAATTCATTTTGGTTGTGAAGCCTAATTTTGTTTTGTAATATTTTTGTAGACAGTGGGCCTCCTTGTAAGCAGTGAGCTTTTTTATCTAGACAATGAGTCCTATTCAAGGCAATGATCCTTATATATTTGGTTTTGCTATCACTTCATATTATGATTTAATCCTCATTGTGGTTTTCCCTCATTGGGTTTTCCACATAAAATATGGTGTTCACTATGTTGATTTTGCATCTGTTATCTGCAATTCATGTTCATACTTAATAACAAAACAATGTGGTTGTGAAATTGATAAGTGTTGAAGTTTTGAGTTTAAATTTGGTGACGAATGATTCACCCCCCCTCTTAGTTGTCCTGTGCCTTTTAACAATTGGTATCAGAGCTTTGGTTCCTTGGTATATAGCTTAACTTCTTGAGGAATATCCTGAAGGTTAATCAGATGGATGATAAAGAACTTTGAGCTGCACTTGAGGATCTTGACAAAGTTGAAAATGAAAAAAGAGATCTGAAAGAAAATCTTAAAGATGCAAATGAATGTGCCTAGAAGCTGAAAAAACAATTAAATAAATTCAAGGAAAGACATAGAGAAGTGAGTGAGCATCAGAAACAAGAGATAATTGGACTGAAAGTGCTTGTAGAAGAAAATAAGAGAATTGAAGAATGTCTGAATACAATGGTGTAGAACAAGTCTGATGAATGCTTTAAACTTGAACATAAGGTAGTAAACTTGAGAGTAGAACTAGAGAAGGAAAAAATATATGAGAATAATTTCAGATCTAGCTCTGACAAGCTTGAAGGGCTGCTTGCAAGACAAAAACCAAGTAAAGAAAAATGTGGCTTGGGAAATGAAACAGGTGAAAGTTCAAAGTCCAATCAAAAGACTCAAGGCAAAGGGAGGTAGAAAAGAAATTCAAGAAATTTTGCAAAGAGACCTCCTGCAAGACAACCTAATGCATAAAGGTATCCCTCTTTCAATGGTATTTGTTTTTCCTATAATGAATATGGTCACAAGGAAATAAAATGCAAGAGTAGGATGAATCAGTTTCCTAGTACTTTCTCTGGACAATGTTTTTCATGTAAGAAGGTTGGACATAAAGCTACTGAATGTAGATCTTAGGTGAGAATGATCAATTGGGTAATAATGAACATGTTTAATGGAGGCATAATGAATCAATATTTTAATGGCCACTACTATACTTGTAACAAATTTGGACACAAATCAAATCAATGTAGATTGAGAAGTAATGAAGGTCAGATTAATCAGAAAACTGTTATCTGCTATAATTGTAACAAACTTGGACATATCTCAAAGGTTTGTAGAAGTAAGAAGGGAAACTAGTCTACTCCATTGGAAAATAATGAACTGGTAAAAATTGAAAAAGAAGAAATGAAGCAAGATATGAATAAGATTGTTGAGAAAATGTGTCTCAAACTCACTGGTATAACCTTGGTTTTATCACCAATCAGCTCAGAATTGCATAAGTGTTACTTTCATGCTTGTACAAGTATACCACTAGGTGATTGTCAGAGAGGTGTGGTAGTGCATGTGTACCACCATCTCGCAGGAGGTTCCTAGCTATCTAGCAATAGTGCAATGTATACCACTATCTTGCAGGAGCCTCCTAGCTGTCTAGTGGTAGTGCGGTGTATATCGTCACCTCGCGGTGACACTTGGTTGAACATGATAGTTGTGCAATAGACATACCATTGTACCATGACTTTGAAGTGGACCATGGGTGAATGAGCACAGATTTGGTTGACTGCTGAGGTGTACGTTGAATAGTGGAGGATATTATTGACTTGGAAATTATCGTGCGATGACTGGTAAGTTTGATAATTGCTCAACAGAGGAAACTGAACTGAACTGTTTGTACAAAAAACATTTTTGATCATGGTTGTTGCTATACATTGCAATGTACTATAACTATTATGGGTTTGATGGTCGAATAATCAGTGAGTGTTCTTCATTGTATGTTGTATATGCATTGTAACAGTGAGACATAATGAAGTGTGATCAAAATTTGTTCTGTAAAAAGTTGATAAGGGAAATGTTGTAGTTGTGAGATTGATTATCTGAAAGGAGAGTCTGTAACTTGTATGTAATTCAATTACTGTAATAGAAGAGATTTTTCTTTGGTGTGGTGGGTTTTTCTCTTGTAAGGGTTTTCCAACATAAATCTTGTGTCTATTTTGTGTTGTGTGAAATTTGTTCTCATATGTTTCCTAGTAATGTGCATCTTTAATGAACTATAATTGAATTTTGAACCTTAAATTTGCATTCTCTTATTAGAATTGTCATTAGGAAAGTGTTTCCCCACCTTTGCTTTCCTTGCAAGTGGTATCAGAGCTTGGCCAATTGTGTTATCCTTGTGGGTAGGGTTGGTTTTTTGTGTCAATTATGAAGTGGAGTTTTGTAGAAACTTGGTAATCTTGATTGTAGATTAAGATGGCAAGCACATCAAGAAAGATTGAAATTGAGAAAGTCAATGGTAGCAATTTTGAGTTGTAGAAACTCAAAATGGAAGACCTGTTGGTGGATCGTGATCTTTGGCTTGTTGTGTCTGGCATGAAACCTTTTAGCATGAAGCAATAAGATTGGGACCTTACAGATAGAAAAGAAAAAGGGTGGATAAGACTCTATTCTCCTAAACATTCATGAAGAGAAATCTGCATCTTCTTTGTGGAAGAAGCTTGGAGACATTTATCAAAGAAATTCCTTGGTGAATAAGTTGTTCTTAAGGAAGAATTTGTACTCTTTGAAGATGGAGGAAGGGGCATCTATGGTTGATCATTTGAATACGTTTAACACGTTGATTGCTCAGTTAACATTTGTGAGTGTGAAAATTGATGATGAAGATTGCTATATGTTTTTGTTGTGTTCTTTGCCTGATTCTTGGGATCATTTAGTGATGGCGATTGGGAGCATGAAAAACACTTTCAAGATGGAAGATGTGGTTGCTTCTTTGCTGTCAAAAGAAATGAGAAGGAAATATTTTGAGATGGAAAATGAGGCTATAGTTGTTCATGGCAAATCAAAAGAAAAAGGCAAGAAGAAGGGTAAAATATCTAAATTGAAATCATAAGGAGATCAAAGTCTCCTGGAAAAATGTACAAGGTGAAGTGTTGGAACTGTGGGTAGCCTAGTCATGTCCGAAAGGATTGCAAAGAGGAGAAAAAGAAGAAGAACTCTTTAGATAATGATTCTTCTCAAAGTGAAGCAAATGGCTTCATTGCAACCTTGTTAACTTAGGCATCAGATGATGTCTGGATGATTGATTTTGGAGCATCTTTCCACATGAAATAACATAGAGACTGGTTCACAAAGTATGAAAAATATGATGGTGGAAAGGTGTATTTAGCAAGTGATTCATCTTTGGAAATAGTTGGCCGTGGAAGAGTAAGAATTCAATTTCCCGATGGAAGAATTAAGGGAATTGATGGTGTAATGCATATACCAGGTTTGGCTCAAAATTTCATTTCTGTTAGTAACCTAAATGATGTTGGAGTGAAAGTATCATTCTCAACCAATGACTGTAAAATGACTAGAGGCTCGATGGTGCTGGCTAGGGATGCTCAAATTGGTACTTTGTACAAGTTGGATGCTCTTGTTGTTCAATGTAATAGTGTCTCTGCAAAGTATTAGAAGGTTTTTTGTGTAGAGAAAGAGACTAAAGTCCCTATAGGGGAAAATTATTTGGAAGTTAAACTTCCAATAGAGAAGACTATGCTATGGCATCAAAGGCTCGATCACATTGGTGAAAAAGGTTTAAAAGCCTTGAAAAATAAAAACCTAGTTGAGGGGTTAATGATTGTAATCTAGAATTTGAATTCTATGAACATTGTATATATGGTAAACATCATCGTGTTTCTTTTTACTTTAGTCCTCAAAAATCTTCTAGTGTTTTGGATTATATTTACTCTAATGTTTTTGGTCTAGTAAATGTTCCTTCATTGTCAAATTCAAAATATTATGTATCTTTTATTGATGATTATTCGAGGAGGGGATTTGTATATTTTTTGAAAAATAAATCAAAAGTGTTTAGTTGGTTTAAAGAGTTTAAGAACTTGATTGAAAATTAGACTGAAAGGAAAATTAAATGCTTGAGGACAGATAACGAAGGTGAATTCTATTCTACAAAATTTGAAAGATATTGCAAAGACCATGGAATTAAGAGGCATAAAACAACACCTTACACTCCGCAACAAAATGGAGTTACTGAAAGGTTGAATAGGATGTTGATGGAGAAGGAAAGAAGCATGTTGAGCAATGTTGGTCTGGTGCAAAATTTCTAGGTTGAAGCTGTGGCTACAACATGTTACTTGTTGAATCGGTCTCCTTCGTCAACACTTGTTGACAAAACACCTATGGAAGCTTGGTCTGGTAAGAAGCCCTCTCTAAGACATATTTGAGTCTTTAGTTGTGAAGCATATGTTTATGTACCAAATGAGAAGAGATCTAAATTGGAGAACAAAGATGTTAAGTGTATCTTTATTGGCTACAACATTGGTGTGAAAGGATACAAGCTTTGTAATCCTATGACTGAAAAGGTTGTATACAACAAAAGTGTAATATTTTGGGATCTAAAACCTTCTTCAGTGGATCTGTAGTCAGGGATGAAAGAAGATAAAGAGGAAAATGATGTTGAAATACCTCTAACTCTAGAAAAAGAGGAACAACACATTGATAGTGTACTTGAAACTGAGGAGAGTTCAAGCAACTTTGAGAGTTCTGAAGAAGAACCACAACCTCAATCTCAGCTTGTGAGGAGGTTTACACATGAGAAGAAGTAACTTGATGGGTATGGGTTCTCTATGTTAGATTATACTTGTGCCTATGCTTTAATCACCAACATTGATGAGCCTAGGACTATTAAAGAGGCAATTGGAATGCCTAATTCAAACTCTTGGTTGGAAGCCATGAATGAAGAAATGGCATCATTAAAGAAGAATGACACTTGGAGGTTGATGCCCTTTCCTGAAGGCAGGAAAGCAATTGGATGTAAATGGGTATTTAAAAATAAAATTGGTCTAGATGGCAGTGTTGAAAAGTACAAAGTGAGGTTGGTTGTGAAGGGTTATTCCCAGGTAGAGGGAATTGATTATGGAGAAATTTTTTCTATTGTAGCCAAGATGACATCTATCAGAATTATTTTGTCACTTGCAACAACATATGACTTGGAGATTGAATAGATGGATGTGAAGACAAAATTTCTTCATGGTGATCTTGAAGAAGAAATTTATATGTTTCAACCTGAGCACTTTGTGGAAAAAGCTAAAGAAAATCTAGTTTGCAAGCTAAAGAAATATCTATATGGTTTGAAACGGTTACCTAGAATGTGGTACTAGAAATTTGACACAATTTTTTTGTCACTAGGTTTTGTAAGATTGAAATAAGATCATTGTGTATACTTCAAAACTGAAAATGACTGGGTTCTTATTATTGCACTCTATGTTGATGATATGTTGTTCATAGGGAATAGAAAGTCTATGATTTCTAATCTAAAATCTCAGTTGTCTACAAAGTTTGAAATGAAAGATCTTGGTGCAACAAGGTATATTTTGGGAATGGAAATAACCAGGGAGAGATTTCTGATCTAAGTATATTAACATTGTTCTAGAGAGATTTGGTATGACTGATTGCAAGTAGCTAGTTGTTCTAGTTTTGCAAGGAACGAAGTTATCTATTAAAGATTTTCCAAAATATCCTATTGAGATGGAGGACATGACTAGAGTACCTTATGCAAGTGTAGTTGGCAGTTTAATGTATGCAATGGTCTATACTAGGCCAAACATTTCCCAAGCAGTGGGAGTGCTTAGTCAGTTTATGGCTAATCTAGGAAGGTCTCATTGGGATGCTGTAAAAGGAGTATTGAGATACTTGAAGGGTACAACATAGTATGCTTTGTGTTATCAAGGTCACTCTATTGGATCTTAGAATTCAGTGAGCATTTGTGGATATGTGGATTTTGATTGGGCAGGGGACATTGATAGTAGAAAGTACACCAGTGGATATATTTTCATGATGAATGGTGATGCAATTAGTTGGATGAGCAAGCGACAAGCTGTAGTCACTTTATCCACTACAAAGGATGAGTACATGGTAGCAACTCATGCTTGTAAGGAATTTGTATCTAAGGGTTAATTTTCCTAAGGTTAGATTAGCATGATCAATAATGAAAACCCAAAGAAGCTATCAAGAACAAAGGAAACTAAAGAAAAGAATGATTATACCTGTCGTTCATAGAATCTTCCATGATTTACCTTCATAGCACCTTCTAACTTGCTGATGGTTTCCCTCAGATCGAACGTGTGAGCAATTTGAAAACAAAGACTAAGTCCTACACAAGCTTTGAAGGATTTGGAATATGACAAAATGAAAACTAAATGTCCATGACAAAATGACTCTAATGCCCAAGACAATTATGCCAAAATCATAAAATGAAAATGCAAGCATCTATGTGTTGTTGTGAGTATGTGTAAATGTCTAAGTGTAATCAAAATTGTGAGCAAAATTGCATTTTATAGAAAATGCAATTTTGAATGAACAAACGAGATTGAAGTTTGACAGAAGCCTAAAATCAGAGGTCAAGATTGCATGTGAGAATCCCTAATTAGGGTTAGAGAAAAATTATTAAATGAGTGGTCGAGATGTCATCTGAGAAAATCAAATCGGCAGTGGAAAATAAATGAGATAATTAGTCAAAAAGATAAATATTTTCAAAAATCAAGAAGATAAAGACTGCTTGATTTGTGAGATTTGAAAAATCAATAAGATAAGAGTTGAACTGAAAAGAAGATCTGAAAAATCAGGAATCAAATAAAAGTTATTTGATTTTTTTGAAGGAAAAAGATTATTTTGAATTAAAAACAAATTTAACTCAAAAAGGAGGAAAAATCATGTGACAGTAAATAATTAAAATCTTTAATCATTTACTAAAAAGCGAGAAAATTAGAAAGTGGGAAAAATTTAAATAAATGATTTTATTTAAATTAGAAAAAGCCAAGAGATAGAGAGTGGACAATTTTAAATATATATCTTTATTTAAAATCAGAAAAAGCGATGGTGGACAATAATTAAATAAATTAAATAAATTATTTAATTATAAGAGGTCATGAGATATTAATGATGCATTAAATAAATAAAACTTATTTATTTAAGTAATCATGAGGAAATAATGGACATGGATAAGTAGTGACGCTTTTAAGTAAATAAATAAAATTTATTTATTTAAATAATCAAGAGGAATAAAAGATATGATTTAATTAAATAATTATGAATTATTTAATTAATAGTTGAATTTGGATTATAGACGAAATATGATAAGACATAAACAATATGGTTTGCGAGTCTAGGCCATTTTTATGTGTCTACAAAAGCCATTTGGCTTAGGAGATTATGTTCTGATATTGGTTTTGATGTAGGGCAGATTGTAATTTGCTGTGATAGTCAGAGTGCCATTTTTCTGGCAAAAAATCCAACTTTCCATGCTAGGGCAAAACATATTGATGTGCAATACCACTTTGTATGTGATATGGTGGAGGATGGAAAGGTCTATTTGGAAAAGGTTGATACTTTGAAGAATATTGTTGATGCATTGACAAAGCTAGTGAGCACGGATAAGTTCAAATGGTGTGCAAATTTGATGGGCCTATGGGTCTATAATATTTAGTGAATTCATGTATTGAAGAGGGTTTAGTGAGTTTTTCGTCAAGTGGGAGATTGTTGAGAAAATTGTCTCAAACTCACTGGTATAACCCTGGTTCTGTCACCAATCAACTCAAAATTGCAAAGTGTTACTTTCATGCTTGTACCGCTATACCACTAGGTGATTGTGAGAGAGGTGTGGTAGTGCGGTGTATATCGCCATCCCATGGGAGCCTCCTAGCTATCTAGTAGTAGTGCAGTGTATACTACCATACCACAAGAGCCTCCTAACTGTCTAGTGGTAGTGCGCTGTATACCGCCACCCCGCGGTGACACTTGGTTGAGCATGATAGTTTTGTGGTAGACATACCCCTATACAATGAGTTTGAAGTGGACCATGGGTGAACAAGTGTGGATTTAGTTGAATGTTGAGGTGTACGCTAAATAGTGGAGGATGTTGCTGACTTGGAGATGGCCATTCGATGATTGGTAAGTTTGACAATTGCTCAACAAAGGAAACTGAATTGAACTATTTTTACAGAGAACATTTTCGATCATGGTTGTTGCTATACACTACAAAGTACTGTAACTGTTATGGGTTCGATGGTTGAATAATTAGTGAGTGTTCTTCATTGTGTGATGTATATGCATTGTAACAGTGAGATGTAATGAAGTGTGATCAAAATTTGTTCTATCTAAGGTTGATCAGGGAAATGTTATTACCGTGAGATTGATTATCTGAAAGGAGAGTCTGTAACTTGTATGTAATTCAATTACTATAATAGAAGAGATTTTTCTTTGGTGTGGTGGGATTTTCTCTCGTAATGGTTTTCCCACGTAAATCTAGTGTCTATTATGTGTTGTGTGAATTTTTTTCTCACCTATTTCCTAGTAATGTGCATCTTTAATGAACTGTAATTGAATTTTGAACCTTAAATCTGCATTCTCTTCTTAGAATTGTCATTAGGAAAGTATTTTTTCACCTTTGCTTTCCTTGCAAAGATATGGAAGAAGAAGAAGAATAAGAACCTGAAACCACTGATGTGTCTGTACCCTCATCTGGTATGAACAATTCCTTTGGGAATTAGACCTAGCATGGTCTTAGGGGGAGCATTATCAAAAAATTGTAAAAACCCCCTAGATGAATGACATGCCAGAGGTTGGCACGAGGATGTAATGTGAAGAATGAATAATCCGAGGTTTTGGAAAAAGGAACCAATAGAAAACATGTTGGCATGCATATTTGTAGATCGAATTAGGGTTTTCTTTGTTGAGAAGAAAAGTTTTAGCAATTTTTTATGTCTACCACATTTAATGTGAATTAGGGCAGATCGATGGTGTATAAGGTAAAATTTGCAAGTCTTGTTGATCACTTGAGCACTTGAAGAGTTTGAAAGGTTTCTTGGAGCTATCTTGAAGTGATCTGAAGCACTTCTGAAGAATCATTACATATACTCATAAATTATTCCTCAGTTTGTAAGGGAAGAAGGGAAAACAAAGAAGTTTCAACTAAACAATAATGAATTCAAGAAAGATAAGCACGAAAATGGATAGAGGATTGAGTGGTGTCATTCCGCTGAAGTTGAAAGGAGTTGAATTGGAAGAATTTGATCATAGAAAGATAAAGGAAATGGAACTAGGGATGAAGGAAAATGAGTTAGAGAACATAAAAACCCTAGGTATGGATTTATGGGGAGAATTTCCTTGGTTTGTTGATAAAGAATTCATCTTGTTCTTGTTGAGATGATTCAAGAACGACAATATTGTTTTGGACAAACCCTACCTGATCACGAAGGAAGCGATCGAAGCAATTACTGGTTTATGCAGTGTTGGGGATCTCCCTGGAAAGAAAACCATGAAATATAAAGATGTGGAGGAACTGACTAGTATTGATAAAGACCCTCAAGCTATATTGATAAACACTCTTGCAAATTCCACTGTAAGGTATGTTGCGTACACCATTTCTTATCAAATATATTTTAGAAATTGTGAAGGCTCGACTTCGGCTATTGTTGTATATCTTGCACACATGATGGTTAGGGAAAACATGCAATTTGATCTGTGTAGCCTATTACTTGAAAACCTAACTGAGAATGCCTGAATGACATTGGTTGAGGGTTATCCTTTTCGGTTTGGATCTTTTTTCATGTGCTTAACTTTTAAATTTTTGAACTCGCTACCGGGAAGAGAAAATGTTGTGTGGGAATACAGTATTCCTGTTGGGAAACAAGTTTATAGATACTTGGAATTGTTTGCAGATAATGTAAGTGTCTGCAGATCATATTTCACATCCTTATAGACAAATATGTGCTCCCGTATGTCAGTACCTAGTTAGTTTGAAGCGGGTTCATCCTCTGGTAAGGAAGAGTTGGAAGTTATCATTGGTGAGTTCCCTCTAGAACCTAAACAAAGGAAAACTATTGTAACGGATGTCTTGGAAGAAAAGAAGAATGAAGAAGAATTTCTATTTGGATCTAACTCCCCTAATCTAGAGGATATAAAAATGTTGTTGGACAAGAGTGAAATGAAGAAGATTGGTGAAATGTGGAATACGTGCTCTCCAATTGAGAAACTTAAAATTGATGATGTTCTGGTTGATTATTTGCTCAATAAGGGTATTTCAGTTTAAGATGTGTCATATTCTTTACTAGATGATCTAGTAGAGATTATTGAAGATAAAACATTGTTGGAAGGACCTAAAGGTCATAAGTTCAAAGCTATGCTTGAAATAAGATGTAACAAAGCAAAGCAAGTGCTATCTAAACACATGAATGAGACAAAATAATGCATCAAAGAAATATCTGACATCTATCAGTATTGTCTCCGGTGGATGACAACTGTTGACAATTTTAGAAGCAAAATTGAAGCCATTGAATTTGAAATAATAGTATTGAAAAAAAAATTGATTACTTCAAAGACAGGGATGGAAAATAGAGAATAAGAG
>VDFB02379711.1:31491115-31630205 GCA_007258455.2 Sequoia sempervirens | reverse complement strand
GGTAGAGAGAGAGGGTAAGAGGGTTTAAGGGTTAAGAAGAATTAAAAGAGGCTGACAGAGATGAGGGAGTAGAGAGAGAGACCTAAGAGGGGGAGGGAGGTAGGAGGAGACTTGAGAGAAGAAAGAGGGTTTAGGGTTAAAATTGGGGAGAGAGATAGAGGAGTGAGTGAGAGAGAGAGGGAGGGAGTGAGAGAGAGATAGAGGGTAGAGGGTTAAGGGTTAAGGGTATAGGGCAAAGAGAAACCCCACTAGCTTGTCAATTCGGTGAAATTGACAACCTAATTTGCCCTGTTTGAAAAAATGGGTCCAAGAAATGGGGTCTCCTGGTGATGGCCCACTAGCTTGTCAATTCGGTGAAATTGGCAACCAAACTTGGCTTGTTTGAAAAAATGGGGTCTCCCAGTGATGTAGAGACCCTATTTCTTGGACCCATTTTTTCAAACAGGCCACTACATTCGTAATTTCACCGAATTGGCAAGCCATTGGGACCACAGGCTTACATCACCAGAAGACCCCATTTCTTGGACCCATTTTTTCAAATAGGCCAAGTTAGGTTGCTAATTTCACCGAATTGGCAAACCAGTGGGCCCACTACCTTGCCAATTCGGTGAAATTGACAACCTAACTTGGCTTGCTTGAAAAAACGGGTCTAAGAAATGGGGTCTCTTGGTGATGTAAAAGAAAAGGGGTCTCCCGGTGATGTTATAATGCACTCGCATTATAACACGCTCACATTATAGCCTATCAAATGTTTTTTTTAAAATTTGGCCACAATTTTCCCCCCCATCTTTTTGCACTCGCTCTTTATTGGTTATTCAATATAGCTCATTCACATACTTTTTCGCATTTGTACACTTCTCCATCTATGTTGTATCTGAAATGATCTTGCATTTATATCCATCACAACACTTTAATTCTTCAATTAGATCAACGAATAAGAGAATAAATAATAAATTGAACTGGTTGGACACCAAAGCATGATGCGGTCCTATATTGAGGATAGAGAGGACAAAAAACAATCTTAACACTTCTTTTAATGTGATCCAAAATGATTTACATGCAGGCACACATCAACCTAAGTCAACATCAAGGAAACATATGGAGTAGATATTGAAGCACATAACCAGTCGGTCCATAACACTCTTTCAATTGAATTTACTTAATGTGATCCAAAAAAAGATAGGTAAGGACCCAAATCTATCATGACACATCTTCCATTGTTGGCACAACCCCCCAAGCACATGACCCAAACAAAGGAACATGCCTTGTCATCTAGATACCCACAAATAACCCAGAAAGCCAACTCAAGACACTATGCAAAAACCTTTCAAAATAATTAATTGCATCATTAGCCTTTCATTGCATTTCATTTCCAATTTCATTCTAGATTTGGTCAAGGGCATGTTGACTCACCTTTCAGGTTGCAAGTCAGTCTTATACTTTGTCCCAATTCATCAAACCCTTGCTACCACAAAATACATTCTAAATGCAATAAGGAAAGTTGTTGAAACCCTAGAGTCAAATCCTAGAGTATCCAGTTTTCCATAATTTGGAAATGTAAAAAAGTAACAAAAACATCATTAAGAACACCAAGTGTACACTTATAAAAACCTCTCAAGGGAAAAACCTAGGGTCCAAAAGCACCCACACACTCAGTGTATTATCCTGAGGATATGATTTCAATACACTTGTAGAGTCTCCATGCAAGGCTTCTAAAGTATCAAAAACCCTAGTTACATTTCTCCATGTGAACATGTAAATGAGAATCATGTAATGAAATCCCAATCGATGCTTCTTCTACTCACATTTGCAACCTATAAGAGATGTACAATCCAACCTTAGCTAACTAGCCAAAGGTTACAAAAGACAACCTCAACAACTACTCGTGTGCATGCTTTTATAAAAATGAGCTTGAACAAAACCACCAAGTGTTAGTACATAAACCATGTGCCTCTAAACCAAGCTACAAAACGACGATCCACAAAACCACTTTTTGGTACTAAGTTTTCCAATATTAAATATTTTTTTCCAATGTGACATCCACATAAAATATTTATCTCAATATTACAACATAAAAAGTGCCCTCAAAAATTTCTAACCCATGTGATGCACACATCCTTAGATTTTCTAGATGCACCACAAATAAATATTAGTTTTACATTATAATCATTGTGCAATGTACACCTTTCCTAACATATGTCTATTCATATTTTGACAATCACATGCCCAAAAGGAATCCCATAATCAAACTCACATACATAATAAATGAACATGATGCCTCATTAGGTTTAGGACTATAAGGTTCAATGTAAGGTTTGTTTTCTTTTTACTTTTGTTAGTCCAACCATTGCATTATCTATTTAGGTTGACGCACTAGTCCATGACTGTTGCATAACATCTTGTAGTTCTACAAATTTGCATAATCCTTGTTCATTATTTCTAATCCCATACCATTATATCTAAGTTTACATATCAAGTTTTACCTAGGACCATAGATTTATTTCAATGATGGTTTAGGACAAAGTAGTGATTGATTTACAGAAGTCAGTCTCAAGATCACTTTCACACATAGCAGCAAAAATAGATGAAGAGGAAAATTGACTGTGATAGGGCAACAAGTCATGGAAAAGATACAATTATCTGCAAGGGAGAATTGGAAAGCATGCTTGAGTGGCTTAATGCAAAGGAGGAGGAAGCACCTACGATTTTTTTTATTCCGTTAACCTGATAGCTATTTCTAATTTGTTTATGTATAGAAGCAACAAAAGGTTGCACAAATGGTGAGAAGAGCCATAATAGTTTTTGGTGGAGGACCACTAGAGGTGGGTCTCAGCTCACTGAAAACTGGGAAAATAGGAGGAGAGCAATTTAGTAGAGGATAATTTATGGTCCAACAAGTGACTGGGAGTAGAAGAAGAAATCATGTGAAAAATTGCAGTACCTAAACATAATGGAAGGGCAGGCCATGGCATTCAGATTCTTGAGTTCTTTGAATCAAGGAGGTTCAAAATTTATAAAAAGAAGGGGAGGAGGATGTAGGCGACCATTAATGCTGATTAATTCCCTTTTTCCATCACTTTTTTGGTTCTCAAATCTTTTTAGGAGATTTTTCTGTGGCTGCAGTTTGTGGTTTTGTAACTGCTGTAGTGAGGTATTTAGTAGCTTTTCTTTTGTTAGAATAGCAGTTTTTGTGTATTAGAGTGAGTGTGTTGGATGAAAAAAGGGAGTTTTGGGCGACTGGGCAGGGATAGCCATTTTGGAGGTGAATGTGCTGTTGTATTTAAGTTTAGGAATAAAAGGATTTTTTCTCCCTGCTGATATCTTTATGATACTGCATTTGTTTCTGTATCAATTGCGAGTTAATAGATTATTAAGCAGAGAATTACTTGGATTTCTCAGTACTTTTGTCTTTGTATTTTGATCCACTATCAGTTGGAACAGAGTATTTACCGTGAAGCAACAGAGGTTGTTTGCATCACTATCTAACACTCATCCACCAAATGCTCCTTACTTCTGTGCCTCTCAGTCACCCCTAGGCTCGCCACAGAATTTAATCTTCAAGGTTATGCAACAAATAAAGGAAAATTTTCATTAATGCACGCATAATTGAAACAAGAGAAAAACAAATTCAACTTGATACTGTCTTCACATTTTGTCTTCAATATTTAGTTCATTCAATATAAAAACTGTGAATATAGAGCTTGATGTACTTGTTAGGGGGAAAGCAAAATGATTTCACCATTCTGTAATCAAGCACATACTTTATTCATACTTCTCCAATTCAAATACTTTTTCTTGGCTGAAAATTATAGAGCCAGCTTTTTACACCATGAATTTATCTTCCATCCATGTTAATATCTTCTCATCTACTATATCTTTGTCTATAAGTATAGAATATATAGTTTACGAGACAAACGTCTGCCTTACAACAGATTTGTGTACATTTTATGTTGATCCTTGATGACAAAAGGATATACGGAACAACAAATTTAAGGAATGTATATCTCTAAGAGAATGAATCGGAATATGTTTCTGACACTTCGAGTAAATTAAGAACCTCAATGGCTACATCATCGAAGCAACTGGACTCTGATTCTGAGAGGTGAGAATGTTTTGAGGAGTATGGGAAGGTTCCCAATTGTGAAGAACGCTAAGCAGTGAATTGGCTTTCTTTCTGGCTCGAGGAGTGCCAGAGGTGAGAAGACTATACAGAGCAGGTATTAGTGATGGCATTCTCAACAAAGTATTTACAATTTCAGCTCCTGCATGGCAGCACAGAGCCAGTAAAATAGCAACTGAATTCTCCTTGGATTTGGGTGAGGAAGAACCTGATCTAAGAAGACTAATAAGTAGAGGTATAGCAGAGGTCTCACTAATTGCAATTAAACCCTCAAATTGTCTGGAAAGAAGAGCAAGAACAGAGATAGCATCATCTACAAGGCCTGGTCTTTCATCTATTAGAAGATTAACCAGCAAAGGAACTGCACCAGCTGCTACTACCTGTAAATCATTTCCATGAAAAGCTGATAGACGAAACAAAGCATTCGCTGCATCGCTTTTGCCTCTTGCAGTTCCGTCTCGAAGAAGACCTATCAAGGCTGGAATGGCTTCTGGAGTCTCTCCTATTAATTTCTTATATTTATCTATAGAGGAAATACTAAAGAGTGTTGCAGCTGCATTTTCCTGAGCTTCCATGCTACATCCACTTGTTATAACACGGATGATTGGCTGCAATGCGCTAGACTCCATTATTCTAGTTTTATTGCTCTCATATAATGATAAATTTAGAAGTGCAGTAACAGCATGCTCTTGAGCTTTGGGATCCTTTGAAGAAAGCAGGGGCACAAGTAATGGTATGGCTCCTGCTTCTGCAATGCAAGCCCTATTGTCCATGCCGCATTTAGCAAGTAGTCTGAGTTCATAAGCAACCTGCTTTTTCACTTCAAATGATCCTGTACAAAGCTTTTCCACAAGAAATTCTGCCGTCCTTTTTGCAGCTTCTAACGATGCCTTCGTACTTGGGATGTTCTCCAGTAAAGAACTTTTCTTGCTTCTTTCCGACTTTTCGAAGGGGATTTTATGCTCGGCACAATACTGAACAATTAGGCTTCGAAGAGCATAATTTGGAGTAAGATTTGTGTGCACAAGCTTCTGCCCACTCTTTGGACATGTAGAGTGTCCTTCCTTGATCCATCTGGTAATGGATGCCAGATCATATGTTTGCCCAGTGGATACAATAACCGGCTCTCTCATTAAATCAAGTGAGATTGGACATCTGAAATCATCTGGTATAGGAGAAGCATCCTGAGAATCGACTCTACAGAATTTAGTTTTGTTTGATGGTTGAAACTGTGAATCAAAATCCATTCCAAACAGTACACACTTGCAGTAGCGCATGAAGCCAATCAAGCTATTAATGAGAGAGACATTTTTCTCTGATCCTAATTCTTTCTGAATTTTCATCTCCTCCTCCAATAACTCCGTTTCTCCTTGACAATCCATTGCATTTTCGAGATTTAGGCCCTCCAAAATCCTTCTAAGTTGAAACTCATCTGGAGCTACCTCCCTTTCAAACTCTTCCAGCACAGCAAAAACATCTCTGCAAAGTTCTTCCTCGGCCTGATCAACAAACAATTTGGCTCTCTTGGCCTGATCGCGAAGCAACTCAACTTGCTCCCTGACCTCATGTGAGAGATCCAACAGTCTCAAAGGAAGCATATCCAGAGCAGAGGCCATATCATGTATCAACTCATAAAATTGATTTGAAATTTCTTGCGTTTGCACAAACAACCAAACACAACTCCCATCACTACCACAGTCCTCCAGCAAATACTTAATTTTCTGCATGATAACATACAATTCTCTAAAACATTTCAATGCAGAAGGAGGAAGGAAAATGCCCAAATCTCTGACTTCTTCGAAAAGTACAGACAAAACCATAACTTTTCGCATGATGCAGACCGCATTTCTCCTCTGACATCCTCGAGGCTTCTCGCAAGACATTACTTGCTGAGCAAGAGCAATGAGAGCTAGTGATAAAGATACAGCAGAAATGTCTATCGCCGGCACAAGGACAGAACCTCTGGAAGCCCGTCTCTTCTTCCGAAGTAGCCATACACTAGACGGCAGAGACTGATTTTTCTCCATTAGAAACCCAATCTAACACTAATTTGCTCCAATGTAAGCAAGGAAAAAATATAGATTGCTCCAATGTAAGCAAATACAAAATCAACCACCTACCCTCAAATTCAGCAGTTGAAACCAAATTGACCCCAAACTACACAATCTCTTCCTTAATTGTACAAATCTGGCAGTCTCCCAACAAATATTACCCTAACTTAACACTTTCAACTCAAAAAAAATTGAGTTTAAACACAATACTGCCGCAATTTAACCCCAAATCTCAAAAAACTTCGGCTGAAACTTATCAATATGACTAAAATTAAGAAAAAGGAAAAAGGAAAACAAAAGCAACCTAAAACAGTACTATTTAGCTGTACAACTTCATTCAATCTTCGAATGAACTGTACAACTATATATAGGTAGATCATGTCCTATAAAATGTTCAAAACAAGTGCAATCACAAATCAAGCGCACATGAATTAAAAGCTTATCTCTTGATTAGGGACTCAGCTGATGAAAGGAAATCAAAGCTCCAGAGTAGCGAACAGCTCGATCACCTTTCAGTGTGACTTTGATTAGGGACTCTAACGGACAAAGGGAAATCAAAGTGTAAGTGATAGCGAACGGCTCGATCCACCTTCAGGTCCCTCGTGTCTTGATCAGGCACTCAACGGACAAAAGGCGATCACAATGCTACTGGTAGCGGACAACTCGATCGACCTTCACAAATCAAGCACGCCACAATTAAATGTTTATGTCTTGATCAGGCACTCGAAGGACGAAAGGAGACCTAAGTGAGTGATACCGAACTGTTCGATCAACCTTCAGGTTCCTTGTGTCTTGATTAGGTCCTCAACAATCAAAGGAGATCAAAGTGTAAGCAATAGTGAACAACTTGAACTTCAGGTGTCCTTGTATTTTGACGAGGTTCTCACCAGATAATAGAGATCAAAGTGTGAGTCATTGCTAAAAGCTCGATCTTCAGACCTTCAGGCACATTAATATTTTAATCTGCTTGAAAGGAGATCAAAGTCTGAGAGATCGCGAACAGCTCAACTTTCCCTGGCCTCCAAAACTGATAGTACAAGCAGAGAAAATAATGTCCGAAAAAAGTGGAATATTCCAGCTAAGAAAGCATTTGAAGCAGTTACTCCAAAATTTCTTAAACGCTTGTATTTGCAGTTATCGTGTGTGACCAGATCTTATCCTTCTGAATAATATGTACAAGATTCCATTGAAAATTTATAACAGAGCTTCAGGTTTTGGATGAGATCCCACTTTTTTGTTGCAGTATGTGTCGTGTGTTTTTTGGGTTGAGTGCGGAGTGATTTTATAGTCTGCGCCTAGTTGTTCGATAAGCTTCCGGTTTGCTTCTGCCGTACATGTCGACTGGCAGGTGGCAGTCGCCGACTTGCCACGAAATAATGAATGAATTGATATGTTGGTGACAGAGGAAAGATCATTTGTACGCGTGTCTCTTTGAAGATTACCGGGCTCTTCGATTATTGACACGTGGTACTGGATTACTTGGCTTATTTGGAGTCTACGTCACTACGTGGTGAAAGGATATTGATACGCCGGCTTCACTTTATTAAGATTAGAAAGGGAAAGGGGGATGGAGCTGCATAATGCCATTAAGTCTTCCTAGCAATGGCATTGGGTAGGATTCGATAAGATATTTAATTGTTGAATAATTTGGAAAATATAAAATTAAATATTTTTTTTCTTTATTTTAATGATGGAGTATGAAATATGATCTAAAATATTAAATTTAATATCATTATATAATTATATCAAAAAATACTTTCAATTACGAGTATGAAATGTGGAAATAACACGTCTTCTATTAAAAGCTTTTGGAAACAAAATTATTATACATTTTTATTTATTACGAAAACTAAATTCAATTCAATATATTCACACACAAAATTATAATTAGAAATTTAATCTTATCCACATATATGTATATATGTATTCACTCACTACCACCTTGATGGAAATTCATACCTTTAATGTGTACATAAAAATACACAAATATTAATGGCTACCTACATCAACTCCCACAATTTCACATACATTCAATATAGTATTTACACTTACTCATATATTATGAAGGGAAGGGTCTAGAAATTTGAGATTGGTATTGTGCATAGGAAATCCTCTTCTTGCCTCCTAAGGAAAACATATGTGCTATCTTGTATGCATGCATACATCTACTAGCTAAGGGTTGGTGATGTGAAGATCAACAAAAAAGTTGTACCCGTGAGACAATAATGAATATGGGACCTCAACAATTTATAACTTTCATATCAATTGTCATGTTAACCATATGGTATTATGTGCTTATATCATGGTTAATACTTAGTTATTATTATACTTATATGTGTTGGCCTACAAACATTCTCACCTTAAGCACACTAGGGTTTGAGTAGCCTTATTAGGTTATGAGCGCAATGAATATCATAAAATGTGTTAACCAATAAAAAATGCATGATTAGAGACATGATATTTCCATAATCCATAATAATATAGCTGAGTGCATATAGTTGTAATTGTGTAAATTTTTTTGTAGCAATGTTTTCGATCACACTTCTTGATCCATCATCAATAAGACAAGAAGATGGTGTAATAAAATTATAGATTTGTGTGTTTAAAAGATAGATTCTCAAATCTACAATCTTCTTTGATAAAGTGATCCTTAACTACTCAAAAATCTTAGATTTGAAAATAATTTACCTCCATGAAAGGCATCAATTAGGTGCATAAAAAGAGTGTACAATTGTATATGGGCAACACAAACCAAAATAGTAGAGCCTTGTTGGTGTATATCATTCACTCTCTGCTGTAGAATTCATATTAAGGGGCTTTGTAAGCACTTTACCCCAATGCTCCAAATTATATTGTATGCTAAAAGAGATATTGATTGCACAAATCATAGGTACAATCCAATTAACTAGATTGTGCATGCAATTATCTCATGTAACACTTTCTTTTATACAAAAATGTATAATACATCTTTTTTGCACTATCATATAACTTACAATATTCGCATGCATCATGGGAGGGACACAATATGATGCCAACATCCTTTGAATTCAAAACTTTCTTCAATCCTCTAAATAGTTAAAAAAAGAAGGTAAACAATATTATAACAGCAAGAAGACAACGAACAAAGGTGAATATGAGGAAACACTTCATTCTTCAATATATCTTGTAATTGTGGATCTATAACTTGTGGCCTCCCTTGAAATATTGTGGTACTTGCAATGATGTCCTTGAGTGCCTACACATTTTCATCAATTGTGGTATCCCTATGCAACTAACTACTATAATTATTAGTTCATATTGCTAGATTTGAAACATGCCTCTTGTAGCTCAGGGAAAGTCTTTTGTGCTAATAGAATTAACACTACCTTGTGTTTTGTAGTCTTGGTATCTATGAGCTAATTTATCTAATTATTGCAGCTATTTCCTTTGGTTAAATATTGAATTGTTATAATTATTGATTCCAAGCATCAAGTTTCTATGGGTTTAATCACAATTCTACTAAAAGTTAAATTTTGGAGACAAAAGTAGTCACTTGTTGTAAAGAAGCCTTAAGCTCTTATCCAAATAATCATAGGTGATTGTGAGGAGGTCCAAAATTTCATCCAATTCTATGTGAAACTATATAATATCCTCCCCAATCTTTTGTTAGGACCCTTGGACTTCAAATTGCTAAAAAATCACCTTTAAAAGATGACACATGAATTGCTTCTTTTTGGTATTGCATAATGCTAAATTATACATGGCATAGGGCCTAGAAGGGTTGTGAGGAGGTCAAAAATGAGGATAGCCACCATATCTCCATTTCATTTAATAAAGAATCACTTGAACCATACAAAAGAAAGGTGAGAAGATATAGGTCTAAGTGTGTTAGGGTAAGTGTTGAAAGATGGGGGACCTAATAGTGGCCACAACCACTTGTTGTTCCATTTAGAATAGAACATGAGTGTGTTATAACATGTTCACCTTATGGATTGGTAGTGATTGAGCCTAGGCTTGGTCACTACCAAGCCATAACAAAGCATGCTATAACATGCTCACATTTCTAAGAAGAATGAATTTCTCCCTCTCCCTCCTCTACTATTAGGAATAGGATTACAAAGTAATATATAAATAGGATCTTACTATTTATATAAACTCCCCTTCACCCCCCAAAATTAAATGGGCTCCAAATGTGACTGTGAAAACACCAAAAAAGTAGACCTTTAACAAGATCATGCTCCATTAACAAGAATCGATATAGTCATTATTCTATTTTATAAGGCAAGCCCCCCACATCCCCATGAAGAACAAGGATCCAAACATAGTTGAAACAAAACCTCTAAATCAAGATAAGCAGACTACATTACCAACACTACCTTCCTATCTCTCTATATCTTTATCTCTCCATCTACTTCTCCATCTCTCTATCGATCTCTCCCTCTCCCTCTATCTTCATTTCTACCTCTAACATCCACTCTCTGTCTCTATCTCTAGATACCTCTCCCTCTCTCTATATAATTATCTCTCCTCTCTCTCACTTTCCCTCTTCCTAAACCTCTATATCTATATCTCTATTTTCCTATCTATCTCTCTCCCCTTATCTCTATCTACCCATATTTCTCCTTCTATCTCTCCCTCACTTTATCTCTTTCTCCTTATCTCTTCATCTAGATCTCTACCTCTATATATCTCTCCCTCTCTCTACCTTCTCTCCATATATCACTTCATATCTCTTCCTCTATCTTTCTATCTCTCCATCTCTATCTCTTTTTCTCTCTCCATCTCACTCTCACTCTCCCTGTCTCCCCTTCCTCTCTCTCCATCTCTACCTATCTCTCTCCCTTTCCCTTACTCTACCTCCATATCTCTCTTCTCTCTCTCTACCTATCTCCCCCTTTCTCTTCCCATCCTCTATCTTTCTTGAGTTATATCTATCTCTAGATATCTCTCCCTCTCTCCCTATTACTCACACTTTCTACCTTTCTACTTCTCTCTCTATAATTCTCCCCCTCCCTCTCCCCCTCTATATATTTATCTCTTCCCTCTCTCTCTCCCCCTCTCCCTATTACTCAGACTTTCTATCTTTCTACTTATCCTCTCTCCTCTATATTTATCTCTCTCCCTCTCCCTCTCTCTCTCACTCACTCATATAAACATACTCCTTATTTATTTCTCTCTCTTCCCATCTCTCTTTCTATACCTCTCTCCCCCTCTCCCTCCCCCTCTCCTACCCCTCTCTTATTTCTCTCTCTCTACCTATCACTCTCCCTTTCCATTAATCTAGCTCTATATCTCTCTCCTTTTCTATTGACATCTCTACCTATTTCTCTCATTTTCTCTTCCCTCCTCTATCTTTTCCAAGTTACATCTATCTCTAGATATCTATCCTTATCTCTAACTCTCTCTCTCCCCCTATTGCTCACACTTTCTATATCTCTCTACTTATCCTCTCTTCACTCTCTCTCTCTCTCTCTATATATATATATATCTCACACTCATAGAGAAACATTCCCTATCTCTCTCTCTCTCTCTCTCCCTTTCTCTTGCCCCGAGCTCTATATTTCCCAATTTATATCTATCTCTAGATATCTGTCCCTCTTTCTATCCCTATACCTCCCTCTTTTTCCCTTTTTCTATCCCTATATATCCCTCTCCATCTTTCTCTCCCTATCACTCTCACTTTATATATCTATTTGTTATAATTGTGAAACAAGCACAAAACCATGAGCCATAGGATCAAACAAAAAACAAATACACCTTCCACGCAAGAGATATGCAAACAATATGTGCAATATTCTTCAACAAGAAAAAGCTACAAAAGAGACTTTCAAGAAGATATGAAAGCTCCAGATAATATCTAAGTGATATTTACAAAGAGGGTTGAATGCTTATAAGAGAAAATCCTTAAATGAGAAAGGGATCAGATCATGACAAGTGTCAACATCACATGAGATGTGCCATAATGATCTAATATTAACTAAACTAATAAAGAATTCTTAAGTTTAGCTAAAGTGTGTGAGAATAAATTAGACTAATAATCAATTAAAGATTAATTAATTATTAGCTAAAGCAAGATAACTCTAACACCCCCCTTAAGATGAACTTAGGGAGCAGCTAAAAACCTAAAAAAGAATGCATGATGGGTCCCAACAAACAAGGCCAAATAAGGTACCCATGTACAAACAAAAGATCTCTATAATGTGGAGAAATAGAGAAAACCTCATGGGAAAAAAATTCACTCCAAAAAGAGATGAAATCCAAGTGAAGGACTGGAGAAGCCTCCAAACAAGGAAAGGTTGTCCCAAAAGATAGGAACGAAGGAACATCTAAAAGCATGAAGAAGTTGCAAATATTGTCGAAGAAGGACTGCTAAAATGCTGAAAGAAGAACATCCACTGAAACATTTGATGATCAGGATCAAGAGGACAAGAATCTATATGAGTGCTCCCAATGACACTACTCGAATCCAATGGAAAAACAAGGCAAACATCAAGAAATCAAAGATATAGATGGCACAAGTACCAATGGTCTGAAGAACTGATCAAGAGAAAATGGAAGGTCACCTCTAGTTCTTAGGAATGCAAGAGTGTCCATATGGTAAGTGCTCCATCTCACAGAAATGCATGGGTAACCAGCCGCCGCATCTACCTAGTACATAGGAACAAATACTATATACGTAGCTCACTCCAACGAAAGCAAGGAAGCAATAGCACCAATAGTAGAAACCCCCCCATAATGCTGAAAAGGGAGAGGTGTGACAGGTACACTGAAACTGAATGCCAAAAAGAAGTGCATGAAGAGGAACCAAGAACATTTAAAGGTGCAAACATGAAGGTACAAGAAGATATAAAGGATGTGAAAACAAAAGTCACATATACATGAGAAAGGTATGAAGGAAAAACAAAGGAAAACAACAACCCCCATGGCACTTTAAATCATAGTGCGAGTATAATAAGGCACAAAGTGATGTGCAAGATCCCATAATACATGTGCAATACAAAGACACTTTATCTTAGTGCATTTGCAAAAATCATAAGTGCTTACAATGGAAGCTCAAAATGTCATAAAAGACACCTACAATGCCCAAATAGGACAGAATACTGGAAATACATATAAAATAGCCAAAAACAAGTCATCCCATGCAAACAAAAAGTTTCCAGGAGCTAAAACGTCTAAGTAATTTACCAGAGTACGAAAACACAAAAATATGAATAAAATATACCTAAAGAACAATCTAGAAAAATTACATCGATGGAGTTAAAGAGCTCTAAAAGACAGTTCCAACACCACTGGAATCACAAAAAATAGAGAAATTGGTCAAAAGTTACAAGCTTGGGACTAAAAAAAGCTCCTTTGAATTCAAAAAACTATAGAATGCACAGTAGAAAAATGAAGCATTGAGACCCACACCATTGGAAATTTGATGGAATCAGCTTTCTGATGATATCTTGTTTGTCAAAAAATGATATCATATGCCCAAGTTATGGCCAAAAGAGAAAAAACACCCCTTTTAGGGCACAAAGGAGGCCAAAGGGGGCCAAGCCCTAGGCCATGCTATTGATGTCATGATGATGTCAGTGGAATATTCCCTATGCCCAAAAAAAAATTTAGTCCCCCTTAAAAAATTGGCGACAAAATATTCCTTGAGTAATTAGAATATACCTAAAAGATTCTTCAACTAGTATTAAACGACACCTTGCCAGAAAAACCAGTTGAAAGTTGGAAAAGAAAAAATGATCACTGGTAAACTTGGAATCTATTATGGAATATGTCATCGACATTTGGAAACCCTGTTGATATGTAAAAAAGTGCGATGTCAGTAAAGAAAAACTGGGATGCATGCCAGAATAAGGGAAGAGGGTGGTCAGAAAGGTAGAATGTCATTGTCGAGCGGCCATGACAAGACTGTCATGGTACATAGGGGACCCACAGATCGTACAACCTGCACAAAGCATTAAAGCCTACATAGGATTTAAATTTAATGCCTCCAAAAAACTTAAATCCCTGCTTTTTAAAAAAAAAACTTTGGAATATATTTTGATTTTTTAAAATTTTCCAATAAAGAAATTTGAAAAAACAAAATGTCGACCTTTATGATTTTTGCAATTGTTTTTGAAGAACGTGCACAAAAACCCATACAGGGGCCATACAGGGCACTGTATAAATTTTTTGTCCTCATAAGCTACCGACACCGAATTTGATGATTTAACAAGTGATCTTAAGGTTTTTTGACCTTCTAAGTGCAATGGAAAGCTCCATTTTGGCTCAAAATGCACCAAAAATGTAGCTACCCTCCAGATCTAGAAACAAAGCAACCGCTTCAAACCTTCATAGATCTAGCGTTGACAATCCAAATCAGGTGAAACAAAAGGAAAATTCAACTTTCTCGACAACTCCGAATCCAAATGGTGAGGTTCTTTCATGCCAACATGTTCCAAAAAATTCACCCACCTCCAAAATTTGCAAAAAAGAAAAGGAAATTTAGATATGAAGCTTGCAACCCTTGTTGACGAAGAAAACCTCATAAATCAAGAAGGGGAACTCGCTAAATCCATGCTCTAATACCATGTTATAATTTTGAAACAAGCACAAAACCACAAGCCATAAGATCAAACAACAAAAAAATACACCTTCCATGCAAGAGATCTGCAAACAATATGTGCAATATTCTTCAATAAGAAAAAGCTACAGAAGAGACTTTCAAGAAGATATGAAAGCTCTAGATAATATCCAAGTGATATTTACAAAGAGGGTTGAATGCTTATAAGAGAAAAGCCCTAAATGAGGAAGGGATCAAATCATGACAAGTGTCAACATCACATGAGATGTGACATAATGATCTAATATTAACTAAACTAATAAAGCATTCCAAAGTTTAGCTAAAGTGTGTGAGAATAAATTAGACTAATAATCAATTAAAGATTAATTAATTATTAGCTAATGCAAGATAACTCTAACACTATTTACTTATCCTCTCTCCTCTCTTTATTTCTCTCACTCCCTCTCCTTCCCTCCCTATCTATTTATATATGTCTCTATCCCCCCTATCTCTTTCTTCGTATTTCTCTCTCACTCATCCACTCACACTCATTTATCCCTCCCTAGCTCTAACTCCCCACTATCTCTTTATCTCTCCCCCTTGGTTTCTGAACCTCTCTCCATATCCTTCTCTCCCTCTCTCCCTCTTTATATATTTACCTTATTTTTCTCATTTTTTGGACATAATGAATGTAAGACAACTGAGAGGGAGGGAGTGAATCAGTTGTAGCAATTATAACCTTTAAAAACCTTAACAAAAGTTAGACCTTCAAGCATTCACAAAATTTTTACTCTGCTAATGTGTTTAATTATTAAATGCAGAAACATAAACTAAAGGTAACTAGTAAAGCCATGCACATATGAACACCAGATTTATGTGGAAAACCCAATGAAGGAAAAACCACGTTGAGGATTAGCTCACAATATAAAGAATTCCAAAACTGAATACAAAGGCTCACTGCTAGAAAGGATCACTACTAAAATAGGACACGCTATCCAAAAAGGCTCACAGCTAAGGCCCACTGACACATAAAGAATACAAGAAGATAGAAGAAGATTTTTTTTGGAAAAATGAAGAAGAATAATTATCTCTACAGTTTTGTGTTGTCATTGATGTCACCATGTTGTGGTTACAAGTCTAAGTAAGTGTTTGATTTGGTATTTGGTCTAGTATCTAAATTGGTTTTCAAGCTGTACTATTTGGTATTCTAGTCTGCAATCCTCCCCAGTTGATAGTTAGTGCTTGTGGTTTTTGGAAATGGTTTATGGTTGTTAAAGGCATGGTTGTTTAGAATTTATTGTGCTCCGGTGCTCATATGGTGTATTGGCATTATTTTGTTGATACCTTTTTGCAATGAAGCCTAATTTTGGTCGACTTCTTGGATTAGTTGTAATATGATGAATTAATTTTACCATGCAGATTTACATGCAACTTATCTTAGGTCTATGTTGACATGATGTAGCATGTTGAATGGTTGGTTTTCCTTCTTGGAAGATTTTGTGAATGCTTAAAGCCGACAGTTGGTATTTTTGGTAAATAAGAAATGCATCTAATTAGGCCGACCTAATTGATGCTTGCAGATATATCAAGTATATATATATGTGTGTGTGTGTGTTGGACAATTTTTGGAAGTGTGTGTGTGACTGTGTGTATGATTGATGAAGAAGTAGAGAATGCGAAAGTGAAGGAGAGTGAAAATGATGAAGTGTGTCAAGTTAGTCTATTGAGCATCATTAGAGCTACATCGACACTTATTAGGTGCACTATCCTTAGTTCATTTTTTGCTATGAAGCCCAATTTTGTTTTGTGAATCCTTTGTAGGTAGTGATCCTCCCTTATAAGCAGTGAGCTTTTATATCCAGGCAATGAGTCCTTTCAGGGCAGTGAGCCTTATATATTGAATTCTGAAACTACTTTATATTGTGAGTTAATTCTCACCATGGTTTTTCCCTCATTGGGTTTTCCATGTAAAAATCTGGTGTTCAATGTGTTGATTTACTTTTTGTTATTTGTGTTTCATGCTCATACTTAATAACAAAATATTGTGGTTGTGGAACTAATAAGTGTTGAAGTTTTAAATTTGATTTGTGTGACAATTGATTCACCCCCCTCTTAGTTGTCTTGCACCTTTTAACAATTGGTCTCAAAGCCTAGTCCCTCTGGAAAAGCCTAACAGCTTGAGGGAGATCTTGAAGATGGAAGAAATGAATGATAAAGGAGAGCTTCACACTTCTCTTGAAGATCTTGACAAGGTCGAAAGAGAAAACAAAGTTTTGAAATAGAATCTTGATGAAGCAAATGAATGTGTCTGGAAGATGAAAGAACAATTAAAGAAATTCAAGGAAAGACACAAAGAAGTAAGTGAGCAACTGAAACAAGAGATAATTGTATTGAAAGTGACTACAGAAGAAAAGAAGATAATTGAAGAATGTCTGAATACAATGGTGTAGAAAAAATTTGATGAATGCTCTAAACTTGAACAGGAGGTAGTAAACTTGAGGGTAGAACTAGAAAAAGAAAAACTTTGTGAGAATAACTTCAGATCTAGCTCCGATAAGCTTGGAGAACTACTTACTGGATAGAAACCAAGTAAAGACAAAGTTGGCTCGGGAAATGATGCATGTGAAATTTCTAAGGGTAATCAAATGACTTAGGGTAAAGGGAAGTAGAAAGAAAATTTTGCAAGGAAACAACCTGTGAGACAGCCTAATGCACAAAGGTATCCCTTTTTCAATGGTATTTGTTTTTCTTGTAATAAATA
Source organism: Sequoia sempervirens (assembly GCA_007258455.2). Taxonomy (NCBI): domain Eukaryota; kingdom Viridiplantae; phylum Streptophyta; class Pinopsida; order Cupressales; family Cupressaceae; genus Sequoia; species Sequoia sempervirens. Next base: position 31,612,755 of record VDFB02379711.1, on the reverse strand, counting down.
TGGTCACAAGGCAATAGAATGCAGGTGTAGGCATAACCAGTTTTCTGGTCCCTTCACCAGACAATGTTTTGGATGTAAGAAGGTTGAACATAAAGCTACTAAATGCATATCTCAGGTGAGAATGATCAATCAGGTAGTGATGATCAGGTTTCATGGAGGAAAAATAAATCAATCCTTTATGGCTACTGCTATACCTGTAACAAATTTGGACACAAAGCAAATCAATGTGGATCGAGAAGTAATGGAGGTCAGACTAATCAAAAAAGTGTTGTATGCTATAATTGTAACAAACCTAGACATATCTCAAAGGTTTGAAGAAGTAAGAAAGGAAAGCAATTTTCCTTGGTAGAGAAGAATGATCCGGTAAAGAAGATCGATAAAGAAGAGATGAAGCAAGAGATGAATAAGATATGGAAGAAGAAAGAAGAGGAAGAACCTGAAACTACTGATGTGTCTGTGCCATGATTTGGTATAGACGATTTATTCAAAAATGAGACCTCGCATGGTCTTAGGGGGAGCATTATCAAGAAATTATAAAAATACCTTGGATAAATGGCATGTCAAAGGCTGGCACAAGGATGGAATGTGAAGAATGAGTATTTAGAGGTTTTGGAAAAGGAACCAGAAGAAAACATGTTGAGATGATAATTTGTGGACCAAATTAGGGTTTTCTATATTGAGAAGAATGTTTTTAGCAACTTTTTGATGTTTTCCATATGTAATGCGTTTTAGGGAAAATCAATGGGGTATAAGGTAAAATTTGTAAGTATTTTTGATTAGTTGAGAATTTGAAGAGTTGGAAAAGTGCCTTGAAGTAATCTTGAAGCAATTTGAAACAATTCTAAATGGAATTCGAAGAAATTGTCGGGTAATCAAGAATTATCATTCTGTCTACGAAGGAAAGGGAGAAGAAGTTTCAATTAAATATTAACGAGTTAAGCATGGAAATGGACAAAGGATCAAGTGGTGAAATTTCATTGAAATTGAAAGGAGTTGAATTGGAAGAATTTGATCATAGGAAGATGAAAGTAATGGAACTAGGGCTGAAGGAAAATGAATTAAAGAGCATAAAAACCCTAGGTATGGATTTTTGGGGAGAATTTCCGTGGTTTGTTGATAAAGAGTTTATTTTTTTCTTGTTGATTCGATACAAGAATGAAAACATTATATTGGATAAACCCTACCTAATTACGAAGGAAGTGATCAAAGTGATTACTAGCTTATGTAGTATTGGAGATCTTCCTGGAAAGAAAATCGTGAAATACAAAGATGTGGAGGAACTTACTGGCATTAAAAAAGACCCTCGAGTTGTATTGATAAACACTCTTGCAAATTCGGCTGTAAGGAATGTTGCGTAGGGTGTTTCTTACAAAATCTATTTTAGAAATCATGAAGGCTCAACTTCGGCTATTGACATTGCACATATGATGGTTAAGGAAAACATGCAATTTGATTTGTGTAGCCTATTACTTGAAAATGTATCTAAAAATGTCTAAATGTCAGTGGTTGAGGTTTATCCCTTTTGGTTTGGATCTTTTCTTGTGTGCTTGGTCTTTTAATTTTTGAGCTCCCTATTGGGAAAAGAAAATGTTGTGTGGGAATCCAGTATTCCTATTGGGAAACAAGTCTACAGATACATGGAAGCATTGGAAAATAATGTAAGCATGTGCAAATCATATTTCACATCCTTAAGAACAACTCTATGCTCTAGTATGTCAGCACCGAGTTAGTTTGAAGTGGGTTCATCCTCTGTTAAAAGAGAATTGGGAGATGTCATTAGTGATTCCCCTCCGGAATTGAAGAAAAGAAAAGCTACAACTGAAGACATCATTGTCTTTTCAGAAGAGAAAGAAAAGGAATCTCTACCTGGATCTAAATCCTCTGATCCAGATGACATCCAGTCTATGTTGGTTAAAGGAAAGATGAAGAATATTGGTGAGATATGGAATGCAACCTCTCTTGTTGACAGACTAAAAATTGATGATGCTATAGTAGAGTACCTACTTCGAAAAGGTATTGATGTATCAGTCGTCTCTAACTCCTTACTAGAAAACATAGTTGAGATTGTTGAAGAAAGAATGTTGCTTAAGGTGTGGAAGGATGCAAGTTTGAATCCTTTGTTGAAAAGAGATGTACTAAAGCTAAGAAGAGATTATCTGAACTTATCTTGGAAATGAAGAAATGCATTAAAGAAATCGCAGATATCTACAAATATTGTCTCTAATGGCCTACTACGGTAGACAATTTTAGAAGTAGGATTGAAGCAATTGAATCTGAAGTGAACAACATTAGAAAGAACTTTGATATATTTGAAGACAAAGAAGGCAAACAAAGGTTGAGAGTTGGTGAATTGCAAGTTGAACTAATTGTTGTACAAAGACAAAGAGATGATGTGGTAAAGACTTTCTAGATCCTTATGTTGGATGTTGCCATTGTGTTGCTGATATGTGGTTGTCATTGATGTCAACACTATTGGCATTAATGTCTTCAAAGTTGTATATGTCAAGGATATTGAAAAAATTGTAATGAAATAAGTTGCAGGTTGTCAATGGTGAAGTGAAGTTCAGTCTGTCGGCGAGTTCAGTGCGTTGATGGTCAATGGTTGTGGATTAAAGGGTTTCTTGTCTAGTATATCTAGTTTATCCACATTGATTTTCAGAAATTCACATGAAGATTTGTATTTTGACAGTTTTTATGTTGCTTCAATTGGTGTTCCTAAATGAAGGTGATGAGATTTTAGCAAGTTCAGTTGTTGTAGATGCTTCTCTGGTGATTCATGATGTTTGTGGATGTTTCTAGATCGTTCTCTATCTGCGTTGCATGTCCCCATTGATCGTTGTGCTCACGATTTGAGATTTTCTCTTGCATGTTCATGTTTTTCATGTTCTTGGTCGATAGGGTGTTGTAAAGTGTTGTGGATCTTCATGGAATAATTTTTGAAGGTGGTTCATGCTTGAGAATCTTATTTTGGGTCTTCACTATGTTGTGGCTGACCTTGGTTGATTTTCATTAATAATATTTAATGTTTTGGGCCGACAGTTTGTATTCATTTTATTATTTTATTGAGGCCGACATGTAGTGATGTAATTTCTTGTTGCGGATATATATAAGTGGTTGTTTATACCATTTTAATGCATGGTGTACGTGAATAATGTTCTAAATATTTTGAAGGTAGAGTAGAGTGTGAAGAAGAGTGAAGAAGTGTTCATGTGCTTAATCAGAACTGTAATCAGGCATTAGCATATGCTTTTTTTTCAGTTCAAATCCTATGGATGTAATCCAAATCTTTTGTAAGACAATGTGTCTTCCCTTTGTAATTGAGCAGTGAGCTCTAGGTAGTGTGATTGAATGCATGTGAATTCCCCATTTACATTTCTTTATACTTTTAACAAGGTATAATCTTTTGGACTGACCTCTACCGTGGTTTTTCCCCTAATAGGGTTTCCACATAAAAAATCTTGGTGTTATGTGTGTTTCTGATGCATTGTTGATTTATGCTTTCATGGTTATTGATCAGATATGAGAATAAGGTTAATAAGTTGAATAAGTTTGAAATTCTATGACTACTGATTCACCCCCCCATTAGTATTCTGCCCTTGTGTTGCCAACAATTGGTATCAAAGCAGGTTCCTTAGAAGAAGTTTAACAGCTTGAAGTGATCTAGGATGGCAACATACAAGAAGGATAGTCTGAGATTTGATGGAACAAATTATTCTCTGTGGAAGACTCAAATGGAATGCCATATAAGATGCATTGGTGAACCCTACTAGAGCATTACAAGCAATAGGTATGTTATTCCTTAGAATGGGACTCCTACTACTACTGCTAATATTAGGGATGATGAGTACAATATCAGGGCTAAGGAAGCATTGTTGAGCACTTTGACTGATTTTGAGATGACAAATGTTAAGGATCTGGAGACTGCTTATGAGATCTAGAAAAATTTGGAAACTTTGTATGAAGGTGATGCTAATGTGAAGATTGCTAAGTTACAAAGTCTGAAAGGGAAATATGAAATGTTGAGAATGGGTGATGATGAGAAAATTACTACTTTCATGCAAAGAGTGAATGAACTTGTGTGTGGTATCAGATGTGTTGGTGGACAGTTGGAAGAATCAAAGATTGTTGCTAAAGTGCTTAGATACTTTCCTGTTGCATACAAAGTCAAAACTACTGCTATTGAGGAGCTTTAAACTATAACAAATGTAACCAAAGACATGTTGGTTGGTAAGCTTACTGCTTTTGAGTTGAGTGAGTCTGGTGATGCTCTTCCTAAGATAGAATTTGCATTCAAGGCTACTACTTCCAGAAGAGATAAACAAATATATGATATGGGAGAAAGTTCATCTAGAAAGGTATTCAAGTATGAGGAAGAAATGAGAGAAATTGAAGAGAAGAGAAAGCTAGAAGAGCTTGAAGCACTTATTATCAAGAAAGAAGCCAGTGGAGAAGGTAAGTATAAAGGGAAATTTCCTATTAAATATTTTTCTTGCAATAAGATAGGTCATTTTGCATCAAGGTGTCCAGAAAGAGTCCCTAAGCCAAGACATAACAAGCCTAGATTTCAAAGAATGTGCTATTATGCTACTAATGAAGGTGTGACTGATGATGAATCTGATAAAGGGAATGCAAGTGAAGATGAATGGGTATTTATTGCTATCAAGGAAAATGATCTAGCCCCTACTGAATCTATTAGTTTCTCAAATGTGGAGAAAGCTCTAGTGGCCAGAGTTGAAGAGAAAGATGAATGGGTGATTGACAGTGGATGCTCTCATAACATGACAGGTGATAAAAGCAATTTTGTGAGCCTGAAAAAGTATGATGGCGGTGTTGTAAGATTTGGTGATGAAAAATTTGGTGTAATCCATGGAAGAGGATCCATTTCTCTTGATGGTAAGAATAATACTGATGATGTTCTTTATGTTTAAGGTTTGAAGCATAACCTCTTAAGTGTCAGACAGATGGTTGACAAGGGATACAATCTTCAATTCAAGAATGGAAAGTGTAGAATATTGGGAAGTTCTAGAAATGTGATTGCTTCAAGTACAAAAACAAAAGGTAACATATTTCACCTGAATGTTGCTAGTAAAATTTTTCTAATTGCTCAAGTTGATCAAAGTTGGTTGTGGCATAAAAGAATGTGTCATGTAAACTTTGACAATATTGTTAAGATAAGTTCCACTCAGGTAGTGAGAGATCTTCCTAAGTTGGTAAAGCCTACTAATACAATATGCAAGGAATTTCAATTAGGGAAGCAAACTAGAATTTCTTTTCAGAGCAAACAACATTGTTCAAAAGAAGTGTTGGAACTTGTTCATATTGATTTGTGTGGTCCTTCTAGAATCAGAAGCTTACAAGGAGATAGGTACTTCATGTTACTTATTGATGATTACTCTAGATTGATGTGGGCTACTTTCTTAAGGGAGAAATTTGAAGCTCTGGATAAATTCAACACTTTTAAGGCTATGGTTGAGACAAAGACAGGTCTGAAGACTAAATGTTTGAGATCAGATAGAGGTAGTGAATTCACTTCCCATGAGTTTAATTCTTTTTGTGAAGTGCATGGGATAAAGAGACAATTATCTGCCTTGTGGAACCCTCAACAAAATGGAGTTGTGGAAAGGAAGAATAGGAAAATTCAAGATGCTGCTAAAACTATGATGCTGGAAGGAAATGTTCCTCATATTTATTGGAGAGAAGTTGTGAGTATTGTTGTTTACATCCTCAACCGGGTACAAGTCAAAGGTGATATTGGTAAGACCCCTTTTGAGCTATGGACTGGTCACAAGCCTATTGTTAGATATTTCAAAATATTTGGGATTAAATGCTATATCAGAAGAGATGAAGAGATATGAAAGTTTGATGCCAGGAGTGATGAAGTAATCTTTCTTGGTTATTCTACTAAGAGTAAGGCCTACCGGTGCTACAACAATAGATTGAGGAAAATAGTTGAACATGCAAATGTCAAGGTTGATGAAGACATAGCTAGACCATCTAGAACCTGTGGATATGATTTAGATGATCAGAATAACAATTCAATCACAGGAAAGAATGTACAAACTCAAAATCAAGTTCAAATCATTCTAGGGAATCAAGAAAATCAAGAGGAAGAAACTAGTGAAAGTGTAGAAGAGAGATCAAAAGAGCCTGAAGTTCAAGAACATCCTAAGACTCTAAGGTGTGTGAGACTAAATCATTCAGAAGATCAGATTATAGGTGATAAGAACAAAGGTGTCTAGACTAGGAGAAAAAATAAGAATACTGTTTGATTTCAAAGACTGAGCCTAATAGTGTGAATGAAGCATGCAAAGATGAACATTGGGTGGAAGCAATGAAAGAAGAATTACAACAAATTGAGAAGAATAATACATGGATTCTTGTTCATAGACCTAAGGACAAAAATGTAATTGGAACTAAATGGGTCTTTAGAAACAAGTTGAATGAGCAAGGGGAAGTTGTTAGAAACAAAGAAAGATTGGTGTGTAAAGTATATTCCTATATGGGAGGAATTGACTTTGAAGAAACTTTTTCCCCTATTGCTAGGATTGAAGCTGTGAGATTGTTTCTTGATTATGCTGCTTACAAAAATCACAAGGTTTATCATATGGATGCCAAGTCAACATTTCTAAATGGCAAACTAGAAGAAGAGGTGTATGTTGAGTATCTTGATGGATTTCAATTGACTGATCAGGGAGATATGGTTTCTCGTTTGAAGAAAGCATTGTATGGAATTAAGCAAACCCCAAGAGCGTGGTATGCCAGATTGGACAAGTATTTTTTGAAGCTTGGATTCAATAAAGGTACTACTGATAGTAATTTGTATTTTAAGATTGATCATGATAAAGATTTGATTGTTGAAGTCTTTGTTGATAATATCATTTTTGGAGGAGATGATGGTTTGTGCATGAAGTTTTTTGATCAGATGTAGAATGAGTTTGAGATGTCTATGATTGGTGAGATGAAATTCTTATTGGGATTGCAAATTTCTCAACTAGATAAAGGGATCTTCATATCTCAGTCCAAGTATCTGAAAAAATTGCTAAAGAATTTTGGTATGGAAGATTCAAAGCCAGTTGGTACACCTATGGTGTCTAGATGCAAGTTGACACAAGGTGATGATTCTCTGAAAGAAAATCAAACTAGATATCAATCGATGATTGGTGGATTACTTTATTTGACTCAAACTAGACCAGATATCATGAATGTTGTATGTTTTGTTGCAAGATTTCAAGCTATTCCTAAAGAATCTCAAGTAATTGTTGTAAAGGGGATTTTCAAATACTTGAAGGGAATAGTTAATTTTGGCATGTGGTGTCCTAAAGATGATGATATTACTTTGAGTACTTTTACTAATGTTGATTGGGTAGGTGATGTGGATGATAGAAAGAGTATTAGTGGTGGTGCATTTTTCTTGGGTAAGAAGCTGATTTCATGGTTAAGTAAGAAGCAGAATGTCATTTCTTTGTCTACTGCAGAGGTAGAATACATTGTTGCTGCTAACAATTGTACTCAAGTATTGTGGATGAAGTAGATGTTGAAAGATATTAGAGTTGTGTATGATGAACCCATTGCTATATTTTGTGATAATTCAAGTGCAATTAATATTTCTAAGAATCTGGTGTTGCATTCAAAGACCAAGCATATACCTATCAAGTTTCACTTTTTGAGAGAGAAGGTAAGTGAAAAGGAAGTCAGGTTGGAGTATGTGCCTACTAAAGAATAGATTGTAGATTTCTTTACAAATCCATTCCTAAGGATACTTTTGAGTATCTCAGAGGGAAGCTAGGGGTGATTTCCCCTCCTAATCAGAACTAAGATGCATCAACTTGCATCAATCCATGCATTTCATGGTCATATTTTGATTTGGATTGATGTTGTGGTGGATGCTACTCAAGGGGAGTAGTTAGATGTTCAGATATGTGGTTCAAAGCTTGTGTGGAGAAAAGAGATCTTTGTCATTGATGTCAAAAGTGGAGAAGAGTCATGTGAAAAAATGTGAATTATCTGAGGAAGAAGAGTCATGTGGGAGAACAGTTGCTGAGGAGAAAAGAGTAAGAACCTAAGGGGGAGTAAGTGTTGAAGATAGTTGCATTGATGGTGTTTTTCACATCATGTGTTGCCATCAATGCCAACGGGGGAGACTATTGGATGTTGTGGATGTGTTGCTGATATGTGGTTGTCATTGATGTCAACACTATTGGCATTAATGTCTTAGAATCTGTATATGTTGAGGATATTGAGAAAATTGTAATGAAATAAGTTGTAGGTTGTTAGTGGTGAAGTGAAGTTCAGTCTATCGGTGAGTTTAGTATATTGATGATTAGTGGTTGTGGATTAAAGGGTTTCTTTTTGAGTATATCTAGTTTATCCACGTTGAGTTTTAGAGATCCGCGTGAAGATTTGATCGAGTTATGAAGATTTGTGTGATATGCTAAATGTTTTACCTATTATAAACAACTAAAATGCAATGGAAAAACACAAAAAAACATCTCAAGATTAGCCTAAGGAATTTGTTAATGTAAAGAGATAAAATGAAAAGGGATTGCAAATGATTATACCTTCTCTTTGCAGCTGAAACTCCTTGGTTGGACCTTGATTTTGGATTGTTTTGTATGCTCCTTAGATGGTTGTTGATGTGGCTACATGCAAGATTAACTATATGGTGGGATGTAAGTGCAAATGGATGGCTAGATGAGTGCACAAAATGACAGCATAAGGTTGCTCAAATGACTAAGTCTTGTAAATGCCTTAGAGGAGGGGGTATTTATAAAGCAATTTGAATTCTCTAGAGAATTCAATGGTTGATATTTATCCAACAAGGCCAAGATGAAGGGCTAATGTGAGTTGAGGACTCACAAGCCCTCACATTTTGACATGTGGAATGTGAAGTGGCTAAGGGTGAGATGATGTGTAGGTGATGTGGAAGGAGAGTACATGATGTACAAGGACATCTACCTTAGAAGTACATTGGGGGATGAGAAGAATCTTGAGTGAATAAATGTGAATTAAAAATTCACATGCTTGGAAGAATCCCATGGACAAGACAAGGTTCCAAAAAAGGAAGCACTTGTCCACATGTGACTTGATGTGACAAGTAAAATGTTCTAGAACTTGCATGGGGAAAAGGGGATTCTAGGAGGAATAAAAGTGAATTAAAAATTCATATGGGGAAGAGAGGAGCCTAGGATAAATAAATGTGAATTAAAAATTCACATGGGAAAGAGGATCAATCCTAAAAAATGCAAATGGAAAGGTTGACTAAAAAAGAATGTCAAATGTGGCTAATGACTTTGATTAAGGTTGTGCAAATACATGATTAGGATAATTAATGAAAGATTAGAGGCAATTGGAAAATGTAGGAGGATGTGACATTACTCTTTTAAATTAAGTGGTGCACATCCTAATCTAGAATTAACTAGATTAATCTAGATTAGAAGAAGGATATGGAGAACGTGACAAGGAGAAAAAAAATGAAGAATTTAAAATTGATTTTATTCAAAAAATTAAGATGACTAAATTAAATAAATTGATGTATTTATTTAATTTAGAGAGGAAAAAGGTGTAAGATAAAACATTTAATTGTTAAATTAAATACTTTAAGAACCTTAGGCGGGAAGTGTAATATTAATTAAATAAATTAATACTAACAAAATGGATGAATAAAGAGATAAATTTGATCGTATGATCAAATTTGGATGTCTACATTTTGTCCCTCTTTGAAATATTGTTAGAATAACAGTGTTTCGAAGAAAAATAAATGCTGGTGATGAAGAAAGTGATAGGGATTGATGCCCTAGCATGAAAGAGGTTGAATGAGCTGCCCAAGTGGAGGGAAAAAGGAGGGAGATGCCCCAGTGACTGCCATGAAGGGATGGAGGGAAAATGGTAGGGTATGCTCCCTCGAGAGGGTGGGTGGGGAAGAAAAAGGGGCCCCATATGACTTCTGAATAGGAAGAAATGGAAGACACCATTGAAAAGAGCTCGAAAAACTAAGCAACTTCGGCTTTTGAACAGAGTTGATCGGACTCACGGTTTGCAAATGGCGTCCCCAGAAAGGGAAGGAATTAGTTGGAGGAGAAAAAAGTTAAATAAAAGGTAAAAAATACCTTTTTATTTTAAAAGAGGGAAAAGAGGGGTTGGCATGGTCCTAGGAGGGGCAAATCCGCCCCAGACCAGGGCGGAGTCACCCCATCGCGGGGCAGATTTTCCTCGGCTTGGGGCGGAGTTGCCCCACTGCGGGGTGCATCCTCCCCAGCTCGGGGCGGAGTCACCCCGCCGCTGGGCAGATTCGCCCCACTGCGAGGCAGAGTCACCCCACTGGGGGCGGATTTGCCCCGCTGCAGGGCGGGTCCACCCTGACTTGGGGTGGAGTCACCCCGTCACGGGGCGGGTCCGCCCTGGCTTGGGGCAGAGTTGCCCCTTTGGGGGGGCACATTTTCCCTAGCTTGGGGTGGAGTCGCCCCACTGGGGGGCGGGTCCACCTCGGCTTGGGGTAGAGTTGCCTCGGCTCGGGGCAGGTCTGCCCCAACACGGGGCAGAGTCACCCTGGCTTGGGGCAGGTCTGCCCCAGCACTGGGGTGCATCTGCCTTGGTGAGGAGGACAGGTTCACCCTGATTAGAGAAAGGAGGGAGGAAGGCAAGGAAAAAGAAAATAAGAGAGAAGAAAAAGAGATGTGAAGTATTTGCACAACCAAAATCATAGGGTGAATGCAATGCAATAGTAATAACCATAAAATGAAATCCTAATAGGATATTCCATCTTCGGAGCATAGAATTTTGATATAGCATAAGACACAATACACCAAGGTATGATGGACCAAGGAAAATTAGTGTCTAATGCATGAAACAAACACATCAAACAAGAAGGCTATCCCAACACCTCAAAGTTACAATGACCTTAGTTGGGCCAGGTATTGGGATAGCCACAAGCACACAAGGATGCCCCAACGTAACACAAGACCTCAAGGATCTTGGTGGGAATTATGTGGGACAACCGAGAAGACAACAACAAAGAAAAGATCAAGATACACCCATATGTTGACTAGTCAAAGTAATACATGATATGATGGATCAAGGTGACCATGAAAAGTGATGATAGGGAGCTTAAATGATAAACAAAATCTAAAAGCATCAAAAGAGCACAATCAATTTCAAATGTCCTTTTCCATAGGATCAAGGGGATGGATGGGATTGATGAGGTCTGCTAAGAAGGATGCATCCTATTGAGACTGATGATGGATACTAAACTGAAAGATCGATATGACGCAAGATACTTGGAATCGATTGAATCTGATGATACAAGTCGATCTTGTTTATTAAGAACCAAATAGATGAGGGCATAGCTTGATGACACGACACAAGGGAGACAAGATATGATATTGACACACCCTAAAGACCTAGGGGCTCAGGGGCCAATCAAAGATTAGCCTTGCCTAAGTGAAAGCGTAGAGCCCTCGTAGTTTGATAAAAAGGCTGACGACAGACCATGATGGAGACCTCAATGGATGGTAAAAATAGGATGGAATAAAGGAGCAAAGTGGACAATGAAGATCGATGATAGACGATAATAGAGCAGATGGATAGAACCCCGAGGGTGGATCAAATGATCGACCTTGCCTACGTGAAAGCGTAGGGGCAACATAGTTCAACCAAGACCAAGGAGACAAACAATGGATAAAGGGTGATGGGTTGAAAATTATGGGACTAATACAATGAGACAAGATAGACCTGTTGGATTGGATAGGATGATGGTGACTACACGAAGCTCAGGGATGTGATAGTTATCCAAATCATCAAAAGATGAATTGGGAGGATGGTATGATGTAGAGATGAATGATGAGAAAGGATAATAGATTGAAAAGATGTGTAAGAGAAGTAGAAGTGATGGTGATGAGATAAATGGCATTGGGTTGCATGGAGGGAATAGCCTATAACTAGATACCAATAAAAAGGGATTACAAAATGGGATGAGAGTAAAGATGAAAGAATGGATAGAGAGATAGGGATGGGGGATATAAGAGATTGTTTGGATGGATAGGAAGATAAGGATTGGGAGATGAAAGGGATGTTAGGATAGATGGATAACAAAATAAGGATGGGGAGATGGAAGGGATGTCATGGTAGATGGATAGGAAGATGAAGTGATGTTATGATAGATGATGTCTCCAAGGACTATGTTACAAAGGAAGTAGATGCCCCCATTCTAGATATGTCATGTATGATGAAGCATGAGGGATGGAAGATGAGTGGATGGGAAGATAAAGGAGATAACTAGAGGAGGATAGGATGGGTGACTAAGGAATACGATATAGCGTGGATGAAGGGAATGTATACCAAGAGGTATCCAAAGCATGCATAGATAGGTGCCCCTATTTTGATCAAGATCACAAGAAGGATGGAGGGATGGGAGATAAATGGGATATGATGGTAGGATGCAAAAGATAGGTGGGATGAAGGGGATGAATGAAGAGGACGTATAGCAGGAAGACAGGTGCATAGTTCGAAGCATAGCGGATGGAGGGAATGCATATCAGGAAGCTGCCACCAAGTGTGGAAAAGGAAGGATGGGGATTTACGCATGACACCTATTTTCCAAGTTTTCATCATGGTACTTATCCAAGGTGCTTCTTTGCCAAGTTTTCACCGTTGGACGAATTATTTCTCTTTACTTTTTCTCTTTTTTTTATGACTTTTTTCTTATTGTTTCAATTTTTTTGGATTTTGGTTGACTTTTTGATTTTTTGACTTTTTGGATATCATGCAAAAGGAGATGGATAAGGATAGGGAGGTGGATAACCAGATTTAGAAGACATGTGATAAGGAGATGGATGAAGGAATTAAGCATCAAGTTCCATACAAGGTGTTCAGAGCCCATTTTTGAAGTGACTGTTGGATGTTGGTACAATCTTATTAGGTTAAATGGATTATGCAAGGGGATGAATTAGAAGGATTTGATAGGGGAGATATGTGGGATAATGGATGGGATGTTGGAAAGGGTATGGATAGAATGATGGGGTAGGTGTGGGATGGGGTGGTGAGTTCAGGACCAACATTGGAACATACAGTGATGGATGTGAAATGATAGGAGTATTAATGGACAAAGAATGTGGGGATAATGGAGGAGATGGGATGGTGAATTTCAGGACATAGGGACCCCAAAACCAATTTAGGAGAGGGTGGATGTAAATGATTAGCTTTTGGATTAGCAACTTTGGATGTTGTTACAAATTTTTCATTTGGACGTGCTGCATCTTTTTTCTTTGGGACCCACATGGTTTTGATCTTTGCTTTGGTGGACCTTTGTGGGCTACGAATTTGATTTTGATTTTGGATTTTATTTTTCTTTTCTTTAACATGTTGTTTATAGGGGACATGAGAAGCTTTAGATTCATGTGGATGTTTAGATTGATGCAATTTTATTTTGGCATCCAAAGTGTTTTTAATAGAAATGGGATGGGTGTAAGGAGTAGGATGGTGTGGAATGATGGTGGTAGGATCTTGAGGATTATATGTGGATGGAGGATGTGCGGGTATGTTCCTTTGTTGATCCTAACAATGGGATATGAGAGTGGGATGTTTATGATGGGTGATATGGATAGGTGATGGATGGATGAAAGGATGAATAGGACAAGATGGAGGAGGTGATTTTGGGATATAAGGTCCCAAAATGGACTTAGGACCTGGAGAAGACATGGATAGGGTAGATGGAGGATGGGATATGGTGGATGGAGGGATGTAAGGACCCAAAATGGATGACGCAGATGAAGGAGGAATATGGACAGTTGTTTTGAGGTGATACAATGAAGGAGGGATGGTAGCAAATGATCTAGTGGAGAGATGGGAAGAGGCTCATTTAGGACATCTAGAGGTTGTACCAACATCTTTAGATTGTGAGTCTTGGGAAATAGGTCCAAGACCTTGCATATAGATTTATTCTTTGACCTGGATGGGCTCTAGAATAACTTGCTCATGAAGGCCTAAACCTTTTCCTTGTCATTCTCTTGAGCATTCAATCTAGGAAAAGATTTTTGTTAGTCTGGAAGAATGATGCGAGTCCATTATTAGGTGGAGGAGAATAGGTGGTGTATATGTTTTGTTCTTCTTTTGTAAGGAGACCACCATGGAAGAATGTGAGAGTACCAAGGGGACATACAAGTGGTTGGGGATAATAGGTTTAGGTGATGGTGGAGGATCATCAGATGGATATGAGGGAGTAGCAACTTCTTGATCAGGATAGGGAGTTGGTGAGAGATCAAGAGAGGGATTAGGTGACATGATAGGATCTATATTTGTGGTAGTGAGTGATAAGGGCCCATGTGATGGAGATGGAGATAAGGGCTCATGAGATGGAGTGGTGGAATTTTGAGTGACAAGGAGATTATGGACTGTAGTGGATGAGGGATTATGATCTTGAGGTGGAATAGCTGGGATGGCCGGTTCTTGATGTAGAATAGGCGATATAATATGCTTTGGACCAAACTCTTGGCATGACTCATCATGTGCAAGATGCGTGAAAATGGAGGAATGTTGGATGGGCTCTTCAAGTAGGTGAGGTGGAAGTATGGAGGATTCATGAAGTTCATGAGAGGGGATTTCAGTGATACTAGGAGTGGGAGGAGTGGATTGAATTTGCGGATCTGCGATGGGTTGGGAGGATCTAGGTGTAGGAGTGGATTGGATTTGGTTATTTTTGATGGGCTCGGCTGATCTTGGAGTAGGAGATGGGGGCTTAGTGGGTTTGGAGGATGTGATGGTTTTGATAGTTTGAGTGGGGTTAGGGGTGATAGCATCAATGATAGCTATGGGAAGGAGAGGGGTCTCATCATTAGTGACCATGGAGGACGGATTGGGATGGCATGGTTCCATGATTTCAAGTGGTGGAGTTGGTGATGTCTTCTTTGTCATGAGTCCTTGGAGAACTTCTGGAGTGAGAAACTTGCATACTCTAGGTTGAGATGGTGTGATAGGAATAGATGGAGGATTAGGGATTGGTGGAGGACTAGGATTATGGATTAGTGGGCTAGGGTGAGATGAAGGAATGGGATTGGATGTAAGACTAGGAGTAGATGGGGGATTAGGATTAGATGGAGGGTTAAAGTAGGGATATTGGTATGGTGAATTAAGATATGTGGATGGTAGATTAAGACAAGAGGATGCGGCTAGTAGATTGTAGTAAGGGTATTGGGATGGCGGATTAAGACGTGAAGATGTGGATGTTGGATCAAGATAGAGAGATGCAGATGTTGGATTAGGGTAAGTTGATGGGGTTGATTGGTATGGAGGATTAGGATAGTGTGACATGGTTGCAGGAATATGATAAGAGTATTGGAATGGTAGATTAGGATAAGAGGAAGGTGTAGATGAAGGATATGATGGATATGCGGATGAGGAAGAAATTGGACATCCCTTATCAAAGGTAGCATAAGGACCATGATTAGACAAGGATGAAGACATAACTGGATGGCTTGAAGGGGTGATTGGATTGTGGGAAGTGGATGGAGAAGACTTACTAGCGATGATAGCGTCAAGGTGATCCACGTCATATACCTCTTGATCAACAAGGCTTTCGTTATCGTCATCAACGTAATTAGGGTTTCCCTTGAATACTATTTTTGGTTGAATTGATGAAAGGTAAGGATTCATGATGTTGGATTAAATCAATATAGATTAGAAAGAGGATGAAAGGATAAAATAATGGATTAGAAGAAGATTGAAGGAGGGATCTTCGATGCAGATGGATTAAAGCTCAAATTGGGATTTAGGTTAAACTCAAATCCGGATTGGATTAAAGCTCAAATTAGAATGATTAGATGATGTGATGGGATTGATTGTGATGATTGGAGTTGATGATCAAAGGATGATTACGACACTGAATCTACCTCGAAAGGAAGAAGATTGATTGGGTCGGAGGTGATTGGATAGGGATGTGATTGGATTGGATTGGATAAGATCGATCAATGAGACAACCAAATAATGGATCGGATAGGATGATGGAAGGGATTCTAAACCAAGTTCAAAGATTACCCTAGGTGACTTGGGATACTGATTGATTAGATTAAAAGATGAATGGATGATTGTGGCACTGAGTCCACCTTGAGGTTGAAAGCAGATTGATTGGGCCAACAATGATGATTAATTTAGGACAGATGACAATCCTAAGAAGATGTTGATGATGATGATCAATTCAGACACTTAGGTCAATTCAGATAATAATCTAAAACAAAGTTCAAGGGATTTGGATGGGGAAACAATCAGGGATGTGTAACTTAGAGATGCTTGAGGATGATGTATCAATATGATTTAGATGATGAAAAAATAAGCTTGGCAGAATACGGATGGACCAAAGCTTAGATTGGGATTAGATTAAAGCTCAGATTAGGATTGGATTGAAGGATATGATGGGATTGGTTTCACTGGTTGGATTTGGGAATTGGATCTGTTTATTGTTTGTTTGCCAAATTTTTGCTACAGAGGGGCAAATTTTCCCTTCTGGGGTGAATCTGCCCTCACAAAGGGGCAAATTTCCCTTCTGCAGGGTAGATTCACCCCACTGTAGGGCAGGTTCACCCCACCATAAGGACAAGTTCACCCCACTGCTTTTGGACTATCCAAGCGGGTAATTAGGCAGTTAGAACAAAGAGACAGGTTATTGGAATAGGGTGTTAGATAACCAAATTGAGGAAATAGATGATCGGATTGGGAAAATGAATGATAGAAGTGGATGAACAAGCACTCAAAACTAGTAAATGATTGCTTAGAATGGATGAACGACTCTTAGGTCACAAAAACGAAAGCTCAAAATGAGTAAACGATTAATTAGAAAGGATGAACAACTCTTAGAATGAGGGGATGGATGCTTGGAATGGATGAAAGATTACTCGAAACAAGTAAACAGAGGATCGAAAGGGATGAAAGACTACTTGGTCAAACAAATGTTTGGAATGGCTAAACGGAGGTTTGGAATGGCTAAATGGAGGTTCCAAATGATAAAATGGAGGTTTAGAATGATCAAATGGAGGTTTCAGAGGTTTATAATGACAAAATGAAGGCTTGGAATGATTAAATAGAGGTTTGGAATGATTAAATAATGGTTTAGAGGCTAAACGGAGCTAAATGGGGCGATTTTGGCTGTTTTGGAGGGCAAATTCGCCCCATTGTAGTAAACAAGAGGGGAAATTTGCCCTACTGCAGTAAAAAAAGGGAAAATTTGCCCCTCTATAGTGAACAGGGACTTGGTTTTGATGAAAATGACTATGGAAAGGACAACAATAAGGCCAAATTGTCAAAAAGTTTACTGGTTTCTCACAAGAAAGCACTTTCAAATAAGCACAATCCTATGACTAGTGTTAATGGTATGGCCAATAAAGGTCTTAATCTAGGATCCACAAGGTGTCTAGGGAGTCTTCAATATACTCTTGGTACTTGAGGCACAACCGTGAACACCAGCCTATCACAAGCGTGAGTTAGAAACCTCAGCGAGATACTGAAGGGCTTGAACCAACTCTTCATGTCTATCTAGGTATCACCCTAACTTCGACTCTCTACCAATTACGACGTGACTGGATTGAGGTATAGCTTTTGATCTCCCCCCTTTGTATACCTCGCCAGTATGCATGGTTGGGATCGTCCCTTAGGGTGATGAAATCCCCAAGTAGGTCCCACTAGAAAGAAGACACTAATCAATTGCAACTACTCCCCAGGCTCGCACGAAGTGCAAGGGGAAAGTGAAAACAAACTAATGCCCCCTTGGGTGACACAAAAAGATAGAAACAACAAGCAATGAATATTACTCCCCCTAATTAAACTATGTTCTTAGATTAATGAAAACAATAAGGATAGCTTTTAAAATTTGAGCAGACGGATAGCCCTGCAAGCAAATGTTAGTTGTTTTATCCTTCATTCTTCATCAATTACACAAGAATATCCTACAAAATGTTAGCAAAAACAAAAATATCCTTGCAAAAAGCAATGTTAGGGGGTTAGGATATGAAAATAGCAAAAAATGAGAGCAAAAACGAAGCTAAAATGGTCGTTTTACCTCTCAAAATGTGTTGTTTTGGGGCGTAGTCGCCCCTTTGTAGTAACTAGGAGGGCGTAGTCGCCCCTCTGTAGTAACCAGGAGGGTGTAGTCGCCCCTTTGCAGTGAACCAAAGGGCGTAGTCGCTTTTCTGCAATGAAACGTTAGCAAGCAAAATTCAAACTAGGGCATAGTCGCCCTTCTACAGTAAAATGTTAATAAGAAAAATTCAAACCAAGGTGTGGTCACCCTTTACAGTAAAAGGTTAGTAAGCAAAATTCAAACTAGGGCATAGTTGCCCTTTTGCAGTAAAAGGTTAGCAAACAAAATTCAAACCAGGGCGTAGTCGCCCTTTTGCAGTAAAAGGTTAGCAAGCAAAATCCAAACCAAGGCGTAGTCGCCCTTCTGCAGTAAAATATTAGAAAACAAAGTTTAATCAAGGGCGTATTCACCCTTCTGCAATGAAACAAAGGGCGTGATCGCCTTTCTGCAGTGAAATAGAGGGAGTAATCGCCTTTCTGCAGTGAATAGGAGGGCATAGTTGCCCCTCTCCAGTGACCAGGAGGGCATAGTTACCCCTCTATAGTAAACTAGAGGGCGTAGTCACCCTTTTGCAGTGAACCAGAGGGTGTAGTCGCCCCTCTACAGTGACCAGGAGGGCATAGTCGCGCCTCTATAGTGAACCAGAGGGCATAGTCACCCCTCTGCAGTGACCAGGAGGGCGTAGTCACCCCTCTGTAGTGAACCAGAGGGCGTAGTCGTCCCTGTGTAGTGAACCAGAGGGTGTAGTTGCCTCTCTGTGACTTATTCCTACAAATAATTCAATAACAACAAATGTTAAATAGAGGAACCCGCTTGTGGGTCCCACCGGGCATGCCAGAAATGTGATATCCTAAATGATTTACCTATTCTAAACAACTAAAATACAATAGAAAAACACAAAAAAACATCTCAAGATTAGCCTAAGGAATTTGTTAATGTAAAGAGATAAAATGAAAAGGGATTGCAAATGATTATACCTTCTCTTTGCAGTTGAAACTCCTTGGTTGGCCCTTGATTTTGGATTGCTTTGTATGCTCCTTAGATGGTTGTTGATGTAGCTACATTCAAGATTAACTATATGGTGGGATGTAAGTGCAAATGGATAAAATGGATGGCTAGATGAGTGCACAAAATGATAGCATAAGGTTGCTCAAATGACTGAGTCTTGTAAATGTCTTAGAGGAGGGGGTATTTATAGAGAAATTTGAATTCTCTAAAGAATTCAATGGTCAAGATTTATCCAACAAGGCCAAGATGAAGGGCTAAGGTGAGTTGAGGACTCACAAGCCCTCACATTTTGACATGTGGCATGTGAAGTGGCTAAGGGTGAGATGATGTGTAGGAGATGTGGAAGGAGAGTACATGATGTGTAAGGACATGTACCTTGGAAGTACATTAGGGGATGAGAAGAATCTTGAGTGAATAAATGTGAATTAAAAATTCACATGCTTGGAAGAATCCCATGGACAAGACAAGGTTTCAAAAGGGAAGCACTTGTCCACATGTGACTTGATGTGACAAGTCAAATGTTCTAGAAGTTGCATGGAGAAAAGGGGATTCTAGGAGGAATAAAAGTGAATTAAAAATTCACATGGGGAAGAGAGGAGCCTAGGATAAATAAATGTGAATTAAAAATTCACATGGGAAAGAGGGTCAATCATAAAAAAAGAAAATGGAAAGGTTGATTAAAAAGGAATACTAAATGTGGCTAATGACTTTTATTAAGGTTGTGCAAATAAATGATTAGGATAATTAATGAAAGATTAGAGGCAAGTGGAAAATGTAGGAGGATGTGACATTAATCTTAATTAAGTGGTGCACATCCTAATCTAGGATTAACTAGATTAATTTGGATTAGAAGAAGGATATGGAGAATGTGACAAGGAGAGAGAAAAATGAAGAATTTAAAATTGATTTTATTCAAAAAGATTAAGATGACTAAATTAAATAAATTGATGTATTTATTTAATTGAGAGAGGGAAAATGTGTAAGATAAAATATTTAATTGTTAAATTAAATACTTTAAGAACTTTAGGCGGGAAGTGTAATATTAATTAAATAAATTAATATTAATGGAATGGATGAATAAAGAGATAAATTTGATTGTATGATCAGATTTAGATGTCTACAATTTGTATTCTAACAATTTTTTTGTTGCTTCAGTTGGTGTTCCCAAATGAAGGTGATGAAATTTTTGCAAGTTCAATTGTTGTGGATGCTTCTCTGGTGATTCATGATGTTTGTGGATGTTTCTATATCATGCTCTATCTATGTTGCACATTCGCATTGATCGTTGTGCTCGTAATTCAATATTTTCTCTTGCGTGTTCATGTTTTTCATGTTCTTGGCCAACAAGGTGTTGTAATATGTTGTGGATCTTCGTGGAATAATTTTTGAAGGTGGTTCATGCTTGAGAATCTTATTTTGGGTCTTCACTATGTTGTGGCTGACCTTGGTTGATTTGCATTAATAATCTTTAATGTTTTAGGCCGATAGTTTGTATTCATTTTATTATTTTATTGAGGCTGACATGTAGCGATGTAATTTCTTGTTGTGGATATATATAAGTGATTTTTTATACCATTTTAGTGTATGGTGTGCATGAATGATCTAAATCTTTCGAAGGTAGAGCATAGTGTGAAGAAGAGTGAAGAAGAGTGAAGAAGAGTAAAGAAGAGTGAAGAAGTGTTCATGTGCCTATCTAGAACTATAATCAGACATTAGCAGATGCTATTTTTCTCAGTTCAAATCTTGTGGATGTAATCCAAATATTTTGTAAGACAATGTGTCTTCCTTTTGTAATTGAGCAGTGAGCTCTAGGCAATGTGCTTGAATGCATGTGCATTCCCCATTTACATTTCTTTGTACTTTTAATAGGGTATAATCTTGTGGACTGACCTTCACCGTGGTTTTTCTCCTAACAAGGTTTCCATGTAAAAATCTTGGTGTTATGTGTGTTTATAATGTGTTGTTGATTTATGCTTTCATGGTTATTGATTAGATTTGAGAATAAGGTTAATAAGTTGAATACGTTTGAAATTTTGTGACAAATGATTCACCCCCCTCTCAGTTGTCTGCCCTTGTGTTGCCAACACATTAAGGAGATTGTTGAGGTTCGGTTAGAACATCTTTCCAGAATACTTACTAATGCAAAAGATTATGAAAGACAATACTCATATTGGTCATCTCCCTTTACTCTGTTGGCCCTATTGGAAAGCATCTGCATGAGAATGGATTCAACTACATTCAACTAGAAGAAGTTATATCCAGTTATCAAAGAAAGATACAAGAAGGTGTTTGAGGTGAAGAATGTAATTTTTACTTCAATTTTGAATGTTCAATTTATGTTGCTTTGTTTTTGCAAGAAGAAAAGAAAGAGAAAAAGGGAATCTGAACAAGATGAAGAAAAATTGAATTGTTGAATATTTGAAAGTTTTTGGATGGCTGGAAGTTTTTGAAGAATTGGAATCTTTTGCTATTTTAATGCTACCATGCTTACATCTTTTTAGTGACCCTTTATCATTGATGTCAAAGGGGGAGAGATTTGTAAAGTTGGGAGAGATTGGAGGCGATTTTTTTTTTTGAACATTTTTGGCACATGTTGCCATCAATGACAAAGGGGGAGATTGTTGGAAAAATGAAGAAGAATAATTATCTCTATAGTTTTGTGTTGTTGAATTGATGTCACCATGTTGTGGTTACAAGTCTAAGTCAGTGTCTAATTCGGTATTTTGGTCTGATATCTGAACCAGTTTTCAAATTGTACTATTCAGTATTCTAGTCCGCAATCCTCTATAGTTGACAGTTATTGCTTACAGTTTTGGGAAATGGTTTATGGTTCCTGAAGGCATGGTTGTTTAGAATTTCTTGTGCTTCGGTGCTCGTACAACATATTGGCATTATTCTGTTGATTGCTTTTTGCAATGAATCCTATTTATGGTTGACTTCTTGGATTAGTTGTAATATGATGAATTAATTTTGCTATGCGGATTTATGTGCGACCTATCTTAGGTCTATGTTGACATGATGTAGCATGTTGAACAATTGGTTTGCCTTCTTGGAAGGTTTTGTTAATGCTTGAAGTTGATAGTTGGTATTTTTGGTAAATAAGAGGTGCATCTAATTAGGCCAACCTAATTGATGCTTACGGATAGATCAAGTATATATATATATGTGTGTGTGTGTGTGTGTGTGTGTGTTGGACAATTTTTGGAAGTGTGTGTGTGACTGTGTGTATGATCAATGAAGCAATAGGGAATTGGAAAGTGAAGGGGAGCAAAAATGATGAAGTGTGTCAAGTCAGTCTATTGAGCATCACCGAAACTGCATCAACATTTGTTAGGTGCACTATCCTCGGTTCCTTTTTGGCTGTGAAGCCCAATTTTTTTTTGTGAATCCTTTGTAGGTAGTGAGCCTCCCTTGTAAGTAGTTAGCTTTTGTATTTAGGCAATGAGTCCTTTCAGGGCAGTGACCCTTATATATTCAGTTTTGAAACTACTTTATATTGTGAGTTAATTCTCACTGTGGTTTTTCCCTCATTGGTTTTTCCACGTAAAAATATGGTGTTCATTGTGTTGATTTACTTTCTATTATTTGTGTTTCATTCTCATACTTAATAACAAAATAGTGTGGTTATGGAACTAATAAGTGTTGAAGTTTTAAATATTATTTGTGTGACAACTGATTCACCCCCCTCTTAGTTTTCCTACGCCTTTTAACAAATGTTACATAGAGAAGCACTTCTCAATGCAACAAGGAGTCCACCATAATTTCTTGCAAATTTTTTGTAGTATTACATGAAAGATATTAAATTCCTTTAGCTGAGTGCCTTCAAAACCCTAACATAAAATTCACACTGCTTTGCACAAACTCGCATCCCACTACAATTCACTTGCAAAAATATTGCATCTATCTTACTTCTTACTCTTTCATACACACTATTGCATCAACACCATACATATTTATATAAACCTCTTCTTCAAAAGTTTCTCCAATGTCAACCACTAGCTGTTATATATTCAAATTTGAAATAGTTCGGCACCCAAACGCAAATCCTTAATTAGGACCCAAATAGATCTCGAAACCCTTAAACATGCTTCTACAAGTCTCACATGTAGTGTTAAACACAAGGTCAGACAATACTAGTGCAAAAGACCATAAACATTTAAGTACACGCTTCCTTTGATCAAACCAAAAATTTTGCACACTATAATTCACTTGAAATTAATCTAGAACAGTCCAGGAATTACTTAAGATTCATCAACCACTTCAACCAAGCTTCACATCAACAACTAGTTTAACTCAAGACAACTGATAACCCTTGTTTGCATACAAATAAATGAAACTTACACTATATTGCACCAAATAAAATAAAAATTTGAACACAAAAAGATAAAAGCATTATAAACAACTTCAAAGATCTACACAACCCGAGTCCAAATAGTAGAGAAACATGGAGCAAATACATTTCTCCCAGAAAACAGAGAACATTAGTGAACAACTGGTTCACATATTGGTGAAAATATCTCACACTGTACAATGATCCAAAAGCGCAAATTTTGGATATAGGAACTACCAACAACTATGAACAAAACCTTAGATCCGCACACACATAGAATCAACACAAGAAATGTGAAGCACATCCTAGAGCATACATTGAATACTTGCAAGAAATTGGTTTCTCTATTTATCATTTTTTCTCAAAAGCACTTGGAGACCAAGTACTAGAGACATCATCTCAGCACATTACTTCACTCCAACACACTTCCATACATAGAAACATAAGGATAACTCCATGCACAAGCAATAAACCTTCTTCATTACAATCTTCTCAATATCCTCGACATGGACAATCAATAACCAACTTCCTCTACACACAGTTGACATGAATGACAACACCAACTAGTTGACATCAATGAAAACACTTGATAGTTTTAGCAATGAAAACCCATCGCTAGATCTTGGTATTCACTATCGTGGAAAACCAAAATATTTCATTTATCTAGTATGTATTCATGGGATTTTATTTTCTTGTGGATTGTTATGACTATCACATCATGACAATGGACTGCTATGTGGATTATGACAACCATAAACACTTGAAAATTCTTCTTTTTCGTGAAGATATCCATGATTACCTTTTTTAATGATCTTCTATAAACCTTAAGGAAACTTTTCAACCTTCTTTGATCATAGTTTCATGAGTAATAGGGTTCCAAAAGGAATGATAATAGTCCCATATGACTGTTGTGGCTAAGTATGATAGTGGATAGTCCTAGGGCATCAATCAATACACCCTTACACGTACTTACTCCTATATTTTATATTCATGCTCTTATATGGAAACAAAGGTTTGAACCAAACCATAGAGTTCAACTCTCAAGCACAAAGATTTTCATTTACACAAAAGAATGTTATTCACTACAAACATTTAATTGCATAATAAACATGAAAAATAACAAGCTATGCAAGCTCTAAATCATGGAAAGGAAACCGTATACTCCTTTCATACTTTTCTATGAAGAAAGAATATAAATGCATGACTTAAACAAGGTAAAATACCTCTGTTTGTAATAAAAATCCATCAGGGTGAAGCAAAACCTTTCTTCATTTAACCAAGCCTTTAAAAAATAATCCATAAGATTCCATGTCAACTCTTCAAAGATCCCAAGAAAAAACTAAGAAGTAATGTCTTCTTCCAACTCTCAAGAGAGCTTCAAAAATCTCTTACAACACACACACACACTCAAAACTTAAAATGAAAATTCTTTCCCAAGACCTCAAGAAATCCATTAGATCTATGTCTTCAATGCTTGCTCCCAAATACCTATCCCTAAAAATGAATAGTTATATACAAAGGAAATCCTTTCTTATATCTAATAATAGGGTTATATAAAACCCAACCAAAGTTCACATGTTATAACCAATACAATGGTGGCATGTGTTCATTCCCTCTTGAGGAATCCCAAACCATGAAAGTTAAAAAAGTCACTCTTATAAAAAATGCATCCAAAAGAAAAAGATTTAATTAAAATTATATCAACCAACCAAATGCCAAAATCAACAATGGCATCACCACTCAACAAATAAATTGAAATAAACAATAGAATATTAAACTATCTCTTACAAGGCCATATAAAGGTCACATAGGCTTTTTGAACCAAGGAAAATTGAGAATTACTCCACTTCTAAAGATAAATAAAATATTAAAAATATACTCAAGTTGACAAGGAAGTCATTTGGCCCATTAGAAGTTGCAATATAAAAAAAATCAACCTTGCAAAAGAAACTCAAGCTTTCTTTTAGAGTGATCTCAATAACTTTACATTTAAGTCAAATAGTAAAGGATTTTGTTTAAACTAATCTAATATTAAGATTATGCTAATTAACCATTTTAGTGTTCAAAAAATGAAAGGAATTTAAGAAAAATACCTTCAAAATAATGCAAAACGTGAAATATCCTTTCACCTCCACCAAACCAAAAATGAACAAATGGTTTAGCCTAATATGCATAGAAAGATTCATTTAAGTAAACCATGAAACAACATTCCCAAGCTAACCAATAAAAAAAGTATTTTTGAGAACATATTTTACATTTATGAAAAAATCCTTGAAAGCAATCAAGAGATTTGATAGCCGTCAAATCATGCATTATAATAAAAACCATAAACTTGTACTATAATATTTTTTTCAAAAGAATAAACTTTTAGATTCAACGAAGAAAAAATTATTCAAATCTCTATCCATAAATGGCCTTGACAAACATAAATAAAGAAAACATCCTCGTTTTAACTAAATTTCCAAAAACTACCCCAAAATAAAAAAATTCTCAAACAACATTGCAATAACATAGTGAATATGAAAGATAATGCATAAAATCATAGATCATAGAGTCATCTAAAGGATTTGAGGAAAGCATAAGCAACTATTAGGAGATGAGGTCTAATTATCATAAATAGTTTTTCTTGCAATTCTCAATCACTACATACATATTGGACTTTTAGATGCCTACATAAGGTGCATATTTATTCCACATGGCCATTGAACATTGTCTTATTTTTATCTTCACTACCATTATAATTTATATAAGTTGATAATTACAAATTTTTGCAAGGGATAAAGAAACATCATTTCTAACCACAAAAGAACCTTGTTGTAAACAAATATTATGATGGATGTTAGCCCAAACTATTTGACATTTCTAGTGTTTGACAATTTTTTACCAGTGGTTCTTGTTGTCACCTAGAAATGCACCCTACGCACAGTGATGGAGACTGAGCTTTCTAGTGAAACATGTGATCATTTCAAGGCTATGGGTCACATGAAGTTGAAATGAACCTCTGGAGAAGGCTGGCTTCCTTTGGGTATCACCTAAACTAACGATTTAGTAAAGGGAAAAAGCAGAAGGAGTACATGAATGAAACTAAACTAAGGTGATACACCGAATTGATGAGATTAATGGAATACCTAGACTGCACTTGAAAATTGCTGATGATCATAAGGATACACATCAAATTCTATGAGCTACACATTAATATGTCACAAACAGGTTTGATACACACACTTTTTCAATAAAGGAAATGACTTTCACAGAATAGAATCTATGTGTGATTATGTAAACACAGCCTTGTGATTCATATAATGGTGATTTTCTACAAAGGAGGGCATGAAACACCAAATAAAGTTATTAAGGAATAAAAAGAATTCACAAGATAACTTGATTATTAACCTAAAATGCACAACATTTTGTAGGAACAGTAATGGAAAATTGAAGCATCAACAGAGGCCAAGCAACTCTGTACTTTATATTCCAAAATTGAAGTGAATTACAAAACATACACCAGTTGAGGAAGGATTACTAAAAATCACTAACTCTTTTGAATGCATTATCCGAACTGCTTACAAAAAGGAAAAAAATGCCTTATTTACAAAAAGATTTCGCCCCCCTAGGGCTTCCAAAAATATCTAACTTTAAAAAAAAAAAAAACATCTCCCTTAGATCTTTTCATGGAGTTAATGTTGTCTTCCTACGTGTCTTTGTTGTCCATGTTGGTGAAGAGTCATCCCTCGGAGAAGCCTTTAGATCCTTTGTAGCTACCAAATGCATTTACTTTTGGTCCTCGTGTCCTCTTGGAACCTCTTCAACCGAGTTTCCTTGAATGCTTCTAACTTCAGAGCAAATCCATGTCGATTCACATTCTGTTGATCTTCTTGGCACCAGTCAAGCTGTCAACGATTCACCCGCAGCTCTCTCTAATTGGCTGACACATTCCACACAGATTCCCCTACAATCAAAAGCTTGTTCAGTCAGAATCGCATCTTGGCGAGACACTGTAGGTGTCTCACCGATGCGATTATGCCCCTTTGCAGGTATTGGCATACATGGAACTGTTGATGAGAGTTCTTATTGAGCTTCGAAAGTCATACCGATATCCCTGAAACCATCGGCAAGACACAACTCTTTCGCTGAGATATCATGTCGAAATCCCCATTCTTTGGGGAAATCCTTCATTTCAAGAAGACATCCCTGTGTCGATGAGACGTCATGGCGAGCTCCCTCATTTCCCCAGAGCTCAAAGATTTCATTCAGTCAGACACTGGCATGTTGGCGAGACCTCTTACCAAAGCCTCATTATCCTATCACTATGATTCATAGTCGGCGAGACTCATCGGATCAGGGAGACATCCCCCAACTTGGAATATTACACTGAAGGCTCCCTTTTTCGGCAGGACCCTCTACATCGCTGAGACCTTACGCTGAAGGCAAAATCCTTCAGCGAGCTATTTTTTCCTGTCAGGGAGACCTCGCTATATCGGCAAGACCACTTATCGATATCAAACTTTCTTGGCGAGCTCTTTCATTTCATTGTCGGCGAGACTCCTGTCGAAGGAAAAACACATATCAAGACCCCCTTTATCTCTCAGTGAGACCACCTCTGTTTGCCGAGACATCACGGCGATTCCCTTTCCTTGGGTGAGGCCCCTAACTTTCGGCAAGACCACACTCTGTCGGCCAGACCTCATGGCGATATCCTCCATTCTGCCCGAGCTCACTTCATTTCGGGAAGACCCCCAGCCTTTGGCAATACATTATGCCGAAGGAAAAATCCTTTGATGGTTTCGCTATCGGTTAGACCTTATTAGTCGCTAAGACTTCATGCCGAGAGAAAAACCTTCTGCCGATGGTGAAACCCCCTTCAGCGAGACTTTTTATGGTCACTCAGACCTCCTGCCGAGAGTAAACCGTCTCCCCTGGTGCCACCCTATGAGCTACTATCGGTGAGACACTTGGGTCGGAGATATGCATAAAAACTCATGGCGACCCAAATGTCTTGGCGACTGGTTTATTCAAACAAATAGAACGCACTGCTAGTCGACAAGATAACAGATGGGTCTTGCCGACTTTCTTGTCTGATGGATTTTACACCAATCGGACTGAGGCCTACTTTTCAACTGAGCTGCTTGTGAAATTTCATTAGATGCATGACCTAACCCTTGATGCAAATGTCCCATCTGGCCTCCTGGACATTTGAAACATAGTTTGTCCTGCCTGATTGAGCCCATAGGTGAAAATTGGGTAACATTTCTGGCAACCTTTGCTGGATGTTTTCCTACTAAACACAGAAAACCAGTAGCTTAGGCCTATCCATTGGGCACAGAGTCATTGGGAAAACTCATGAACTGACCTGGAGTAGATTTGTACATGAATATAGCACATTATAACTCAAGAAATAGATCACTTATATAATTTATTGAAAACAGGAAAAACTGCTGAGTGGAAACTACTTATTTGTGTTGGAACAACACTTAGGGAATTGAAATAGCAACTAAACCTACCCTATACTAACCTGTAAGAAACTGGTTAAAAAAAACTATTCACAGGATGGTTGAAATAGCTACCCATCCTCTTCAAGGTATAACGACTAGCATGCTTAAGGACAACTGAGTAAAAGTGAAAAACAGAAAAAGGTTTAACAAGATGATGCACTACCTCTTGAAAGAGGTGAATGAGTTCACTTACCTCACTAGACAGATCACATGTGTTGTCAACCAAAGGAGGATAAGTAAGCTGAACATACTCTTGTTTGGCTGCTAGTGCATCCTTGATAACATCTTCTATTGTGTCTTCATGTATGGGTGCAAGATTGATCATTGGTGTTGTATTGAACTCTATCTGGGCTAGGTATCTGATTGGACAACCTTTGGTAAGGGCGAAGATTGAGCTTCCTTTGATCTCTTGCTCATGGACTACCACTTTATCATCTTGCTAGTTGAAAAAGCCTAATTCCCGTGGCTGACTTGGTGAAAAAAAGGAAACCTCCTCAGTATGCTCATGCTTTCCCAAATGAACACTTATTTCTTCAACGGAGAATAATGAGATAGCTTCCTCCATCACATCTTCAATCAACACATCAGCCTCAGGCTCTTTTATGCACCAGAATGGAAGCTGCTTATAAATTTCATCATTACTAGAAGAATTACATCTTGATTCAAGCTTGTTCTCTTCAAGAAAAGGAAACAAAAATTCAAGTAGTGATGACAACTCAAGTTCTTCTGTACAATGGAATGGAAGTTCTTCCAACCAGTTATGATTTTGCAAATCAAGTTCATGAGCTTTTCCTGTTGTTTCATCACCTCTACAAGTTGCTGCTCAAGATCATCATAACCCTCAACCTCTTCTAATTCTTTGCCATCCAATGTTGAGAAAAACTGTTCAATTATATTAGTGTACACTTCTTCATTTAGCTCAACATCAACTTTCTCAAGCATAACATGCTCAAAAGTATCAAATCCAGTTGTAGAATGCTCCTCTTCGACCTCATGTTGTTGACTTATGACCAGATTTATGCTTTCCTCATCACACTCAATGAAACATGGAAGCTCAATAAATGAAGCTATGGACTCATCTCCCACATCACCCTTTTTAGTCTCTTCATGTTGTTGTCTCGACTCTTGAACCTGCAGCTGATTGATGTCTTCTTGCTACTCTGAGATAGCATTTAGAGTGGGAAAAAACACACCTTCTTCATCCCAGAATGTACATTACTCTTCTTGGTCAGCCTTTTGCAGCTGTAGTCTATATTCCTCCATGGCTAAATGCAGCAAGTTCACACTTCCATTCTCCATCATGTTGATTGTGTTGTGCGGACCAAAAGTCTGCTCTTCATCTACAACCTTATTTGCCTCCATTATCACATTTGGTTTGTCGTTCCTAAGCTCTTGTTCAAACATAACGGAAGCTAGAAGATTTGTTTCTTCCTCTACAAACATTTCTTCTTTAGGTTGCTCTAGAACATAAGGGGTTGGTTGAGCCTCCCTAATGGGCTCTTCACAAGGATGCCATTGTTCAATAAAGGGCTCTTAAACAGAAGGAGAGCTCCTAAAACTTGGGAAAGTGAATTTCCTAGGTTTCTCCATAGGTTGAGCTTGCTTAAGGATAGGTTCCTAAGTTGAAACAAGATTTCTAAAACTTGGGGACTTATATTTAGCAGGTTGAAGAGGTTCAGCTTGCTTGGAGCTTGGAAAATTGGACTTGGGAACTCCTTTATTGACAGGATTATCCAATATTATAGGAAGAGTTGGGCTAAGACTAGGACTGGAAGTTTCATACCTTAATTGGCATTGATAATCAAAATAAGCTTGACTACTTTGCACCTGAGCAGACAGAGACTTGATCTACTCCTCTTTTGTATCTATCTCTCTTTCCAAGCTTTCCTCAAACTGCCTTCCTTTAGTCACCCGCTCTTGATCATAAATAAAGGATTGATCAACCAACTCTTGCTACTGTGAGATGATCCTTTTCTGCTTCCCGATGTCAACCAACATTCGATACATATGTGAGAACACCTTACTAGCATCACTAATCTTCATATGTTCAAGTTTTTGGCTTAAAGCCCACAACACATGGTCAAGATTTTGAATTAGATCCAATACATTCTGGTAAGGGTGCTCTTGAGGTTGATTATGTAGATAATCATGTTGGTTGGCATCAAAGACCTCCTCATGGGGTTGATTTTGATCATAAATTGGCTGATATTATGACTGAGCAGGGATGAGAGGGTGGAAAACATGATGAGGCTGCTGGTAGTCTGCTATCACAGGGACATTTGGCATAAGACCAGCAAGTTGGTCTATGTAAAATGGATGGTAAGAGGGAACCCATGCATGGTTTTCATGAAATGGTGGACAATATGACATATTTCCATAAAATGCAGACATATTTTTTCATTCGAGAGACTAGAAATTCCCTGGAGTTTCTGGTAAGGCAAGAAACCAGGTCTGTTTTTTCACAATAGCACTTTGTTTGCTTGAAACCATTTGATATCTTTCTGGAGTCACCAGGTGTGTTGAAAATTTTCCTCCAAAAGGCTGAAACTGCAGCTATACACACCAAACAACAACAATCAAATGCATAAACATGAACTGAGAAGTAGTTCACGGTACCACCGAGCTTGCCAGAAATTGTTGTCACCTAGAAATGCACCCTATGCACAGTGATGGAGACTGAGCTTTCTAGTGAAACATGGGATCATTTCAAGGCTGTGGGTCACCTGAAGTTGAAATGAACCTTTTAAGAAGGCCAGCTTCGTTTGGGTATCACCTAAACTAACGATTCAATAAAGGGAAAAGGGAGAAGGAGTACATGAATGAAACTAAACTAAGGTGATACACCGAATTGATGAGATTAATGGAACACCTAGACTGCGCTTGAAAATTGTTGATGATCATAATGATACACATCAAATTCTATGAGCTACACATTAATATGTCACAAACAGGTTTGATACACACACTTTTTCAATAAAGGAAAAGACTTTCACAGAATAGAATCTATGTGTGATTATGTAAACACAGCCTTGTGATTCATATAATGGTGCTTTTCTACAAAGGAGGGCATGAAACACCAAATAAAGTTATTAAGGAATAAAAAGAATTCACAAGATAACTTGATTATTAACCTGAAATGCACAACACTTTGCAAGAATAGTAATGGAAAACTAAAGCATCAACAGAGGCCAAGCAACTCTGTACTTTATATTCCAAAATTGAAGTGAGTTACAAAACATACACTAGTTGAGGAAGGATTGCTAAAAATCACTAACTCTTTTGAATGCATTATCCGAATTGCTTACAAAAAGGCAAAAAATGCCTTATATACAAAAAGATTTCGGCCCCCTAGGGCTTACAAAAATATCTAACTTTAAAAAAAAAAACATCTCCCTTAGATCTTTTCATGGAGTTAATGTTGTCTTCATGCATGTCTTTATTGTCCATGTCGGTGAAGAGTCATCCCTCAGAGAAGCCTTTAGATCCTTTGTAGCTACCAAACATGTTTACTTCTGGTCCTCGTGTCCTCCTGGAACCTCTTCGGTTGAGCTGCCTTGAATGCTTCTGACTTTAGAGTAGATCCGTGTCAATTCACATTCTGTTGATCTTCTTGGAACTAGTCAAGCTGCCAATGATTCACCCGTAGCTCTCTCTAATTGGTTGGGCACATTCCACATGGATTCCCCTACAGTCAAAAGCTTGTTTAGTCAGAATCGCATCTTGGCAAGACATTGTAGGTGTCTCACCGATGCGATTATGCCCCTTTGCAGCTATCGACATACATGGAATTGTTGATGAGAGTTCTTATCGAGCTTCGAAAGTCATACCGATATCCCTAAAACCATCAGCAAGACACAAGTATTTTGCTAAGATATCATGTCAAAATCCCCATTCTTTGGTGAACTCCTTCATTTCGGGAAGACATCCCTGTGTCGACGAGATGTCATGGCGAGCTCCCTCATTTCCCCCGAGCTCAAAGATTTCATTTGGTGAGACACTGGCGTGTCGGTGAGACCTCTTACCAAAGCCTCATTATCCTATCGCTATGCTCCATAGTCGGCGAGACTCATCGGGTTGGGGAGACATCCCCCAACTTGGAATATTACACCGAAGGCTCCCTTTGTCGGCAGGACCCTTTGCATCGCTAAGACCTTACGCTGAAGGCAAAATCCTTTGGCGAGCTATTTTTTCCTGTCGGGGAGACCTCGCTATATCGGCAAAACCACTTACCGATATCAAACTTTCTTGGCGAGCTCTTTCATTTCGTTGTCGGCGAGACTCTTGCCGAAGGCAAAACACATATCGAGAGCCCCTTTATCTCTCGGTGAGACCACCTCCATTCATCGAGACATCACGGCGATTCCCTTTCCTTGGGTGAGGCCCCTAGCTTTCGGAAAGACCACACTCTGCCGGCCAAACCTCATGGCGATATCCTCCATTCTACCTGAGCTCACTTCATTTCGAGAAGACCCCAGCCTTCGGCAAGACATTATGCCAAAGGAAAAATCCTTCGGCGGGCTCGCTATCGGTGAGACCTTATTAGTCGCCGAGACTTCATGTCGAGAGCAAAACCTTCTGCCGATGGTGAAACCCCCTTCAGCGAGACTCTTTATGGTCGCCAAGACCTCTTGCTGAAGCAAACCGTCTCCCCTGGCGCCACCCTGTGAGCTACTATCGGCGAGACACTTGGGTTAGAGATATGCATAAAAACTCATGGCAACCCGTATGTCTTGGCGACTGGTTTATTCAAACAAATAGAATGCACTACTAGTTGGCAAGACAACAGATGGGTCTTGCCGACTTTCTTGTCTGATGGATTTTACGCCAAATCTAACTGAGGCCTACTTTTCAACTGAGCTCCTTGTGAAATGTCATCAGATGCATGACCTAACCCTTGATACAAATGTCCCATCTGGCCTCCTGAACATCTGAAACACAGTTTGTCCTGCCTGATTGAGCCCATAGGTGAAAATTGGGTAATAGTTCTCATACTAGTAAGCTTATTAACTAATTACCCAATATAAATAGTCATCCTATGAATTTCAATGATCATTGAAATCACATCATAATCCACTAATCATAATTTGTATCATAATCAATATACAAATGATTCTCTAATCCTACTTACACAAGCATTCAATATAGTTGTGGAATATTTAAGCATGAATCTCAATCACAATTATCAATTCATGAATGTATAATTAGAATATGATATGGAGTTAAACAAAAACATGATCACAATCATTTCACCCCAATAAAGAGGTTTTTGATGATAGTCTATAGGCTTGCACACAGTTAGGTAGAAAGGTAAAGAAGGTGATGTATGAGACCATGGATAATTTCATCAAAATCCATAAAAAGAGAAGTATTGATAGATTATGCACAATACGTGACTAAATGTCAAAACAAAAAGATGCCATTTATTATCAAACACATGTCCTTTATTCCCTCTTTTTATTTGTGTAATAATTCATTTATTCAATTAATCATTTATAGAAAATATGGAGAACAATGGTAAAATATATTTGTATTAACCAAAAATCTATATAGGCATACAATGTTATGTTACTAAAAATATAATATATGTACAACAAATCCATATAGGCTTACAACAAATCCATATAGACATAAAATGTCACATATCAATAATACAAAAATATATGTATAAAGCAATCATATAGGCATAAATAAAAGGACCCTAATGTAATCACTCCCCTCTAGGGGAAGGGAAGAGATCATAAGCCATCTTTGATTGTCAATTGGATGGAGAGGAAAAAAATTATGGTTTCTTTCAAACCCACTAACTCAACCTCCTCTCTAAACTATTCTGGACCTAAATCAGATACAATAAAATGTGTATACATTAATATATAAATATTGAATCATAGAATGACATATAATAGAATAATAACTTACTATATACTCGTAATCACTTTGAACCAAATTTTCCCTCTCTTTGTGCATAATAGGGGCATGTTCACATGAAGTAGAGTTGTGAAGCCTTGTAGCAAGTAACAATATATTTATTATTTACTACAAATTAATATCATTTAAATTTTCACTAATAGACATCAAAAACAAATACAATATAAAATTTTGTAATTTGGCTCATACCTTTTTCAAAGGCACCAAAGATGATATTGCTATGACAGTTGCACCATGATTTATTGTGGTATGAATACTAGGAGGAGTATCAACTACTATGATCATCTTTAAATAAAATAATATTTTTAAATTGCCAAAGATCCACAAAAAAATTATTATATATAAACATTTAATGATTAAAAATACTAAACCTTACCTCAATGTAAGATGTATGACCACTTTAATTGATAGGTCTTGATGTTAGGCCCAACATTAACCTATTCAGCATCCAATGTGATTTTTAAGATTACCATTTATGTAAGGTTAAACTATTCACATGTACTATATTTATTATTTATTTACTAGTTACATACCCTATGGAATCAAAATTGTCATGTAAGTAGGAGGTGGAAGGATGCTAGATACAGGGTGAGCACTCTAACCTTAAAATTTTATTACAATCAATCTGGTAATTTAGTTAATATTATGTTTCAAAATGAAATATGATAAGTTGAATTTGACCTTGTTCAATTTTACTTGTCTATCAATGCCAAATTTTTGATCCAACAACTCATTTTTTATGATAGTCTAATCTAATATAAACGTGTCCTGCTATTGGACATGTGCATCCTGATCATCGATACTTGGAAGGCTCAGACACATCACCTTGTGATAGAGGCCTAACTATTGCAAGTATGTTGCAGGTGTTGTCATTGATGTCAACAATATGGGAAGTGTATGGATATTGTTGGAGATTGTTGGTATTGTAGATGGGAAGATTGTTTGTAGTGTTATTGATGTAGCTAGTTCACTTGGTTTCCAAGTGCTTTTGAGAAAATTTGAATAAAAGAGTGTGCAGTGTGATAGAGGTGTGTTTAGTTTTGTGCTCGACATTTCTTCATAGTTGAAGATATGTGTGTATAGTTTGGATGTAATGATCATAGGTGTTCAAAGGAGTTATATCCAAAGTTTCAAGTTTTGGAGCAAATGACTGTAGAATTTGTGTCTTCTATTGTCTCTATCTATATAGAAGGTTGCCTGAGAGAAATGATATTGCTTCACATTTCTTCGTGTTGTTGTTTACTATCTTGCGGATTTGGGAACATACTTATAATTTTTGTATCTACTATCCCTTAGAGCTTTTAGTAGTGAGTTGCTCCACAATCTTGGTTCATGTGTTGAAGTTCATTGGTAGCTTGTCTGGTTGCACATAATGAAAGTATTCTTTGTTTCAGGGGGTTGTGGCAGTGTTGCAGTGTAGTATGTTGATGTTGGAATATTCTGGCATGTTGTGTGGATGTTGTGGTGTGTTTATATGTGGTCTACGTGGTGTTTCCATACCTGAAGAGGCATGTATGTGGTTGCTTGTAGTGTTAGTTTAGGTTTGGCCAACCTGGCGTGCTAGTGCTATTTGTGGAGGTACCTCATGGATTGTGGATGTGTTTTTTTTTGGTGATGTAGATTTGGGTCCTAGTTAACCCTTGGTGTGGTCTTCCTTCACTTATTTTCACCATGAAATTGTTTAGTGCCGACCTATTTGGTGTTGCATGTTTGAGGTGCATATGTTTCAATGAGGTTGGCCTAATTGAGATTGTTTGTGGTTGTAGATGGTATAAATGAAAAGTGGAGTTTGTGTTGAGGTGTGTGGTATGCGAGAGATGTGAATTTAATCAAGTGTGGTGATTTGAGTGCGAGGTTAATGCCTATGACTTTGGATGTAGTGAGAAGAAGATGTCTACATTTTCAATGTGCTTGAAGTTGTTGGAGGTAGTGAGCTAAAGGTTGTAGATGGCATGGAGTTGCAGTGGAAGATTCTTCCTATTTATTCGAAATAGTGAATCCCTCTATAAAAATTGCTTATTATTATTTTCTTATTAGTAGTGAGCCAACCGATAGTGATCCTTTCTTCTTTTTTGTGTAGTGACCCCTTAGTAATCAGATGCATTTTTTCTTTGAATACTAACATTGATGAACCCAAATCGATAAAAGAGGCATTAGGTATGAATGATCTAGAATCTTTGAATATTTGTATGGATGAAGAAATGACAACTTTGAAAAAGAATGATACATGGGATCTTGTACCATTTCCTAAAGGAAGAAAACCTATTGGTTGCAAATGGGTGTTCAAGGAAAAGATTGGTTCAAATGGAGGTATTGAGAAATACAAAGAAAGGTTGGTTTCAAAAGGTTACTCTCAAGTTGAAGGTGTTGATTATGGTAAGATATTTTCTCCTATTGCAAAAATGACATCTATTAGATTTGTGCTTTCCATTGATGCTTCGTATGATTTAGAGGTTGAGCAAATGGATGTGAAAATTGCTTTCCTTCATGGTGAATTGGAGGAGGATATTTATATGACATAGCCAAAGCACTATGTGGTGAAAGGTAAAAGTAATTTGGTTTTGAAATTGAAGAACTCTTTGTATGGCCTAAAACATAGTCCTAGGATGTGGTACCAAAAATTTGATATGTATGTATTGAGTTTGGAATTTGAGTGTTCTAAATCAGACCATTTTGTTTATTATAAAATTGATGGCGATTGTTTTCTGTTTATTACATTATATGTTGATGATATGTTATTTATTGGTAGAGGGAAAGGTATGATTTCAAAACTAAAGTCTCAACTTGTTGCTAAATTTTAAATGAAAGATCTTAGTGTAGATAAAACACATTCTTGGGATGGAAATCATAAGAGATATTGTGAACAAAAACCTATGGCTTGGCTAAAGTAATTATGGCAATTCAATTTTATAGAGGTCTGATATGTAGGATTATAGACCATTGTGTGTTCCTATTTCAGCTGGAACAAAGTTATCTATTTTAGATTTTCCAACATTCTCATTAGAGATGGAAGACATGAGAAGAGTGCCTTACTAGAGTGTAGTTGGAAGTTTTATGTATGCTATAGTTTGTACAAGACTAGAAATTTCCCAAGTAGTGGGATTTCTTTCAAGATATATGTCTAATACTAGTAGAGCTCATTGGGATGCAATTAAAAGAGTATATATTTACACTTACCTTAGATTATTCCTTGTGTTATCATAGTAATATGACTAAAGATGAGATTTCCTTGATACTCATGGTTATGTGGATTCAGACTGGGAAGGTGATATTGATAGTAGACGATCCACTGATGCTTATGTGTTTACATTATTCAGTGGTACAATTAGTTGGATGAGTAAGTGACAGGATATGGTTGTTTTGTCCACTATCGAAGCAGAGTAGATGGAAGCTACTCATTCTTGTAAAGAAGCTATTTGGATTAAGAGACTGTGTTCAGATATTAGAATTAAACAAGGTGCAATGACAATTTATTGCAACAGTCAGAGTGTGATATGTCTAGCCAAGAACCCAACATTTCATGCCAAGACCAAGAACATTGATGTATAGTATCATTTTGTTAGAGATATGTTCAAAAATGGTAGGGTGAAACTAGTTAAGATAGAGAATTTAATAAATGTTATTGATTCGTTAACTAAGCCTATGAGCACAAAGAAGTTTAGATGGTGTTCAGAGGCTATGGGCCTTTCAACCCTTAACAATTAAGAGATGATGTCTATACTCCCTCTTGTTGCATTTGCAAGGTGTTCAACAAGTGGGAGATTTGTTGGGAAAATGTGCCTGAACCTTGCAATTACATAAGGTACTATTGATATGTCTATGTCAGGGAGGTGCGAGGGGGTTTCCCCTTGTGAGGGGTCTGGTGGATCATTCGCTAGCTAGGGGTTCGGTGGTAGCACGTCTCGACGAGGGCTTGGGGGAAGCACTCTGAAACATAAATTTTATTTATATTTCATTATTGTAAATTTGGACCATTCATCATTAGGTCTTAGATATGATGACTGATATTTGATTAGCTTGACTTGCCCTAAAAGGAAACCCTATTTATGAGGGCATTTTATTATGGCTATGTATTCTGAGAGTTTGATAGCATTTGTGAACTACCTTAGGATTTTTGGTTGGTGATAATCTTGTGAGAAGCTTGATTTGACAATATATTGTAATATTTGTGATTTTTGAATAATATATTAGGTGGATTTTGGAGTGTGGATATTTTCTCCCAAAAGGGTTTTCCCTACATAAATCAGTATTGTGGTATGCATGATATTTTATGTTTATTTTTGTTTAATTTTTTGTAATTTTTTTTCATTATTCTCCTCTCAAGATTAGTGTAGGAAGTTGTTCTGCTACCTTAGCTTCCTTACAATATCAATGATGAGGAATTAGACTATCCTGATGAAGATAGTGATGAATGCTTGCTCATGGCTCTAAATGTTGGAGCTACTTCTACTAATTTTGTAATTTTTTTTCATTATTCTCCTCTCAAGATTAGTGTAGGAAGTTGTTCTGCTACCTTAGCTTCCTTACAATATCAATGATGAGGAATTAGACTATCCTGATGAAGATAGTGATGAATGCTTGCTCATGGCTCTAAATGTTGGAGCTACTTCTACTAATTTTGAAATATGTATGAAGGAAAGTTCTTCAGAAATAGGTCACAACATTGAAGGATCTATGGTGACTATTTTTCATGCAAGAGAAGAAATAAATTACTCGATAATTGATAGTGGATGCTCAAATCATATGACAGGTGATAAGAGTAATTTTTTTAAACTTCAGAAGTTTGATGGTGGTCTTGTTAGGTTTGGTGATGATACATTTTCTTTAAAGATATGTGGAAAATGTTCAATTAGTTTTTATGGAAAGCAGAAAATAGATGATGTTATTTATGTCAAGGGTATCTAACATAATCTTCTCAATGTAGGACACACGTGTAGTAGAGGATACAATTTGGTGTTTTAGGATGATGGTTCTAAAATCAAAAAAGGAAAATCTAGAACCTCAAGGTTTTTGTAGGGACAAGGACATAAGGTAATGTTTATCAGCTCAAAGGTAGTGGTGCTAAGTGCTTTATGTCTCAAATCAATGAAAGTTGGATATGACATAAAAGAATGGGTCACATCAATTTTCACAACCTAGCAAAGATCAGTTCTATTGATGTTGTGAGAGATATGCCAAAGATTACAAAGCCTATCAATGCAATCTGCAAGGAATGTTAGTTTGGAAACAAAACAAAGAAGAGGTTCAAGACTAAAGAATGATCTACCACAGGTCCTTTGGAGTTGGTGCATACAAACCTATGCGGACCTGCCAGAATAAGAAGCTCTCATGGTGACAAGAATTTTATGTTGTTGATTGATGATTATTCTAGAATGACTTTGGTGAAATTTCTCAAAGACAAATTAAAAGCCCTAGATAAGTTCAAAGTCTTTAAATCTATAGTTGAGAATGAAATGATTTTGAAAATCAAGTGCTTGAGGAATGACAGAGGTGGTGAGTTCACCTCCAATGAGTTTAACATTTTTTGTGAAGATCATGGAATAAAGAGACATTTTTCATCTCCTGGGTCTCCTCAACAGAATGGAGTTATGGAGATGAAGAATATGACAGTTCAAGAGACAGCTAGAATAATGATGAAGGAAGAAAATATTTGTCTATTGGAGAGAAGCAATTCATACTACAGTTTACATTCTTAACATAGGTCAAGAAAGAGTGAACAATTCAAAAAATCCTAAGTTATGGTATGGAAAACCTCCTACTATTAAATATTTCAAAGTATTTGGAAGTAAATGCTATATCAGAAGAGATGAAAACTTAGGAAAGTTTGATGCAAGATTTGATGAAGGAATCTTCCTTGGATATTCTACAAGAAGCAAAGCTTACCAGTGCTACAATAAAAGAATAAAGAAAATTGTTGAGAGTGCAAATGTCAAGATGGATGAAGAACCACTATAGAGTTCAATATTGATAGAAGGATATGAATCTGATAGATGAACCCCCTTGCAGTGAATAAGAAAAGGATGAAGAAAAGGAAAAAGAGATGACAATTGAAAAGGAAGAATCTCCAAAAAATATCCCTAAGACTCTTATGTATGTGTAGAAGAATCATTTTGAAGATAAAATTATTGGAGGTAAGAGAAAATATGTGTTGACAATAAGAATAGTTGCTATGATAGAGGAATAGATAAAATTTTCTTTAATTTCAAAGGTAGAATCTATTTAACAGCGACTGAGGCATGCAGAGATGAGAATTGGATCAAGGCTATGAAAGAAGAGTTGGAACAGATTGAGAAGAATCAGACTTGGGAATCAGTCCCAAGACCTACAAACAAGAATGTGATAGGAATTAAGTGGGTTTTTAGGAACAAACTAAATGAGGATTGAAAAGTTTCCAAAAACAATGCTAGACTTGACAATAAAAGATACTCACAAGTGGAAGGAATAGATTTTGAAGATACTTTTTCTTCAGTGGAAAGGATGGAGGCTATTAGGATATTTTGGTATTTGCAACACATAAAAAATTCAAGGTATATTAGATGGATGTGAAGCCTACATTCTTGAATGGTGAGATAGAAGAAGTGTATAATTAACAACCAATTTTTTTTCAATTTTTAGATATGCTGATATTGTTTGTAGATTGAAGAAAGTGTTGTATGTACTCAAACAAGCTCCTAGAACTTGGTATGCACGATTGAATAAGTTTTTATTATAACAAGGATTCAAAAAAGGTACCATAGATAACTCAACTTGTACTTCAAATTTGAAGGAGAAAAAATCCTAATTGTGGTGGTATATGTGGATGACATAATCTTTAGAGGAAATGAAGGTATGTGCAAGAGGTTTACAAAGGAGATGAAAAAAGAGTTTGATATGTAAATGTGTGGGGAGAT
Source organism: Sequoia sempervirens (assembly GCA_007258455.2). Lineage (NCBI taxonomy): Eukaryota > Viridiplantae > Streptophyta > Pinopsida > Cupressales > Cupressaceae > Sequoia > Sequoia sempervirens. The sequence continues at coordinate 31,571,055 of VDFB02379711.1, read as the reverse complement.
GAATTTCTTCCTTGGATTATAAATTTTTCAATCAGAAAAAGGTATTTTCATTTCTTAGTCAAAGGAAATGTTGAAGAAGTTTGGGATAGAGGATTCTAAACTAGTATGTACCCCTATGGTTACTAGTTTTAAGTTGATCAAGAATGATGAATCTCCTAAGAAAGATCAGAGCAAGTATAGATTAATGATTGGTGGACTACTATACCTAACTACTTCTAGACTAAATATCATGCATGCAGTATGTCTTGCAGCAAGATTTCAAGAAGATCCTAGAGAATCACATGTTACAACAGTTAAAAGGATATTTAGATACTTGAAGGGCACTCCAAATTTTAGGTTATGGTATCGTAAGGATGCTGATTTCTCTTTGAATGCATATACTAATTGCATATTGGGTAGGTTATATAGATGGAAAAAGAAGTACAAGTGGATGTTCTTTATTTCGTGGAAGCATATTGGTTTCTTGGTTGAGTAAGAAAGAAGATTCAGTGTCATTATCTACTACAGAGGAAAAATATATTGCAACAACATCATGTTGTACACAGGTGTTGTGGATGAAGTGAACATTGAAGGATATTAGAGTATCATATACTGAACCTATTTCTATCTTATGTGATAATACAAGTGATATCAATATTTCAAAGAACCCGATAATACATTCAAGAACAAAACATATCTCTAACTGGTATCACTTTTAAAGAGAAAGTTGCAGAGAATGAGGTGAAGTTAGAGTATGTGCCTACAAAGGATCAAGTTGAAAATATTTTAAGAAAGGCTCTTCCTAAAGATACATTTGAGTATCTTTGACATAAGTTATGGGTTAGTTCCCCTCCTTTCAACTAGATGCATAAGTTGGTGCATCTATCTAGGAAGAATTTCAAGATACATTCTTGGTCTTGGACTAATGTTGAAGGGTACCTCTTAGGGGGAGTAGGTAGTAGTGTTTTTTGTTGGTCTAGTTAGGTGGAACATATCTTATGTCCCTAAGGGGAGTGTGCAAAAAAGATGAAGCAATAGAGGGAGCAATGAATAATGAGTAGTGCAGAATGTGCAGTAGTGAGAGTTGTATGGAGAAGAGTAGTGGAGAGATAATTTTCTTGTTGGTGTTGCCTAAAGAGAAGTGTGAAAGTGGTGTCAAAGTGATGTATGAAGGTTTCGAGGGGGAGAGCAGAAAAGAAAAAATTCTATACAAGTGTTTTTAAAGGTAAAGATGTTTCCCTTTGCCATTGATGTCAAAGGGGGAGAGTATGGTTTGAAAAATGCAGGGGGAGAGTGATGTCTAAAACAATCCTCAAGAATGGGAGAAAGAACAGAAAAGGGGAAAGAATGGAATTTGAAGAATAGAGGAAAAAGGAGAGAGTAAAGTACAAGAGTTTCCCCAGTAAGGGGGAGTTTTGTTTGATGCAGATTTGATTTTATTGTTGATGGTTTTTCAGAGCTTGTGTTGCTATCAAAGACAAAGGGGGAGATTGTTGCAAGTATATTGCAGGTGTTGTCATTGATATCAATAGTTGGTAACTGATGTCAACAAAATGGAAAGTGTATGGATATTGTTGGATATTGTTGGTCTTGTAGATGGGGAGATTGTTTGTAGTGTTATTGATGTAGCTAGTTCACTTAGTTTTCAAGTTCTTTTGAGAAAATTTAAATAAAAGAGTATGCAACATGACAAAGTTGTGTTCAATGTTGTGCTATGTATTTCTTTATTGTTGAAGATATTTGTGTGTCATTTGGATGTGATGATCAAAGGTGTTATATCTAGAGTTTCAAGTTCTAGATCATATGGTAGTAGTTGTGTTTAATAGTGTGTCTTTCTGTATAATAGGTTGTCTGGGAGAAATGAGATTGCTTTTCTCTGTGTTGTTGTTTCCTATCTTGTGGATTCAGAAATGTGCTTATAATTTATGTATCTAATTTCCCTTAGAGTGTTGAGTACTGAGTTTCTCCACAAGCTTGGTCTCATGTGTTGAATTTCAATGGTAGTGTGTCTAGTTGGATAGAACAAAATATTCTTTGTTTTAGGGTGGTTGCAACAATGTTGTAGTGTAGTATGTTGATGCTAGAATATTTTGTCATGTTGTGTGGATGTTGTGGCGTGTTTGTATGTGGTCTAGGCGGTGTTTCTAGACTTGAAGAGGCATGTATGTGGTCACTTATAGTTTTAGTTTAGGTTTGGACAACCTAGTGTGCTATCATTGTTTGTGGAGGTACCTCATGGATTGTGGATGTGTTGAGTAGCCTAGTGATGTAGATTTGGGTCCTAGTTAACCCTTGACATGGTCTTCCTTCACTTCTTTCCATTGTGGAAGTGTTTGGTGCAATCTATTTGGTGTTGCACATTTGAGATGCATACATTTCATTGACGCTGACCTAATTGAGATTGCTTGAGGTCATGGATGGTATACATGCAAAGTGGAGTTTATGTTGAGGTGTGTGGTACACGAGATATGTGAATTTGATCAAGTGTGGTGATCTGAGTGGAAGCATAATGCTTATGAATTCGGATGTAGTTAGCAAAAGGTTTTTACATTTTTAGTGTTTATGATATAGGGGATTTGCTACTCACGAGTTCTCTTCACTCAGAGATCCTCACGGGGCAAACAGCCCTATATTACCTCAATGGAATAGTGGCGAGAGTTCTAAAAACCGAAAGACCAGGTCATAGATGTTCTCTGGACAAACTGATAGACTTTCGACCAGAGGATGTCAGCTTAGAAAGTGGACCATAGTGCAATGTGTTGGAGTCTCAAAGGCACGTTGGCTTCTCGTATGGACGAGAGACCGAGTTTACCACAAGAAACAACTAAGTGACTACTTCTATCCTAATTACTGAAAATTTCCATAATGTGATAAAGTAATAGAATACAATAGAACTACAATAAGATGAAGTAGAATTGATAAAGATAAGAAGAAGAAAGGAAAGAAATACTTACGACTGTGCGAGTGATGAAGCTTCCACCAAACGAATGTATTCAAAACCTGCACACAAGAGGAAGAGAGAAATTGTTGGGTAGCTATATATGGGCCTACCTCAGTCAAACCCCATTTTGGTGTTCCGACCTCCACGGACAGCCAGAGAGAGAGAAAAGTAGAAATGAAGTAAAGAGCACTAAAGCACTACAAAATAGTATTATGCTACTCAATCAAGTAATAGAGGAGAGGAGTGAAATCTTACCACCTCCACCAAGAGTGCTCAAGGCTAATAGGGGAGAAAATGAGAGGAACTCAAGCCTCTGTTGCAATGGTGTTTTGTTCCACACTTGCTCTACTAACGTAGTGGAGCATTGATGTTGTTGTTGTGAAGTGTCAAGTATTTTGCTAGAATGCTTGGAAGAGGATGTGAAGCTTGTGGATGAAGTCCAGAAGTGGTGAAGAGATCTCTCCAACCTCCAAATGTAAGTTCAAGGATTGAATATGAAGCAATGAGGAAGAAAACGACCATATTCGGGTCGGGCGACCAAGGAGGGCATTACAAATTGACCCCCAATGAGAAGTGTAATGCCTTTCCAGGCTCCAGACGCGAGAATCTGTCAGGGACATAAGTGCGCTGCATGGACGTCTGCACACTGCACAGGTGTCCTCGACAGAAACGCCTCCACTAACTCTCAAAACAGGCGCCAAGTGTGATGCAAGCAACGTGCTTAGGTTGAATTAAGTCTCTGAACTTGGTTTTCTAAAGTGGATGAAGGAAAAAAGGGGAATTGCACCTAGGGTGCAAATTCGCTCTTATACATTTTTCCCCCACTTTAGCGAGCATGAACACTAGTGAGTGATCGGTAAAGTAGATCAAGAAAGATTAAGGTTAGAAATGTATACCTGAACCATTGAGGAAGAAGATAATACATTAGACAAGAACCTGCAACAGATAGTAATGTTAGGGCATAAAAAGCTAAAGGATTTGAGTTGGAAAAGTAAAGAGACCTCGATGTCAAAGGTTGTCTTAGTACTATGCGTCATCCCCAAATTACATAGAAGAACTTTAAGATGAAGAAAGGAAAGGCATATACTCAAGATGAAGATGCATATCTTTGATCCAGTATATACAAGAGAGAGGAGAGAGATAAAGTGCATGGTGAAAGAAAAACCTGCTCAGGAGTAGAACCCACACCACAAAAGAGGTGATAAAAGGAAACCCTGCTCAAGGAGGAAACCCGTATCATCAAAAATTGTGTGGTGAAAGAAAAACCCGCTCAGGAGTAGAACTCATACCACAAAAGTGGTGATAAAATAAAACCCCGCTCAAGGAGGAAACCCATATCACCAAGTATGAAAGCGCCTTATAGACCCGTAGACCTGTAAGGAAGGTATCCTTCAAGAACTCTCACATGAAAGAAACCCTAGGGAAGCAGACTTCGCAGAGTCAAGAAGCAACGACATGTCTACACGCAACTAGAACATGTATGAAGTGTCGATATGTCTACCCACAGATAGGACACATCTAAAAGTGGCAACACATCTATCTGCAGATAGAACATGTCTAAAGTGTCGATACGTCTACCCATAGATAGGACACATCTAAAAGTGGTGACATGTCTACCCATAGATAAAACATGTCTAAAGCATCAATACGTCTACCCGCAGATAGGACACATCTAAAAGTGGCGACATGTCTACCTGTAGATAAAACATGTCTAAAAGCTGCCGGTCACACAAACTGTAAAACTTTCAAAGGGGTCCCTTGGGAACCCAGTGTAAGAAGAGGGGTCCACTCAAGGGACACATTGTTTGAAAGGTGAGGTCTAGTTAGGCTGCCCCCAAGCTAGACGTGAAAGAATACATTTGAGATAAAAGCTTTAAAAGAGGTCCCTCAAGAACCCTTCAAAAGAGAAAAGGGGTCCAATCAAGGGACACTTCAATCAAAAAACATAGCGAAGAGAGGGGTCCTTAAGAAGGATACACATCTCCAAAATGAGTTATCACTACCCCTATCATAAAGTGGAGGAGAACCATACAAGATACTTAGAACAAGATAGAGGTGAACCTCGATATCACTTGTTATGCAAAGTAAAGGCAGGTGCATCAATCAAATGGGAGTTTGATGGCACCTGAATCATGAAGTTGTTGTATTTTATCCTTCAAGGCTTTACATTCGCTAGTGGAATGGCCAAGCACTCGATGGTACGCATGGAAAGAATGTTTATTCTTATGAACTTTCTTGCATGTAGGAGAAGGAAGAGTGATTAAGCAGGCTTTTAGAAGCCGTAACAAAATACACTCTTGCTCTAATAAAGGATAAGGAGCAGGAAGCAACCCTTTCTCATGTGGAGAAAGGTTTGACTTCTCACAGGAAGAAGAAGATACAAAGGTAGAAGAAAAAGGAGGATCTCTGTAGAGAGCATTATTCTGGCAACAAGGATTTTGCTTCTTTACGGGATCACTATCAACCTTCTTGATAGGACTGCCAATGTTAACCTCCTTAACATAAGTGTGATCATCTTCCTCAGAAGGAGGATTAACACCAAGAACATTACAACTATTATTCACACTACCCCACGATATAGAAGAATGACCATATTTGATAGTGGGTGTGGATGATGCCATCAGAAGGTCTAAGTGGATCAGGTCAACTTTATATTCTCCAATGAAGGATTCTATAAAGTCTAAGGGTCCCCAATCATCACCAAGACACATTCCTTTGAGAAGAGGTAGGAGGAGCGCACTTAGGGCTCCTTTCTTTAGAATGATCTTCTTCAGGGATGTTCATCTTGAGAGTACCCTTTGTAGTAGGTACTGCTGGAGTAAACATCAACACAGTGGAAGAAGCTAAAGGAATAAGAGTAGGCACAACCAAAGCATGACTGATAGCGACCATCTCACATAAGTGCATAGCCTCAGGATCAACTTTGTTGTGACTACTTGATTGTTACAAATAAACTTAATAGATTTATGCAAGGTAGATGAGACTGCACCCATAGCATGAATCCACGATCTACCAAAAAGAAGGTTGTATGGTAACTTTCCTGGCATAACATAAACAAGGGTAGGTATGCTAACGGGTCCAAGCTACAAAGGTAATACTATCATACCTAGAGCTTGTCGCCCAACATTATCGAACCCACGAATGTCAACAAAAGAAGCATTAATAGAAGATTATTCAATATTAATCTTAGGTAGTAGATCAATACTGCACACATTGAGAGTCGAACCAACATCAATGAGAGTACATCTAATGCCAATCTTATTAATATTAATGATGATCATTACAGGATATGCTTGCCTCTTTACCTCCGGAGGCAGGAGCTCCTACAGATAGAATGTGATATTCAGCGAATCCGCACGAATACATGCCATCAACGCATTAACATCCGTCAGCCTAGTAGAAGAAGGAAAGAGGATCTTTTGCAAGGCTTCCTAAAGCATACCTTGATAAACCGGAGCAAACTGAAGCAAGTCCCACAATGAGATCTTATTTGGAGTAACTTGAAGTTGCTTGACAAGATCGTAATCACTAGGTGCTTTAGTTGTAGGTTTAGGTGCTTGAGGAAGGCTTGGTTGTTTATTCATTCTATTCTTATAAGTATGGGCTATCGCTCTATAAGAGGGAGCCACAGGAATAGTAGGAGAGTTACTATTAAATGAAACACCATCAATAGAACAAACCCTTTTAGAAGAAGGACTAGCTGGAGTCACGTAAATGACTAGTCTCTTAGGCCTTTGAGGGGTAGCAGAGACATAGATCACATTTACTAAATCATCACAACTAGTAGGACAATTATTTGAATACATATTCTCAACATCAATCCAAACAAGATCAAATGTGCAATAGTTATTTGAAGGGACATTCTCAACATCAATCCAAGGAGAATCAGATGTGGAAGGAGATTCACCATGCACTAGTGCATCATCTCTAGAAGAGAGTGCACTCGAACAAAGATAGGATTCATCATTCACAAATGCATCATCTCTAGAAGAGAGTGCACTAGAATGAAAATTAGGTAAAGTAACATTAAGAAAGGTATCAATGATTTCCTCTTCTTGCAACAAGACATCCTTCTAAGTAGGAGAAATAGCATGAGAACTTGATCAAAGACACCAAGTGACATGGGTAGAGCCAAGTCACCATCACATGCATTAAATAGAATATCATTAACATTTTGGATAATATTAGACACATAACTAACAAAAGAAGATATTAAATCCATTACAATTTTTTTCGAAGAATAATTTTCTTCACATCGGGTTCACCAAAATGTGATATAGGGGGATTCGCTACTCATGAGTTCTCTCCACTTAGAGATCCTCACGGGGCGAACTGCCCTATATTACCTCAATGGAACATTGGCGAGAGTTCTATAATCTGAAAGAGCAGGTCACATAGGTTCTCTAGATAAACTGGCAGGCTCTCGGCCAGAGGACGCCAGCGCAGAAAGTGGATGACAGCGCGACGCGCTGGCATCTCGTATGGACCAGAGACCGAGTTTACCACAAAAAATAGCTAAGTGACTACTTCTATCCTAATTACTGATAATTTCCATAATGTGATAAAGTAATAGAATGCAATAGAACTACAATAAGATGAAGTAGAATTGATAAAGATAAGAAGAAGAAAGGAAATAAATACTTACGATCGTGCGAGTGATGAAGCTTCCACCAAATGAATGTCTTCAAAACCTGCACACAAGAGGAATAGAGAAATTTTTGGGTGGCTGTATAGGGGCCTGCCTCAGTTAGACCCCATTTTGGTGTTCCCACCTCCATGAATAGCTAGATAGATAGAGAAAAGTAGAAATGAAGTAAAGAGCACTAAAGCACTACAAAATAGTGTTATGCTACTCAACCAAGTAATAGAGGAGAGGAGTGAAAGCTTACCACCTCCACCAAGAGTGCTCAAGGCTAATGGGGGAGAAAATGAGAGGAACTCAAGCCTTTGCTCCAATGGTGTTTTGTTCCACACTTGCTCTATCGATGTAGTGGAGCGTTGATGTTGCTGCTATGAAGTGTAAAGTGTTTTTGCTAGTGTGATAGGTCGAATGTGAGCATTGAAACAAGCAACAAGCCAAAGAGTGCAAATAAACAACTTAAAACAACCTACACTTCAAGATTAGCCTAAGTTGGAAACAAAACAAGACAAAGCCACAAAATGGAACTTTATACCTTGCGTTGAGTCGATCCTTTGGTTGGCCCTTCGATCTTTGATGTGTATGCTCCTTGGATGGCAAGATGCAAGCTAGATGAGGATGTGAAGATGGATGCAAGTGGATGAAAATGTGAAAATGGCTAAGTGAGGTTGAGAAACAAAACTGCAAGAGTTTGGCTAGCACAAATGATCTCTCAAAATGAGAGAAAAGAGGGGGTATTTATAAGATTTTTGGGAAATCCTAGGGGAAATGGACGGTTGAGATTGATCCACCAAATATCAAGATGTAGGGCTAAGGTGAGTTGAAACTCACAAGCCCTCACATCTTGACATGTGGCATGTTAGCCCTAAAACAGTGGACATGGAAGGAGTGACATGCAATAGTGGATTCTTTTTGTCTCTCTAAGATAGTGAATCTCTCTATAATAGTTTCTTCTATTCTTCTTGGCTTGGAGACACCTGATAATGATCCTTTCTTCTTTTCTGGGCAACGGGCCCTTAATAGTGAGCCTAATTGTATTTGGTGTTGTTATTCATATATATGTGAGCTGATCCTCATTGTGGTTTTCCCCTTCTTAGGGTTTTTGATGTATATCTAGTGTTCTCTTGTGTATGGTCATGTTTGCATTATTGTTTAACATGTTTTACGTTCTTCTAATGCTTAATTAGGGTTTAAAGTTTGATAAGGGTTTGAAATTTAATGAGGGATTGAATTTTTTAATGTACAATTGATTCAACCCCCTCTCAGTTGTCCTATGCATCTAGCACTAACATGTTGTAAAAGGTTTTGAATAAGCGATCTAATGGATTGTAGGGTCTCGACCTCAATGGCCTCCTTCATAATGGAAGGGATAGTGATATGCTCAAACTCTAGTCTAGCAAGGGGTCTTGGTGCTTGGTTTTGTCCATGTTGTGCCCCCACTCTATCTTGTGTTGAGCTCTCACCTCTACCCTAGAAATATCAAATGACAAAGTAATTTTAGATCTCATCGAGGAAAAAATTTCAATAGAGTTTCCTCAAAAAATATTGTGGGATGCCATTGTTATTGCATGGAAGATGGTCAAACACCATCACCACCCATCTAAAAAAATATTCCTTATCCCTTGGTGGTGGCACCAATAGATAGGGAGCCTCTTTCAAGCACTGTGTATGGGTGTATTAGTTCTTGGGTTGGTGGACTACCCACACAAGTTAGATTTCAATATTTTTTGTTTTATTTACTTGTTGGATAGTTTTTCTTAAAAAAAATCTTTTTTCTTCCCTCTTTTTTGGCCATATGTTGATTTTCCCACTCATAGATACTATGTGAGAGACAATAAATTGTAGTGAACTGTAAAGGGTATACCTATGTGATTTTGTTCTTGATGGGTCTCTCAGCCTTCCAATTAAATTACTTCAAGTTCTCTTTTATTTTTTTTTATTTGCACTAATATATTTTATTGTGTCCTAGGAGGATGTCAAGGCAATGTGGGAGGGTTTTGTTGTGGTTGTTCTTTAGGAGGGTTTTCATTAATTAGTGAATGCAGGTTTTCATCTACTGATGGGGCATTCTCAATTCCTTGAAATTAAAGAAAAACTACTCAACTTTTTCTATCAATCTATTTAATTAATTTTTTACTTTAAAAATTAAAAATACTTACCTCTTTGACCTTGGCAACATCATGGTGGCATTTTGGTGACAATTCGGTGGAAAAATTGGTGAATAATAATCTATTACATAACATGAGTGCACTCTAAAAGGCTATGAACCAAAAAAGACTGATTTTAGCTCGGCCTCATATTTTTTCTTTAAAGAAAAACAGAACATGAACACATTATAATGTGCTTGCGTTATGTTCACTAGAGGAACAAAAAGTTGAATGGCCACTTTTTGGTCCCCCATCTCCCTACACATACCCTATTACAAGGGTTCATTTTTTTCATTTCCTTTCTAGAGACATTCAATTTCTATAGCTCTATAATTGTAAATAGGCTTTATGCCTCTATATTAATGAAAGCTATCAATTTTTACCTCTTCTTGCATCTCCCATTTTGTGCAAATGTTTGGCCTTCATGGTTTGATGAAAATTCCTATATTTTTGTACATGTATGTTGTGTGAAATTTGTTTGCAAGGACCATTTGTGGTTATTTTTTCCCCTTGAGTACTTGTCAAATGCTTTTCCCTCATATTTTCCTTAAGTAATCTTAAAATAGTGAAATATGTGAGTTTCCTTGGTGGCTTAATCAATATTTTATGTTGTAGTGAGTAGGAAGAAATACCATTTAATATAGGTAAACATCAACACCCTTTCCATTTCATGCATTTTCTCTTCCCCTTTTCCTTAGGAAACTCTTAGAATAGGTTTAGTTGTAGGATTATTCAGTACCGGTTTGGAACAATATTTTGCATCGAGAGTAGGTAGGGAACTAGCCCTTTATCTAGAGGCTTGGCTTCATTCAACAAGGTCCCACACCTTGAAGCCATTCCCATGTTTCATTGAGTAGCTATATTTAGAATCCAACTAAGGGTGCATCTTAGATTGACAATAGTACTCATCTAGAAGACTTTCAATTAAAAAATCTAAAATTTAAAATTCTTCATATTCAACCTTTATCATTGCAAGTTGATTTCTTAAATTTTGTAATTTTGCTATATGATCATTCATGTTATCTCCTCCCTTCATTTTCAAATGATTTAATTTCCTTTTAATGTCCATCACTTCTTTTTTTTTTGATCTTTCATACATTATTTGCAACGTTTCCCATATTTTCTTTATTATTTTTAAATCTTGAACATGAGGCATAATCCTTGAACTAATTTTCCATAAAATAGTAGCCTATATATATTCATATCTATTTTATCCTATTTTTCATGCTCGATTTCATCTATAGGTTTGTCTTCTATTGCTATCTCCCATAAACCTTTTATTCGTAGAATCAATTTCATCTCACATTTCTAATTTATATAGTTATAACCATATAATTTTGCACTAACCACAATATTTGAGAATTTAGATGAAGTCATAGCAAGAACATAATAAACTCCCCGAACACACAAACACAAAAGCTTAAAAAGAGAATCCTCTGCCAATAGACACAATTTTTTTTTATAATATAATTCCTTGTTTTTTTTTTTTATAGTATCGTTCCTTGATCTTGACTTACTTATAAAGAAAACAAAGGCTTTTGAAAATTTGTGACTTACAAATATAAAGGATAGGTTCATCAAACTCTTAACTTCAAGACATATTGTCAAAGATTACACGATGATAATTTCTTGATGCTAGATACTGGAGACGAACCTACATTGCCAACGATGGGGTGAGACAAATTAACTAGGTTTTTGAGCAGCTCAGGTACAAAACCCATAGAAGGGTTGATCACTTGAACATAGATAGCATGGGTATGCTGGCAAAGCCAGAATATCCTGTCATTCACACAAACCAATTTTTACAAATAGGATACATTTGGCTTACTGCCATCACCAACATTTCAATTCATGTAAACACATTATCATGATTGCTTCATTCAGGGTTAGGATGGGGGTCAGTGTTAAGGAATACAACAAAATCATAGGAGTGCAGATAAGGTGGGCGAACCATTCTGGAAGGTTCCCACTGGTTGTAGAGATGGAATCTTGTCTCGAGACATAGATGCCTTGACAAATCTTCTACCTGCCAATAGAGATTTCCCCCAACTTAAATCAATATTCACCAAAATCGAGTGCAGTGTGAAGGAACAATGTTTGTGATAATAGGTGAGCACGCCAACGACACAACCTGTTGTAGCTGTTGATATTTGATCATCATGAATAGTTGTTGAAACAAAAATTTTAAGAGAATGTTTTGATTGCTTGCTGGGTCAGCGGAGAAAAAGGAGAAAAGAGAGAAAATGTCAGAACATTATTACATTTCCAGCACTAAAGTGGAAGATGGAGGGGAAAATAACAAATCAATTTGTTTTCTCTTATTCTTTCACCCACGTTGCAAGAGAGACTTTAGGTTTTTCTGTTATAATGGCGATGAAAGTCTTCAGGCTTCACCCACATTGCAGGAGGTTTGTAAGTTGTTTGGTTTGCTGGCATACAGAGAACATTAAGGGCACGTTGCAGAGGTTTTGTGAGATGAAAGTGACATATTCAAAGGGTTTTCACGCATGCTACCAAGTTACAAGCCTTGCATATCGCCACATCACAACAGGTGCAATAAATATCTCTCCGACCTTTATCCTTTCATATCTGTTCAGATTCTTGTTTTGCTTGGAATTCATGCACAGATGTGCATTTAGTGATGTGTTGAGAGGAGTCCCTCATAAAACCTTGGGAGAAAACCCTATAATTTTAGAGGTCTAGCTTGGTTGAAATCTGTACAAGGTTTGAACTAGTCTTTAGAAATAAGGTTACAGGCAATAAATGTTATATTGTTTGAACTGCTGTCTTTCAAAAGATTGGTAAACTGTAGATAAACCCTTGTCACGGTCCGAGGGGCATATGGCAAATTCACCGTCAGCAATTCACCGATGGAAAATTCACGGCCAACAATTCACCACCATGACAATTCACCGCATGAAAAATTAATTGCATGAATTTTTGGCTGTTAATTTCCCATGGCGGTGAATTGCTGGTGGCGGTGAATTTTCCCACAGTGAATTGTTGATGGTGAATTTTCCATCGGTGAACTGCTGATGGTGAATTTTCCTAGAGCCAGTCTGAGGATATAATGAGAGGTATTCAATACAATGGGGATAGCTAAACATAGAAAGGGCAATCTGCAATGACATTTAGGAACATCAAAAATCTCCCAACATAGATTCATGGCATTTTTTATGGTGACAGTCCTAAACAGAGGGCAGAGCCGTGACAGTTGAAGGATGCGGTTGAAGTGGTTGCTAGGTGAGACTAGAAGTAGCAAAGGGGATTGGTTAACACAACCATGAAGGACATATGGGTTTGTGTCAAAGGTCTGGAAGTTAATATTGGATAGATATTTCTGATGTAGAGAGATAATAACAGCAGAACAATTCTTGCTAGATGTTGTAGTTACAAGTGCCCTACTAGGCAGACATGCAAATGTGGAAGCTTGGACAAGGCATGTTCACATTTTAAATTTGTTCATCAAAGAGTTGCAAAAGGTGTGTGTAGTAAAGAAAGTCATTAAGAAAAATATTCAAGCTCAAGAGATCCACATTGGTGTTATAATATGACTTCGTGAAAATGATGAAGTGTCATATAATTTGATTCTTCTAAGAATTTCTAAATCACAGAGCAAATGTTTTGTTGAAAATGCAACACTAGAAGGTGAAACTGATTTGAAGTCAAGATTCAAACCTCCTCCTTGTTTTGGTCTCACTCCAGATCTATTGCATAAAATCAAAGGGTGTCATTGAGTTTCCAGATCCAAATAAAGATACAAGAAGATTCGATGCAAATCTAAGACTTTTTCCACGTTTTATAAATAAGGATGCATGCATGTTAACTATCCAGAATACATTGCTACAATCCTGTTATCTGAGGAATTCAGAATGGGCATATGGAGTAGCTTTTCACACTAGCAATGAAACAAAATTGGGCATAAGCAAAGGTCTACCAAAACCTAATCTTACTGTTGTAGATGCAATGACTGAACAATGGCAGGAAATACTATTTGAATTAGTGAGTGAGGATCTCAAAGAGAGGCATCAGGACAATGTTCAGAAATTGCAGGCCAAAGACAAATGAAGGTAGGCAGTGCAGTACAGTTGGAGGAGACAGTCAAATGCCAAGTGCAAAAGGAAGTTTTAATGCTCCAAACCTATGTGACAGTCTCACAAGATGTTCAAGGGAGAATTATAGAAGAAATTCTGCCTTGAGTCACAAAATTAGAGGACAGTCATCATGAAGTTGTCAATGACACAATCCTATTTAAAAAAGTGCTATGACAGTTCATTGCAAAAGTAAGGCAGTCCTTGAAGGGGAACATTCAAATGAGACATGATAATGTGAAGTATGCAGGGGTAAAGGATCATGAAGACTGTGATCATAATGAGTAGATGGTAAAACTTACGTGAAGAGTGGTGTAAACCACAGTTGAAGGTGATACTCCACTTTGACACTGTGCATATGGGACTATTTGTCTGTGCCATACACCAAGACCCTTCTAAGGTGAAGTATCCATATCTGATCCACTGGCAGTGAAACACTGGAGAGCAGGTAGAGTACTGACATTTGGTGCATGAGATATAGCCACACTACTACAGAAAAGATTTGTATAGCTATATATACTCAGTTTGTTTCAAGTAGTGCTATGTACAGGAAGAAATAGTGGTGCCTTAAACCAGATTAGTGATATTGAAAATGATGAATACCAAGGGTATTAACTCCTGTGCGCTCAGTATTTCAGTATTTCAGCCCCCATACTAAAAGGATCTTTTTGTAGGCAGCCCACTGGTTTTCTAAAGGTAGCTCATAGGGTTATGGTAGTGCTTTAGGGGTTCCATGTGTAGAGTGCTCAGGAAAACATGGTGCTCATTTAGCAGATTTGCTGCTCAGTTCTGATACAAGAACACATAATACCTCAGATTTAGTTTATTTGCTCCAAAATTTATGATTTAAAATTTGAGATTTAGTGTAAGGTCACATGGAGGGGGGGGGCTTCCTAAAAAAATTCAGTGGGTTTATTTGCAATTGGACTGCCCAAGTCTATGCCTCTAGGATATTGATCACAATGATAATGGAGTGTGGAAGATTGTATAGGTGCAGTTATGTGAAAAAAGTGGAAGAGTAGGATTACAAACCTTGGTACAATGAATGACCTGCCCTAAATCACAGAATATGACAATCTTAAAGTAAATGAGAGATATGATAGATAGTAAATGTTGCAAGGATGTGAAAAAGATTATGAAAGGTAATAAGAACAAAAGTCTATGCATTTTTAAATGTCACTAAGTCTCATGCCTACTTTGAAGAAAAATATGTGAAGTTTTCCTCTGAAGTTTTCTAGGATTAGCTTTCCTTGTTTCAGCTACCTCCACAATAAAAAGAGATGAACTGAAGACAGTCAGCAAGCAGAGGGTAGCCATGACAAGGAGATCATAGTGTTCTTTTCAAGAGGGCAGACCTATAATGAATGCTGTGCAATTTTCCAATTGTGAAGTGGCAGTTTAAATGTATGACAGCTATGAGATTAAAATCCTTGGCTGGAGGTAGAACAAACCACTTTAATCCTAGTGTTTCAAGGGCAGTTTAGACATGCATATTATGAAGTGCCAGTAAGGTCTGAGTTTCATGAAATGAAGGTAGAAGGCAGTGGACACCAAATGAAGGCATGACAGTCCTAGAGGACAATCTGATGGTAGTCATGTGCCCTACAGGACAGTCATGAACAAAAGATAGTGGTCCACAACACTCTAACATGTTTGCAAATAAGGATGAGGACAGTGCCTTTAAAAAGAGCCATCCTTAGTCTATTGATTACTGACAGTGCCTGCAACCTGTATATGTTGATAGTAATGAGGTAGAGAGGTCAATCTATGACATTATGTTAAAAAAGATGATAGGGGTTTCAAAGACTTTAAAAGGACAGTGTCATGTCATAGAGCATCAGTAAAACAGTTCAAGGAGATAGTCTACAAGGAAAAGCAAAAAATACTGTATAAATGACAGTGTTTTGACCAAAATATTGGCAGTCAATATAGCTCTTATGACAGTTTACATTGGAAGTAAACAGTATGTTGATATTACAAGAATGATAAGATGTATGGTCTAAAGGAGTTCTTGCATAATTAATAGTGTAAACATAGGAATATACAACTCAAAAGGACACGCTGAGAGTAGATCATAAAGTAATGAAGCTTTAAATTCCATGATGGTCATCAGAACTACTTTTCTCAAGGAAGCATAAGATATGATAGTGCATACATGTCTCTTGAAAAGGTTAAGTGACAATCCAAAAGGGTGACAATTAGATTGAAGAGCAGTCTTTCAGTCTTTAGAAGACATTGTCATTCCAAAAGGGCAGTCAACAGTTTTGAAGTGACTTCAAAGAAGAGAAATCCACCACAATCATTAAAGGTGTTTCAACAAAAGTATTTAAGCAGTCACAAGGCAGAGATGATGACCTGTGAATACCTTAACAATGATGGTACAAATGAGCAAGTCATCAAAGGACACCTAGTATCCATCATGGAAAGAGCAAGACAAGGTGATTGGTTAAGGTGAATATGCATTGAAGGAGATTATCCTACACCCTAAGGAGTTCCAATTCATTTTAAACTAATTCAAATCATATCCTACTTGTATGCAAGTGGCATTTTTGAGGCATTATGAGCAGTTGGGCAGGTTGCAGGCATATAGGGGCAGTTAGAGAAGTAGGACAATTGGCTGAGAGAAGATAGGGCAGTTGGGACATCTCCAAGCATCTAGGAAACATTTTCACAAAAGGAGCTCGAGTGATAAAGACTTTTAAACAACTGCCATCATGAAATAAGTTTTAAAAGGAGTAAACGTAGGAGGCATTTCCTAAGCACCCAAATGAGGTCAAACCACCAGGTCAAAGCATTAAGTGTCTTTTAATAATCCTTAATGCCTATCCTACTTTTCCTCCAGCGTAGGATAGGTAGACAAAAGGGAGGTTTAGTTTCATTTTGTGGTTAGTTCTTTCACTTTGACAAAGCATTGTAAACTTGACTCAAAGTTTCCTTTTGGTCATATTGACATTGTAACTTAGATTTTCAGTTTTAGACTGAAATAAAGCATTGTAACAATTCATTTTCAGAGCATTTCTTTCAATCATGGCAGATATATGTTATACTTTGTACTTTCAAGAGCATCTTCCTTTTTCCATCAGTAAGTTAGATTAGGTGATATAACCTAAGGGAATCAACTCTCTCTAGAGGTTCTTTTTCGTCATAGGTGACCCACAAACCTAGAAAAGATCCCACGTTTCATTAGTAGGTTGAGTTTTGCAACTTGACCAGGGTGCATACTTTACTGATAAAAGTAGCATCTGTTAATTTTTTGGATTTTTGAATGATGTGTATCCACCCTTTTTAATTTGCATAATCTTGAATATAGGTTTCTCTAGTATTATTGATTATGTTAGTTATGATGTGTATTCCCCTTCATCATGCTGTCATGGTTCTACTATCCAATTATGTAGCAACTGTAGATACTCGAAATTGTCCTAGCTCACGAGCAACATTTTAACACTAATTATCATCCTATTCCTAATGATTAAATAGTGTTCAACTATTTAATTATTATCTAATTTCATATCCTACTATTAATTCGATGATTTTATATTATTTAATTAATTCACTTTAATCTCATTCTTCTTTGATTAATTAATTAAATAAATAAATATTATTTATTTATTTACAACCCTAATTATCTTTATTCTTCTAAAATAAATAAATAAATAAATATTATTTAATTAATTATCCACTTTCCCACTTTCAAAATTAAATAATTATTTAATTATCATAAATTCCTCAAATATTAATAATTATTTAATTATCATAAATTCCTCAAATATTATCCACTCATCAATAATAAATAAATTTAATTATTTATTTATTAAATCCCACTTGCACATTCCTTTGATAATTTATTTATTCAATTAATTATTAATCTCATGTATTTCCACATTGTTTCTAACAAAGAATTTCTCTAAGTTGACTAAATAATCAATTTTAGTCTACTGATCAATCAAATTAGTTCACTCCCACATACTGTGAGTTAATGAAGTAATCATTTCCCTTAACTAGTTCATCCAAACAGTTAACTAAAATCATTCAACCAAGTGCATGTCCAGTTAATTGATCAATCAATTCCTCTCATTGATCTTCTACCCTTGATCTCTTCATTTCTTCTTTCGATCTTGATCGTCTATCCAAATTAGACTTTTCTATACAATAGACCTTCATTACAATTTAAAGGCTAATCACAAATCTTTGATATTTTACATTCTTTATCATATTTAGTATTCATTTGAGGTTGAAGCAATATAGTGCACACATAATTTCTAAGAGGAAAGGAAAAATGGAAAAGAACAATGGAGATAAATCAATCTTGACATAAGGAAGGTATATGCTTTTTGATATTAAATTTCGTTTCTCATGTTGATTGTGCTTCATTGATAGATTAGAATTGGATTTGCTCGAATCTATATAGTTAGTGGTTCTTATTTCTAATTCTTGCATGTTTGATCTGTTGTAAGTATTAAGGTGTTGTCATTGATGTCAACTGGTTAATTGATTGTCAATTGGTTGCTGCTGTCATTGATGTCATGAACGATGGTTATTGGTTGTATATGTTGAGGATATTGAGAAAATTGTAATAAAGAAAGGTTGCAGGTATTCATTGTTTGCTCCGGGTTTTGCTCCGAGATTTGCTGCTATGCTAGTAAGGATCTGATATATTGTTCATGGTTGCTAGAAGGTGCTATATCCAAATTTTGGGTTTCTGGATCATTATTTAGTGTGAGATATGTTCACCAGTTGTGAACCATGCTTTTTTGTGTATTTGGTTGTGGTTTGGGAGAAATGTAGTTGCTCTAGATTTCTCTGTTTTGTGGTTTTAGGACTTGTGGAAATAAGCTGATAAGATCATGTTCAATTTAATTTTGTTATCTGGAAAGACTAGATCATGTTAATGTTGTGTGTGCTTAATTGTTTATGTGTTTTACACATGTATTGTAAAAACCCCATCTCGGGCACAACATTTTTATTTTTTTAAAACAAAGCATAACTACCAAATCAATCAACCAACCAATCATATTCCATGTAAATAAGAAGTGTTAATTTTAATAGCTCTGCATTCATCATGGTGTCAACAAAAATCAATAGCACTACTTATGGTTACTCTCAACCCTTGGTAAGGTTCCAAGGACAAGGTCTTTCCTAGACCTACAACCTAAGCCTCGAGGGTTCGTGATGACCCTGCCTACTATCCCCTCATGGGAATCAGAGGCATTGTAGTTCGCCCCACAATGACAGAGGGAGTTCAATCTATCCTCTTGTATGAGATCTATTATCTCACCTTAACCCTTGACTGTTAATTAAGCGTAAGTCATCACTTAGTTAATTATAATATAATAATAATAACTTTTCCATCAAGTGTTGGGTCCATACCAAACATTTCCAAGCATTAGTGTACAAACATTTACAATATTCACAATGGGCATATCATACCATAATCCCAAAGATCATTCACAACATGTAAGTCATGAGCATACCTCCATATACACAAGTTGATTAACTCGTACATGTCACTAGTATAACAATGACTGGATCATGCACAAATCATAATTATAATGATGATTAATTCATGCGTACATGACAAGTACAACAATGATTGTCTCATACACATCACATTTATATTAGTGATTGGCTCCAACATATATCACAAATACATAGTGACACATCACAATGGTTGGCTAACACATGTCTATAATGCATCCTAGATAGAAAGAATATCGGTGCACTGCACACTACATTGTGGGTCCTATCCTTCCACTGGTCTTCTGCACCATTGGACAAATGGGAAGAGGATTCAGTGCATTCCATACTACACTGCGGGTCTGTCCTCAACTCCATAAGGCTAAGTATATAGTTTGACAACTGGGAGAGGATTTGGTGCATCCCATACTACACCGCGGGTCCTTCTACCATCCCAAGGGTGTCCCCAAGCAGTGAACCTACCAAATCCCGTGGATTCCATCTACAATCACCTATAGGCCACTGGCGACAAGTTTGTCCACCTAGGAGGAAGTAGCTTCTGACATATACCACCTTATGACTTTAGTGATATTGTTAGCTATCTTCTTCATAATCCTGGATAACACTTAGCATTAGTCACTTCTATGCTTATTAGTGACAGCCAGTGAACCCTCTCAATATGCGGTTAGCCCCATATTACCATTACCTGCACAGGTGGGTCCCTACCCGTGCAACCGCCACGACTGTATCATAACCAGGGTAGCCTGCTACCTTCACCTCAGTGAACTAGGTGAATGCTGACTAATCCCTAGCAGTAACCCAAACATTGGTCATTGACACGGTCCAATGACTATCTACCACTGCTCAAATATCTTGGAGGTTCACCCTTGGGCGAGTCATACATAACATGAATCACAATATCATTCCATAGATACACGAGCCTATACATAAACACATAGATATGGAGTTGAATTACAAAGACACAAGAGATACATGGAACCAACACGAGATGGACTTTACCCATCATATACATATAATCAAATGCCCATTATAAAGTAGTTAATCTTCACTTATTATATAAAAGCATATTATGTATTAAATACACAATATTAAATTCCCTTAACTTCTTCGTACCCATCCAGTACCCATTTCAGCCTCAAACTAAAGGTTATGGAGGAGGAAAGGTCCAACCAATTAGGAGCAATCCCAACCCTTGGAGTTAACCCCCCTTAGATGCTCCCCCTACGGACCAGAAATCATAGGGCCATCCTTCACCCAAGGACCGCCTATGATTCTACTTCCAAACAGGTCAAAGTCACACGTAGTTCTCCTAACAAGGTCTCTCAAGGATACATATGCACAAATTCCCAATTGAACCATTATTATTCATAAACTAACTTGAGCGTCCTATGGATTCTCTTATCCACCTATGGGCTAGGCTTATTAACCAACACGAAATTATCTTACTCACACAAAGCCGTAATTTCATTTGAAATTCACATAATAGATTATGTTAGAGTAATAAGTTATTTCACTTAATTAATTACATCATATTGGTTAATTAATTAAGTCACTTATCACTTTAGTTACTTAAGCTAAACTTAGACACATTAATAATTAATTATTTATTAATTATTAAGTGTGCACACTAGGGTTTCCCTTTTAGGTTTCCTTTAGGGTTTCTTGATCTCCTTCATAAGGATTGATCTCATTGTAATTATTTGATTATCTTAATGCATTTTTCAGCTTGAAGCTTGTAGAGCATCTTTGTTGTTCTATATATTCTTATTTCTTTGTGATAGGTTATTGCATGCAGGTGATTCTTTGGGTTTGTGAAGTTGGGTTTGTCAACTTCTTTATGGTATCAAAGCTTTAGATTTGTAGCTGCCTGTTTGTTTTTTGAAGGATATTGCCTTACAGTGATTTTTAAGTGCAAGGGTTTCATTTAGGCATCTGTTTGCGAGATCTGGGGGTAGCCATTTTTTTTGTGCATTTTTGGGCAAAACGGATGTCGCCATCACTTTTGCAACACCCAAAAACCCTCAGATTGCCTGCCATTTTGCTCAAATATGAGCAATTGCAACGAAATGATTTTTTTTTGAAGGGCACGTAGATTCGTACAGATCTGTGCCCCATTTTGTCTCAATTTTTATGCAGGTGCATAGGTATAGGGTTATCAAATTTTTTATTCCGGTTTTTTATTTTCTTTCTAGAATTTTTTTTAAAAAAAGGGACAAAAAGAAAAAGAAATCAATTTTTTTTTTGAAAAAAACAAATAAAAAAAAGGAGCATTTATTGCTTTGCGCAAGGGTTTGTACCCTGCGCAGGAAAATTGTACCAGTGTGGGCCCTTTGCTACTGCACCAACGGCTTTAATAACCATTGACAGTCCATAGAGACCCTGCCGCTGGCTATTAAGAGTCGGCTGGTGGTAAAAATAACAGCGAATCCCTATAAAATCTGGCAAGCTTCACATTGTAGGCCCCCAAATCAACCGACTAGCGTCCTTTCTGCACTCTCAGGTGGCGCAACCTCCCAAGTGGTTGACAAAATATTCCGTCGGCATATTCTCTACACAACATATTTTATATGATGGTCATCAAATTTTTCTCGAGGGCATTTTTTTCTGTGATGACCAGATGACCGTCAAATTTATGCTCGTGAAGTGATGACGTCAACGGCCATACGACCCTCCTTGCCCCTCTCCTAGCCCTGATTTTCCCTAAAGGAGTAGTTTTTATTCTTTTTGGCATAACTTGGACATATAGAGTCGAAATCGGGCAAACGAGATATCGCCAAAAAGCTGGTTCTGAGTACTATCTAGTGGTACAGTTTTTTTTTAGTATTTTTTTGTTTATCTACATTTATTGCTGTTTGAATTCATATGCTCATTTATGGCTTCCGAGCTCATAACTTTTTCCCGTGATCTCTAATTTTTGCAATCTTTGTGGCGTTGGAAAGGTATTGAGGAGCTCTACGTTGCTATCCATGCACTTTTTGCTATATCTGTCCCAGGTTGATCATTAGTCCAAATTTGGCCCGATGGGTGTTTTGAATATTACTTGGATATTTTGGCAGTTGGGAGGGTGCAACTTGAATCTTTTCCCTTCATTTTAGTATTACATCGTTCAATAATCTACTATTGCTTTATAAATTCCAGGGTTGTTCTAGTTTGTGAGTTTTCTATTGTTCCGTGGCATTGGGTCTATTGTTGCTTTATTATGATTCCTTAGTCAATCAATGATTCTCATCTGTTTCAGCAGCAAACAAAAGTATATTTCCTTGCTTGTCGGATTCAGGTTCCAGTGTCACTCCATAGTGTTCTTTCAGTGCTTCTATGCAACAGGTCATCTCATTATAGGGGGGTTTTGTCCCACTGGGTTTTCTTCTCTACCTCATTCTTGCATTTGTAAATGGGTACCTGATTAGGCCTTGTTGTTGGGACCCATCTTTGCTTTCATACATCTTTCCTTAGTGTTTTAGCTACTTCTTAAGTTCATTTTAAAGGGGGGTGTTAGAGTAATAAGTTATTTCACTTAATTAATTAATTACATCATATTGGTTGATTAATTAAGTCATTTATCACTTTAGTTACTTAAGCTAAACTTAGGCACATTAATAATTATTTATTTATTAATTATTACGTGTGCACACTAGGGTTTCCCTTTTGGGTTTCCTTTAGGGTTTCTTGATCTCATTGTAATTATTTGATTCTCTTAATGCATTTTTCAGCTTGAGGTTTGCAAAATATCTTTGTTGTTCTATACATTCTTCTTTCTTTGTGATAGGTTATTGCATGCAGGTGATTTTTGGGGTATGTGAAGTTGGGTTTCTCAACTTCTTTAGATTCAATATGGAGGTTCTTATACTCAAGGGGTCAATCTATATCTTGTAGTCATCATAAGGCTTCTCCCCAATGCCCAAATACCATATTAGAAATTATATAACATGTCTTATTTTGCATTAAGTTAGGAGGATAAAATGACACTTAAGGAACATATGACCCATATTGCCATTATGATAGTATTTCCTAAATGGTCCATAATCATATGCCTCTTAATATCATCTTAATATGATGCTTTATCTAATATTTTCAATATTGCAATTATTTAAAATCTCATAGTTTTACTAAATTAAAAGCCACATTGATATTAAGCCTAGGAAAGATGAGTAATAACTATTTGACATTAATATTATTTGTATAATAATAGCATCATAGCCCTAATTAATGTTTTCCTTAATGCCAAGCTTGCTAGGGGCTCTTCACCATATGAAAACAGTCTAAATTGCATGATAGTAGTTATGATCTAGACACTTTTCTTAGCCATGGGTTGACAAACATATTGATTACACAAACTTCTTATGCCACTAACAAACCTAATCTTGTAGGTAAGGTTCGCAGATTTTCCAAGATGAGACATCAAGCACTTTATTGAGGTACATCATATCATGTAGCTATATTGTTATCATACCATAATTGCAACGTCTACCATTACTAGGTTATACCAAATTCTCTAATAGAGGTGATACCTTGATAAGGATACAAAACATGTGCTTATTTACTGCTACCTTATCAGGCATACTAGGAATTTATTGAATTTCACACTAAGGCACATAAATTTATTCAATCTGTACATAATTATTATTATAAAAATTTAAAACATATTATCACTAATCATGATGTATCATAATTGCACCCATTATGACGGAAATATGTCTTCCAAGTTATTAGAGGTTATCATTCTACAGGTCCCATGCCTTTATTAATACCTAAGCCAATATTTCAAATTATGATTGTAAAATATAAATGCCCAACCAGCATAGTTTGGAGAGCAAATAATATGTTTATTTCTAAGAGAGTAATGTGACCCATTAAATATATCTCCATCGAAGGAACAGAATACATAGCAATGTTTATTTATATATATTGATGCATGTACGTGGACACCCTTAAGCACATTCATATATGTGTGTGACTCCTCCCTCCCCCACAAATATATGACACTCAAGCACTTGCGTATCTGTGTATAGTGTAAACAAGAGCTTCATGATTTTTCTTTCCCAACAATATTGACTGGTGTAATTTGAATTGAAGCATTAACCTTATTCTACTTCTTGTCATAAAATATAATTTAAATGAAAATAACGTATCTGATGGGGATATTGTATGAGTACGAAGTAGTAGCCTACTCCAGGAATCCAAGCTCCTTTAATGGCCCAAATTTGGGGGATGCCATTGAAGATGTGGAGTCTTGCTTTTCTTTTTCTACGCCAACAAATCCCATTCCTCTCACCTTACTCTGCCTTCCTCCATCTTATCTCCTATGCATTCTCTTTTTCCTTCATTTTTCCCTCTCTGTGTACCTTATTTTACATCTCTTCTTGCTCTCCATTCCAACGTAGGCAGAAAGATTCTATTAAGGGTGGTGTGGTTTGCATTTTGTAGTTGTCATCTGCCCCTACATAAATGTTTCTAAGGCTTTTTCAAAGAACGAATCTGTGAGCCCTCTCCCACCTGAATCTGTTTCCTGTCCTACCCATGTATCCTCTTACTCGAGCTTCATGGTTTTTCCCTTTCCACTCACTCTTCCCATTGAACCAATCTTCTGCTCTCCTCTCCACGCGCCTACACTTCCTGTCCAAAATAGCGCATGTATCCAGATGAAGGGGAGGCGAGGGTTTTTTTTTTTTCAGTGATTTCCCAAGTGCCCTCTTTTTCCACACGGCTTGAAGTCTTCCTCCAAAATATCACGCCTCTGTTTCACACGTTTTTCTCCCAATAGCGTGTCCATAATTCCTCTAACCGTTGTGCCTTACTAGTTGCCCGTATTCTATTCCAAAAGCTTCCCATTTAGCACAGTTATGCTGAGTATTATTTTTCACTTGCCACTTGCATTTGCTTGAAATTTTCCGTTGCTTTGTATCTTCCCCATGACAGAGCACAAAAACCATCGATTTTTGAGGGTTGTGAGTCTCCTTCCCTCTGCCTTTTCTCTTGCAACATTTTTCTCTCTTTCTTCCCCTCCCAGACTTGAATGAATAGATACGGGGAGGTCGTGGGGGTTCAATTATGCCTCGAGCCTTTTCTTTTCACGCAACCTACTGAGTTGGGCCCTCCAAAGATAGGAATGCCATGCTAAATTAATGAAACAACCCATCTTCTCTTTCTATGTCCTGACTTTGCAATGAATTTGTCTCCTATTTTCATGTGGAAATTAGACGAAAGGGGTGAGGATACCATGTATGCACGTGAACATTGGAGGAAACGGTTGGGGTGCCATACCTCATTTAATGTGTCCTTTTTCAACGCCATGCCTCCTATGCTCTATCTTTCTTGCTGGGTCACGACCTTGGTGATTTCTTTTGTTTTTAAATTCAATTTTTATTTATTCAAGATCTCATCAAATGGGCCTATCGTGGGGATGTGACATCCTTCCTCCCTTGGAATAAGCCGTCCCGACTTATTATAAAGTTGCATCTATTAATTTTATTGCTTTAGCTATACTCCAATCATTTGATTCTTTAGTCTTATTTTCTTTTGACCTCTCAGGTTTTCAATTTGTGGCTTTTATATGCCACTTCCTTCAAAATTTTGGGTTATTTCCCAATTTATATGCTTTGGAACCTAATATCATTGCTTCTGAGGGTTTTTTTTTTTAATCTGATCATTTTGGAATAAATTTATATATTATTTAAGAGGGTGGACAATAAATTATACCCTCGAGCAAGCATTTTTTTTTCACCCAATTCAATCCTCCATTTTAAGTTTATGTATTGATTTGTCTTAAGAAATGTTGATATTATGCCATTAGGTACACATATTTACCAATAACTGCTACAAGGTGCCAAGTACAAATCATAAAGCACGTCATACAATCTCTCGTTGTGGTCCCATGGCCCTAGCTAGGTCACTCACTAGGTGGATTAACATCACATATCATAATGTCCCAACATTAGTGAAATTTCAATTTAAGCATGTTTATTTAACCAAGGATACAATTACAATTCAAGGTGTTCTTTGTAAGTCATTATTCATAGGCTTCAAATTGTGCCAATTGTAGTGCATGTTCATTTCCAAAGCCATAGAATATTTGTTTGTAAGGGCCATGCATATAAGTTGATGCATAATAGCCTCCACCCACCTATCATTTCCCTTACACACTTTATCACAATTGATAAGCATTTCTTTTGGGCTTATTCAAACTCATATCTACATTATCCAATACTTAGGTAGTTACAACCAACCCATTAAGGGTAACATTAGCTCTATCTTTGATACATAATAACCCATTAAAACATACACTCTTAGTTATTTGTAGTTAATATTCCTAGTAATTCATGTTCCTACCATGAGAAGTTTTTTAATACTCTCAAATATGCAACAACATTAGGATAAATAGAAATCATAAACTAACATAACCTTCCGCCGCACACTCTAATTTTCCTTTACAATTCATATATCCAACATTCCATTTTTCATACATTTCTGTTTTCTTCATTAGGACTAGCCATACATCTCATGAGCTTAAAATTCCATTTAAAAGTTCAAGTCAACTACTCTCATACCAAGAGAACAACTTAATTATGGTCGACTAGTAGTGCAGGACAATGTACCTTATCCAAAGTCAATCGAGCTTCATATGTCCAGTGTTTAAACCTGGTTGCTCTGATACCAATGTAAAAACCCCATCTCGAGCACAACATTAAAAAATAAAATCAAAGCACAACTACCAACTTAACTAACCAATCATATTCCATGTAAATCAGAAGTGTTAATTTCAATAGCTCTACATTCACCATGGTGGCAACAAAAATCAATAGCACTACTTATGCTTACACTCAACCCTTGGTAAGGTTCCAAGGGAAAGGTCTTTCCTAGACATACAACCTAAGCCTCGAGGGTTTGTGATGACCCTACCTACGTATCCCCTCATGGGAATCAGAGGCACCGTAGTTCACCCCACAATGACAGAGGGAGTTTAATCTCTCCTCTTGTATGAGATCTATTATCTCACCTTAACCCATGACTGTTAATTAAGCGTAAGTCATCACTTAGTTAATTATAATAGAATAGTAATTTTTCCATCAAGTGTTGGGTCCGTACCAAACATTGCCAAGCATTAGTGTATAAACATTTACAATATTCACAAGGGACATATCATACCATAATCCCAAAGATCATTCACAACATGTAAGTCATGAGCATACCTCCATATACACAAGCTAACTAGCTTGTACACATCACTAGTATAATAGTGACTGGATCATACACAAATCATAAGTATAATGATGATTAGCTCATGTGTACATCACAAGTACACCAATGATTGTCTCATACACATATCACATTTATATTAGTGATTGGCTCCAACATATATCACAAATACATAGTGACACATCACAATGGCTGGCTAACACATGTCCATAATGTATCCCAGATGGAAAGAATATCAGTGCATTGCACACTACACTGTGGGTCCTATCCTTCCACTGGTCTTCTGCATCATTGGACAAATGGGAAGAGGATTCAGTGCATCCCATACTACACCGTGGGTTCGTCTTCAACTCCATAAGGCTAAGTATATAGTCTGACAATTGGTAGGGGATTTGGTGCATCCCATACTACTCCACAGGTTTGACCACCATCCCAAGGGTATCCCTAAGCAGTGAACCTACCAAACTTGGTGGATTCTGACTTCAATTCCTATAGGCCATTGGTGACAAGTCTGTCCACCCAGGAAGAAGTAGCTCTCCACATATACCACTTTGTGACCTTAGTGATATTGTCAGTTATTTTCTTCACAATCCCGGGTAACACTTGGCATTGGTCACTTCCATGCTTACCAATGACAGCTAGTGAACCCTCTCAATACAGGGTTATCCTTGGATTATTGTTACACAAACGGATGGGTCCCTACCCGTGCAACTGCCACAACCGTATCATAACCAGGGTAGCTTGCTACTTTCACCTCTGTGAAGTAGGTGAATGTTGACTAATCCCTAGCAGTAGCCCAGACATCATTCATTGGAACGGTCCAATGACTGCCTGCCATTGCTCAAATATCCTGGAGGTTCACTCTTGGGCGGGTCATACGTAACATGAATCACAATCTCATTCCACAGATACACAGGCCTATACATAAACACATATATATGGAGTTGAATTACACAGACACATAAGAGATACATGGAACCAACACGAGATGGATTTTACCCATCATATACGTATAATACGATACCCATTATGTATTATATAAAAGCATATTATGTATTAAATACACAATATTAGATTCCCTTAACTTGTTCATACCCATCTGGTACCCATTTCAGCCTCAAACTGAAGCTTATAGAGGAGGAAACACCCAACCAATTAGGAGAAACCCCAACCCTTGGAGTTAACCCCCCTTAGACCCTCCCCCTATGGACTTGAAGTCACAGGGGCATCCTTCGCCCAAGGACTACCTACGTTCCTGCTTCCAAACGAGTCAAAGTCATGTGTAGTTCTCCTAACAAGGTCTCTCAAGGATACCTATGCACAAATTCCCAATTGAACGAACCTATACCATGTCTCTCCATACAATTATGTCAAAATTGAACTTCACCACCATTATTATTCATAAACCAACTTGAGCGTCCTATGGATTGTCTTATCCACATATGGGCTAGGCTTATTAACCAACATGAAATTATCTTGTTCACACAAAGCCATACTTTCATTTGAAATTCACATAATAGATTCAATATGGAGGTTCTTATACTTAAGTGGTCAATCTATATCTTGTAGTAATCATAAGGCTTCTCCCCAATGCCCAAATACCATATTAGAAATTATATAACATGTCTTATTTTGCATTAAGTTAGGAGAATAAAATGACACTTAAGGAACATATGACTTGTATTTCCATTACGATAGTATTTCCTAAATGTTCCATAATCACATGCCTCTTAATATCATCTTAATATGATGATTCATCTAATATTTTCAATATTGCAAGCATTCAAAATCTCACAGTTTTACTAAATTAAAAGCCACATTGATATTAAGCCTATGAAAGATGAGTAATAACTATTTGACATTGATATTATTTGTATAATAATAGCATCATAGCCCTAATTAATGTTTCCCTTAATGCCAAGCCTGCTAAGGGCTCTTCACCGTATGAAAATAGTCTAAATTGAATGATAGAAGTTATGATCTAGAAACTTTTCTTAGCCATGGGTTGACAAACATATTGATTACACAAACTTCTTATGCCACTAACAAACCTAATCTTATAGGTAAGGTTCATATATTTTCCAAGATGAGACAACAAGCACTTTATTGAGGTACATCATGTCATGTAGTTATATTGTTATCATGCCATAATTGCAACATCTACCCTTACTAGGTTATCTCAAATTCTCTAATAGAGGTGATTCCTTGATAAGGATACCAAACATGTGCCTATTTACTGCTACCATATCAGACATACTAGAAATTTATTGAATTTCACACTAAGGCACATAAATTTATTAAATCTGTACATAATTTCTCATAACCATTATTATTAGAAAAGTTTAAAACATATTATTACTAATCATGATGTATCATAATTGCACCCATTATGACGGAAATGTGTCTTCCAAGTTATTAGAGGTTATCATTCTATAGGTCCCCATGCCTTTATTAGTACCTAAGCCAATATTTCAAATTATGATTGTAAAATATAAATGCCCAACCACCATAGTTTGGAGAGTGAATAGTATGTTTATTTCTAAGAGAGTAATGTGACCCATTAAATATAACTCCATCGAAGCCTGAACAAAATACATAGCAATGTTTATTTATATATATTGATGCATGTATGTGGAAACCCTTAAGCACATTCATATACGTGTGTCACCCCTCCCTCCCCCACAAATATATGACACTCAAGCACTTGTATATCTGTGTATAGTGTAAACAAGAGCTTCATGATTTTTCTTTCCCAACAGTATGGACTGGTGTAATTTTAATTGAAGCATCAACCTTATTCTACTTCTTGTCATAAAAAATATTTTAAATGAAAATAACTTATCTTATGGGAATATTGTATGAGTACGAAGTAGTAGCCTACTCTAGGAATCCGAGCTCCTTTTATGGTGCAGATATGGGGGATACCATTGAAGATGTGGAGTCTTGCTTTTGTTTTTCTATGCCAGCCAATCCCATTCCTCTCACCTTACTCTGCCTTCCTCCATCTTATCTCCTATGCATTCTCTTTTTCTTTCATTTTTCCCTCTTTGTGTACCTTATTTTACATCTCTTCTTGCTCTCCATTCCAATGTAGGCAGAAAGATTCTATTAAGGGTGGTGTGGTTTGCATTTTGTAGTTGTCATATGCCCCTACATAAATGTTTCTAAGGCTTTTAAAAGAATGAATCTGTGAGCCCTCTCCCACATGAATCTTCTTCCTCTCCTACCCATGTCTCCTCTTACTCGAGCTTCATGGTTTTTCCCTTTCTATGCACTCTTCCCACTGAACCAATCTTCTGCTCTCCTCTCCACATGCCTACACTTCCTATCGAAAATAGTGCACGTATCCAAATGAAGGGGATGTGAGGGTTTTTTTTTTCTAGTGATTTCCCAAGTTCCCTCTTTTTCCACATGGGTTGAAGTCTTCCTCCAAAATATCACACCTCTGTTTCACATGTTTTTCTCCCAATAGTGTGTCCATAATTCCTCTAACCTTTGTGCCTTACTAGCTGCCCGTATTCTATTCCAAAAGCTTTCCATTTAGTGCATGTATGCAAAGTATTGTTCTTCACTTGCTAGTTGCATTTGCTTGAAATTTCCATTGCCTTGTATCTCCCCCAAGACAGAGCTCAAAAACCATCAATTTTTGAAGGTTGTGAGTCTCCTTCCCTCTGCCTTTTCTCTTGCACCATTTTTCTCTCTTTCTCCCCCTCCTAGACTTGAATGAATAGATACAGGGAGGTCGTGGGGGTTTAATTATGCCTTGAGCCTTTTCTTTTCACGCAACCTGCTGAGTTGGGCCCTCCAAAGATAGAGATGCCATGCTAAATTAATGGAATGGTCCATCTTCTCTTCCTATGTCCTAACTTTGCAATGAATTTGTCTCCTATTTTCATGTGGAAATCAGACGAAAGGGGTGAGGATACCATGTATGTACATGAACATTGGAGGAAACAGTTGGGGTACCATGCCTCATTTAATGTGTCATTTTTCAATTCCATGCCTTCTATCATCTCTCTTTCTTGTTGGGTCATGAACTTAGTGACTTTTTTTTTTTTAAATGAATTTTTATTTATTCAAGATCTCATTAAAAGGGCCTATCGTGGTGATGTGATAGGTATTGGCTGACCTTGTGTTAAACACTACTCGTGAAGTTTATGAAAGCGTGTTGAAGCATGTTGGGACTTATTTAGGTCCTCATTAGATGTGTGGGTCACCCTCATTCTAGTTCCACCGTAGAATGTTTTGGCGCCAACTTAATTTGAATTTGTAATTGCAAACGGTGTGTGGTCGACTTTGGATGAGTTGAAGACGGTACAAATACAAGTTGAGATGTTTGTGAAAGATGAATGTAAGCAAGATAGATGCGAGATAGATGTGAAATAGTGTGTATGTGATGCGAGTGTGAGCATATCAGTGTAAAATCTAACTACGAGTTTTTGGAGGCAATGAGCTAAAGGTGTACTTTATCATTCAAGCATGTCTGCAAGTGTGTGAGTGAATTGTGGTGGGAATATCTGTTGCATTGAGATTGTTTTCTCTCTGTAACAAATCTTTGCTATCTTCTTTGTAATTCTATGGAAGTGAGCCCTACGGGTAGTTAACCCTTGTTGGACAGTGAGTCATGTTCCAAACAATACGTCTTATTTTGGAAGTGAGCCTTCTTTGGCAATGAGCCTTTGTATTTGGTTTTGATATTCTCTATATTTTGAGCTAATCCTCACCGTGGTTTCTCCCCTATTGGGTTTTCCACGTAAATTTGGTGTTATTGTGTAATGATTAATCATATTAGAAGAGTAAAGGATTTGTTCAAATGATAATTGATCTAATCTCTAGTGGAAGTTCTTAAAGGTTAAAATTTGTTAAAATTGATTCACCCCCCTCTTAGTTGTCTTGTTCAACATGATCCTATTTTTTGGTTGTACAAATGGTGAACCCGACGTGAACTAACAAATTTGGTGAAAATTTAGATAATTTTTGAGTTACAAGTTTAGTAATGCATATGTCTATGTAGAGAACCACATCTATAGTATTTGGCACAACATCTATAGAATTTGGTGCCCCATCTATCTACCAAACACTGCATCTATGATTTTGTGATGCATGCATAGTTTTATGTGATGCATATGTTACAAATCTACAAAAAATTTGACTATCTTTTAAGAATTTTCATTTTCTACCAACGATTTTTGTTTTTACTTATTACACAAGACTGACAACTCTTTATTTGAAATCCTAATATTACAATTATATCTTCTGGGTTGTTTGTTTTGCATATTTTTTGTTGATTTATGTGTTTGTAAGTTTTTTGATGCAATCATCTTTTTGCATCACAATCGTCCTATTTTTGCACCACAATCATCCTATTTCTACATTGCAATCGTTATATTCCTGCACCGCAATGATATGCTTCTTGCACCACATCTGTTAGAGGTATAAAATTCAGTTTTAAAATTTTGTTTTTATTTTACATTTTGATTTTGATAGGTTAAGCTTTTAAGTTACTAATATTTTTTGGTAGATTTGTGGAAATTGTTAGAAAAAGATATTACTTTTGAGACTACTAACACCTTTCATTGCAGCTCACTTGACAAAGATAATTTGAAATTACTAATGAGTTTGATGTAGTTTTGCTTGCAAAAGACTATAAAATGAAACTTTGTGTCTATTTTTTTAGAGTAAACAACTTTCATTTGGGCCTAAAAATAATGATTGTATTCCATGCTTGGTAGACTAGTGATACATATGCTCTTCTCTTGCGCCTTATGCGATCTTGAGAATAAAAAACATAATTATTTTATAGTCTTGTTGTTTACCTAAGGAGTGGTGTTTTTGTGTATGCTCTCCCTTCACGACCTCTAAGAATGATCTTGGGGATCAAAAGAAACACCATATCTATTTATTTCAGTAGCAATACTTTCCTAGGGGCCTCATCACCTCAGGTTCTGATCTCAAGCATGTTCCCTGGTGGGCTATATAAAGGGGGAGAGCGAAAGTTGTTCCTCAAAGAAAGCTAGCGTCGTTCAAGCCAAGCCTCGTGATCCTTGGTCCACCTAGACACATATAGGTGAAAAAGAGAGGGGAAACTCCCTTGAATCATGCACTATTAGACAAGCTTTCTATTCACACTAGATCCCTACTAAATACCTTTTTCTTAGAAGCCCAGGGACCATTCAACCATAGCTTGTTAATGGTGCAACATACAAGGATTGATGCATAAAGTTACTCAAAATTTCCTCTTTTAAGTTGAGATAGGAATATTTTGGTTTCTATTTATAGCCTCTCAAGGAGAGAAAGAAGGTGAGCTTGTTGCCATTGGGCTTGTACCACTAGATGTCTAACAATTTTCTTTCGAAAAAGAAAGGTGTTTCTATCTAATCTTGTGGAGTATTTATCACTTAACTGTGAGGTGGGCCTACTACAAGTTTACACTCCTATTTGATTAGCTAAGTCATGCTAATTTTCATTTTTATTTAGTCTTTTCTCTACTAGTGACACTATTGGCCTTCGAGTCTTAAGCCTTGTTACCAAGAGTCAAAGAATCACAAATTTTTCTATCTTATGTGTTTTATGAATGTCTTGAGTTAAAACTTGAAAAAATCAAACATGTAGAGTCACTTAGAAAACCTATTTTTAGGAAAAAATATAGAGCATCACATCTGTTAACTTCTGTGTAGCATTTGTATTATTGCAACACAATTGCAAAATTTGTGTGACGCATCTATTAATTTTTGTGGCACATCTCTTTCTGTAATGCATTTGTCTTTCTAAATTGCAACTATTTGATTTCTGCAACACAACTATGTTCAAAAAACCTTATAAAGTCAAAACAATACAACTATAAAAATCTACACCATAATTGTTACTGTCAGTGGTTGTTGAGTTCTATAATGCATCTATTATAGTTTTGTGACACAATTGTTACTTTATTGTATCGCATTAGTTTTTTTTCTATATTGCATATGTTTATTCCTTGATGCATATGTTAAATAGATAAATTAGGGTTTATTTCACAAAGTACAAAACTCAGACCTAAATTTACACAGTAACTTGAAACAAAAAGAAAGTCTGTTTCTAGTTTTAGTCTTGCATCTTCAATTTTTTCCTACTTTACCTAGCTTAAATTACATCCCTAGATTAATCTCAATCATCTCACATCATAGATTTTCATCTTAGTGTTTTCAAACCAGGAAACAAATTAGATTATTGATCAGTCCAAAGTTACCTTTTGAACATCTTAAACCTTATTATTTTCTCATTATCTCACCAACAAGTAGGACCTTTAACTCAGGAGTCTAGTTTAAGGTTCAAATTTTATCAAACCACCATCTTAATCAGTTGTCCTTCTTGAGGTTTAGTTATTTCATTTGATCACCTTGGTCTTTAAAAAGTTGTCTTGTATCCTCTTTTAAAAACCAAAGTCAAAAAATCTAAGATCATATCATTTGCAAATATATTTCAAAAAACCAAAAATCCTAAAACATAGCTTTATTTTTGCAATGCTGTAAAATTGCACCCCTTGCAATTTCACATGCATTTTTGTATCTGCTTTAGTGTCCAATCCCTTAGCATCTTGAGTAGGCTCATTTTATCCCTTGCATCATCCTTTTTTCCCTCACAGGATGCTCAAAAACCATTTTCAATAGCTACCTTTGCATGTCAGCTGTGCATTAAACCTTGTGTTTTTCTCGTTCATGTTGTTTTGTAGTGTGATGCGTTTGGACACTAGCACACCACACAGATGTCTACATGCTGCACTAGCATCCTGTGATGTTTCAAAGTTCAAATGACCGCCTCCGAGTATGTTTGCCACTTGTCATCTGCTTTTGTCGGTGGTAATGACTTGAGATGCCTTGTAACTGCCTGGGAAGCTTCTTTTTGCTTCTCTTCTCTCCTTAAATGCCATCCTTTCAATTCATTTGGTCTCCCTAGCTTCTTTCCAACCTTGGGCTTGACATTTTCTCTTGTTATTTTGTTTGCACAACTTCATATATCTTGATACAACAACACTCTCAAGCCATTACAATACCCTCTACAACACTTTTGGTTCTTGTAGCTCTCTTTTTTTTCCCTCCTTGGCTTTCGAAGCCTTTTATGTGATATCTACCTTGTGCTTTTCACCTTTGAGCATCTTGGGATTCCATATCCCCTATCTATTGCATCCTTACTTCGTGATATGGGTTCTCCTCAAGTGGGGATTGCTTTTATCACTCACATTTTGTGATAGAGGTTCTCCTCCTCGAGCGAGGATTTCTTCAAATTATCACATCACATTTGCTTACTTCTCTCACTCTCTTTATCTATTTAGCTATCTGTGGAGGTGGGAATACCAAAACGGGGGTTTGACTGAGGCAAACCCCTATATTTTCCCAACACTTTCTCTAGATCTTATGCATGCAGGTTTGAAGACATTCGCGTGCTGGAGAATTCATCACTTGTGTGGTTGTGAGCATTTCCTTTCTATCTCTTATTCTATTTCACTTTATTTTAGTTTTATCACATTTTGATATTTTTTAGTACTTTTGAAGTTCTAAGTAATTAGATCGCTAGTAGTCACGTTGTTGTTTTCTATGAAAAACTTGCTTTTTGGTCCATACGAGATGCCAACGCGCCTCTGAGATGCCAATGTGCCACACGGTTGTCCTTATTCCGCATTGCCAGTATTTGGCTGAAAGCCTATCAGTTCGTCTAGAAAACCTCTATGGCCTGCTCTTTCTGATTTTGAAACTCTCACATTGTTCCTTGAGGTAGTTTAGAGCAGTTCGCTCCACGAGGCTCTCTAAATGAAGAGAACTCATGAGCCAAGAATCCCCCTTCTCTACAACTTCATACTCATTGCATTAATCAAAAATCCAAAAAATCCAAAAACATCAAAAGTCCAAAAAAATCCAAAAATATTTTAAAATCCAAAAAATCCAAAATCATCAAAAATCCAAAAAACCAAAAACATTTCAAAATCCAAAATTCAAAACAAATCTTTTATGGTTGTAATAAGATCCCAAAGATCATTGGGGGGTGATAGGGTGTGGACGGAGCCAGATAATTGCAATGAATTTCATAAGGATCCGCTGGTCTAGCACATTTGTGTCAAAGGTGGCATTGCTCCTCTGATGGAGAGACTTGTGAGCTGGGTGAAATCACAATAGCGTGTCTCACTTTTTGCCCAAGATGGACATTTACATCAATATTTTTAAATGAATCTTCATCTTCTAAGACCTATAGTAGCTAAACCATTAAAAATTTGAAGATGATGTGAACTATTGATTTGTGGAAATTTGTGTGTAGATTCTCAATATATATTTTTTCAAAATTTTCTGAAATAAATCATGAGTTTGTCAACATCTCCTTTAATAACTAGTTTTAGATAGAAAACAACATTTCCAGAAAGTAACGTTTGTGTCGTACAACATAACTTTTTTTCTATAAAGGATTAAATTCTAATTTTTGAAATATAGATTCTCAACATCAATATCTAGGGAAAGGATATTTTTTTATAATTTTTTGTTGCATATTTCTTTTAAAATTAATTTTTGAAGTCACTATAACTATAATTTGGACATATGTGTGTGTCATATAACCTAACTTTTTGTGTATATATCAAAATCCAATTTTTATTTTTTGGGTGAAACATGGACATCAATACCTAGGGAATGGGTATTTTTTGAATTTTTTTTACAATGGTTTACTATTTTTCCACCTTTGCACAATAAAGAGCTTGATGTTAAGAGAAAAACCTATGTTTAGTAAAAAATGAAAATTAAATACATGATAAAATGAAAATATATCAAACCTATACTTGTTGGAAAGCTTGCTTTGAGGGCTACAATCTTGCAAAATATAATTTTTAAATGATTTTATTTAATCCCTCAAAAGGTAAAAAAATTGTTTTTTTTTCCAGTATTTTGATAGCTGTGAAGGAGACTCCATTGTGGGTATGATTTAATACTAGAGGGGTTCTATCCAAGGGGGTTTGATCTAAGGGGGTATTATATATCCCTCTTCACTTAAGACCCTTTAGATGGAGCCTCTCAAGAATTAAATTATTATTATTTTTCTAAAAATAATGATTTTAGAAAAAAATCAACACATCCCAAAAGTGAGACACAGTATTGTGGTAGCACCCGACCATGACCCTAATATGTCAACCCAGTTTTCCAACTCTTGGAAGAATCGACATGTGTCTCTAGGAGGCCTCTCCTTTATGGTGGAAGAGGAAGTGATTGCGTAGGCAATGGCTCTCCAGTGCTCTGGAATAAAGCATCCTAAACATTCTAAGACCCAAGATAATGATAGTATGAACAAATTATTTGTGGGGGATGAGAAGCCGATGCACAACCAATTTGGATTTGAATGGAAGGGTCTTCCTCAGCCATGGAACCAGGTGTGTCTTGCACTGATGAAATATGTCACACTGGAAGGTAGGTACAAGACCTATTACTTCTACCATTTCCCCTTGTTAAATCACCTTAGGCATAAAGTTTTACTGAGCTTTCCCTTTTTTTTTGCTAATGGACCTTGAAAACTCGGTCAAAAAATGTGTTGAGTTTGCTGCTTTAAATCCCAATGAACCTACTTCCCTGCTGCTCCACCAAGGTCTTATCCTAAGACTCTACCACTTTCATTTGGCTTTATACCCTCCAAAACCAATTTTGGCCGTCTGAATTGAGGAAATTAAGCCCCCGACTGTGACCAACTTATCTCTGGCTAAATCTAAAGGCCTCGTCAGAAAGTGTCACCCAGTCCCTGCTAATTCATAGAAACCCAAACCTGCTACCAAAAAACTTAAGGGTATCGAGGGAGCTGCCCAAACTAGTGCGGTGGTTAGCCTATGTGACCTCAAGTCTACCTCTGCTAAGAATTCTAGTAAGCCTGCCCCGAAAAAGAAAGGTAAGGAGGAGAAGGAGCCTTCGAATAAAGGGAAAAATGTTGTGAGCAAGTACTTGTTGGGTGATACAATGGTTGCGGAGACTGTGGTTATTGGATGTGATGCCATCATTCGGTGCTTTGGCAAGTTGGAAAAGAACAAGAAAAAAATGCAAATGAGAGATTTGGACACTAAAGAGGAGTTGTCAGACAGTAAAGATAACAAAGTTGAAGAGGTGTCGGAGGGCGAGGAAGGTGAGAAAGCCAAAGGTCCCTCATCCATTCCTGACAAGGGTAAAGCTCAAAAGGAGGTTTCAACCTCTCACTTGTTGAAACTATTGGATATTGAGCAGAATGATTTCGACTACACTACGGGCAGTGGGGAGGAGCTAGGTGTGCTAAAAGAAACAATGGACAAATTGGACAAAAAATTCAATGGTTTGACCCACTTCATGGTCAAATTGGTTCACTGTGTCACTAGTACCCTATCAGTGTCATGAAGGAGAAGATGGAGATGAAGAAGACTGAAGACTGCTAGGAGTGGATCGGTGATGATTTGGTTCAAATTTTGTCAAAGAACTGAGAGAATACCAGCTAGTCTGCTGCTGGTTTGTTGTTGGTCTGTGTGCTGTTAGTTTGCATCTATTTTTGGTTAGGTGCTTTGTTTTGACGCTTTTATGATCTTGGACTCTATTAGCCCTTGTGGCTCTCTATGAATGGTACAACACCTTGAAAATGCTACTTACTTTATCAAAAAAAGATCCCAAAGAAAAATAAAAGAAATGAATTCAATAACTGATCATACCTTTAACCCCACTTGTGATATGCACTTTGGGTGTACATCTAATGATCAAACCATGTCACAATCCCAAACTACACTATCATTTGATGATTATACATTAGATGACATGGAACAAAATCTAACACAAGAAGACATAGATGATGCATCATGAGATCCTAGGATATTGCTCATATTGGAAGAGATCATATTTGTCAATCCTAACAAATACTTCCTAACACTTGCACATAACAGAGATAGACTCCCTGCTGATTTTGATATTTCCATTGTCATAGGAGAAATATCAAATAGAGTATCTCAAGGACAAGGTGTAGTTAACACAACACCTTTAGCATACAACACCACATCAGAATAGGTGAACACAAGATTTTTATTTGGACAAACCTTGCATAATACAACAACTGTTAACATACTCCCCACACCTACATTTGATAAACAATCAACAAACCCATTTTCCACCACATCTCAGAATGCAACACAACAAAGTAACACAATACCTACAACTCATAATGCCATCAATCAAAATATGCCTAACAAAACTTGAAGGACAAACCCTTCATTTTCAAGGCCACAAGTAAACATGAACTTTACTTTGTAGAGCATGAGCATTCCTTTGACATGAACTCGATCATTTTTTAGATTAAATCAAAATTCAAACCAACCACCACCACAACAACAATCTAATCCAAATCTGATGTCCAAATATTATTTTCAACAACACACTCAATCGAATATCAATGCTTCCATGTCAAACACAAGCTACTAGAACATGAACCCTTTTGGGAATCCAACACATAACAACAAACGCACACACCTCCTAGAACACCATCGCCAACAAATATCTTATTGCAATAGCTACAAATCCTGGAGCAACAAATTTCAAACATGTAGGTATCGAGAAATAAAAAGACCTCAATAGAGGACTTATGTCACCATCCTTTCAACAGGAGCATAAACATGCCACCCTTTACGTCAAACTTTATTGTACCAAAATATGAAAAATACAAAGGAAAGAGAGATCCTATAGAGCATGTAAGAGAATTTCGTACAACCTCCTTGGACGTTGCTTATGATCACACATAATTAATGCAACTTTTCCATGAAGTCTTGGAGGACAAGCACTTGAATAGTTTGCTCACCTACCTCCTAGCACCAAGACCTAGAGTGAATTGGTGGATATTTTTGTAGTACATTTCTCCTACAACATCGAAAATGACATAAACATAATCAACTTATGTAAAACTAAATAAAAGGATGGAGAAACATTCACTTCATTCTTACAAAGGTGGAGAAGCCTTGCTAGCAGATTTCCATGTCATATTCTAGAGAAGAAATTAGTACAATCTTCATGGAAAATCTCAATAAAGAAGTGATGTTTCATCTGTAAATTCATTTCTCAAACACAGTCAAGGAGGTTATTGAGAAATCCCTCATCAGAATAGGGCTCTTGAACTTTTTAAGGAAAACAATAATTACCAAAACAACTCGAATAAAAAAACAAATTTTGGTCATGCAACAAGAATGTGACAAATGATGGTGTAATGGATGCTAAAGTGGTAAATAAATCTCACCATGTGGTTAGTCTTAAAGGACCTTCAACATCAAATAATAGTAATCCACAATAGAATCATGAGCAAACAACTAATGTGGTACAAAAAATACATAGTGTGGTCCTCCAAGAACTAATCAACCATGACAAAAATAC
This sequence comes from Sequoia sempervirens, assembly GCA_007258455.2. NCBI lineage: Eukaryota > Viridiplantae > Streptophyta > Pinopsida > Cupressales > Cupressaceae > Sequoia > Sequoia sempervirens. The sequence continues at coordinate 31,530,223 of VDFB02379711.1, read as the reverse complement.
ACACCCATAGGGGAAACCATTCAATTAGTTTTAAAGAAACTATTGCAATCTAATTTTATTCAACTCCTAGATATAAGACACTATGAACTAGGACCCTTCAAGCCATCTTGGTGGAATGATGATTTTTGTGAGTATTGTCGATCATCAAATCTTGTGCCTTTCTGACAGTTTTATGGGAAATTCAGTGAGTGGGGGACCAATTTGCACTTCACTGAATAACTCCATGATTTTTATAGAAAGCTGACTCTTCTTTGGGGTTTGGAGAAGAGGGTAGAAGGAAATGTAAATATAAAACATAAAAATGGCAATGCACCAACACTTTTACAACATTTCAAACCCAATCATTCCTATGATTGATATAATTAGACACAAAATGCTACAACCCTTCATTGTTGGAAAGAGAATGAACAAAAAAGGCTAACAACAAGCACAATACAGACTTGAAAATCAAATCTTTCTGTAGGCAGTGTTCATTAAGGTCCGATCAAACATAAAGATTTCTAAGGGTAACAGAAAAAACATTCAAAATCTGCATGAACTCTCCCTCCTAATACAACATAATATAATAAAACAACAACCTTTCAGAAAAAAAGAGAAGTCCAATGACATAATCTTGTTTTCACAAGTTATTATTCAACCATATGAGCATATAGCATGGAAATCAATTACTTAAACTATTCAAATTTAACTTGCAAGACACATTGTTTCATTCAGAACGAAAACATAAAGAAATAAATCTTGATAAAGGCCATACATGCATAGTCTCAACGATTTCTTCTCAATAGTTTGTGCTTTAAATATCAAATGAGCTTTTAAAAAGAGGTTAGATGCCAATCTAACAATAGTTTAAGCCTTAAAAGATATAACATGCCAGAGAAAAGTAGTTTTGCAACTTTACTCTTGAAAATAGTTCTATATCCTAAGAAAACTAAAGAAACTTTTCCTTGACAAAGGAAACTGAAACTTGGAATCCAACCCTTTCATCTGTCGCCGCCTCTCTTTTATAGCCGCAAAAAGAAGAAAATGCCCCCACAATACAAAAGTAATCACTTCCAGGTGTTGGCTTTTGATAGCACATGATTTGATCATAGATCCTTAGGTCACAACAATCTTTGCTCACCAATTCTCAACTACTGCATTAATGCTCTTCTGATATTTAGCAAAGATAGAGGTTTGCAAATGATCAAATCCTAGAAACATAGCTTGACAAAAAGGTCTAGTTAACCAATCACATCACCCAAAGGCACTGACTAAAAGTTTCCATCCCATAAACCAAGAAAAGAAAAAGGCCAACAAGCTCCAACAAACTCCCAAAAGATATTGCTTCATAAGAAGCGCAATCCACCTGCAATGAAGAGATGACATGTCAAATAGGAGGAAAATTTTGAGCTCATGAATATAGCTCCTTAGAAAATCTTCGACGAGCCAACATGTGTCCCAAATCTCTCCCAAAAGGAAGGTGAAAAATGAAAGTTGCGTAGCCACCACGTGGTGCATTATGCACCTTTTTGATAACTCTACTTGAGGATGAGCACATCCCAAACTGAAAACATTATACAAGCCGAATATCAAAACGATCAATGAAAAAATGCTTCACAGTTCTGGCAACTCATAGGGGGTCTTCAATTGTGGAGGCACGAACCTAGGCCTCTGAAAATTCTTGGAGTTTGAGGAAAGCAGAATGCTACACCTCCTAGTCTACATCAGTTGGTAGGATGAGAGTATGAATCTTCCTATATGCTTGCTCTAGCTCGAGAACCTCTTTAAAAGAGACAAATCCCCATCTGGAAGAAACCGCTCCAAGGTGATAATAGAGTCGAGAAAGACGGTAAATATCGTGCTCAATATCATCAGCCATGGGTGTTGTACTTGAACCTGGGGGTTTCACATAGGTTTGGATCTTGTGTCAGATTGCATTCGTGGCCTACTCAACTATCAACACATATTCATCTGGTGAAAGAAGAGGAGGTAGCCCGTAGTTAACCAAGACGCCGAAGTCCTTGATCTTGACAACTCCCTTGTTTAGGGTCATCTGCCACTCTTTACATTTTTCCACAACCTTGTGACAGTTGATGATCTCGTTAGCTTTGATAGAGGCGACCCATTCGTTGGGAATCCCTGCACTTTTTAGGGCCTTATCAGTAGCTATGCATAACTTGGAAATGAAGCTTTGTGATTCCACCACTCAAGGTGAGCATTTTTGCATAAAGCGATCGGCTATCGAGCCAACCTTAGCATTCAATTCCCAAACATCTCTTAAGAATTGTAAAGAGGGCCCAAGAATGGTAACACCAACTGTGATCTTCTCCCAATGTATGGATACCAACTTCTTCATTATCGGGAAGGTTTTAGATCCTCATGCAACAACTAGCTCTTGGTTAAATTGAGCCTCTCTTGCTCTTGCACTTTCATCCATTTGACTTCTCTCTTTGAGGGAATTTTTCAATTCTGAGCTCAGCCTTCCGATCTCTTGTTTTGACTCGCCTTCCGATCTCTTTTTTTGACTCTTCTACTTCCGCTTGGGCCTTCCAAAGATTGTTGGAAGTCTGGGATCAGACATCATTCAACTCTCTTTTCAAATTTTCTTGAGTGCACTGATGATTTGTATTCTCTTGGTGCTCAATAGCCAACACACCTTTCAAACTTTCAATTTCAGCATGAAGTTGAACTTGTTCACTCTGAGCTTCTGCAAGCAACTTCGATGTTTCCACTTGCTGGCCTTGAATTTTCCTTACATGGGTCATTTCGGCTTCTCTGGCTCAGATCTCATTTTGCATTTTGCTCACTGTTTCCTTTACATTTTATAACACTGCATCACGCTTCTTCAATTTCCTATCCAACCTCTCATAGTTAGCATATACCACCTTATGAGTGGCCTTAGCTAATACCACTTTGTCGTCCAGGCGAGTTTCATTCAAGTCCAGGCCCGTGGCATGAATGTTGTAATCCTCCATCTGCATTTTCCCTTCAGGCTTGGAAATGAGTGGCTTCATGGTAGTGATTAGCAGAGAGTTTTTCTCTTCATTGAAGCAAGCTTCAATCTTCTTGGTAGTGGGAATCTTGTTATTTTTAACAATATTTTTTGCTTTCTAGCCTATCGGGCCTGCTTGGTAGCATCAAAATGGCCTTGAAGAGTTTGAGGGGCATCGATGCTCTATATTGCAATGGAAGCACCAGGATGCAGTTCGAAAAGGGTGACAAAAGGGGAAACTTCAGATGTATGAGCATGTGGGGATGCAAAAGGTAGCGTTATCATGGAAAAGGGAGGGATACCAAATTGAGCAGGGGAAAAACTAGTTGGGGTGAATAGAGAAACATGCTAATGGAGAGGTTCCTTCCGAGTAGTAGATGGGACGGGAGTGACGGGTAAAGCGGGGGTCTCAGCCATTTCAATGGGGGCCCTTAATAGGGTGATTAAAGAATCAATAGCAGCCGCAACAGATGTTACTCCTTCGGCACACATGGTAGCTTTGGAAGATTCATTGAAAATGGCAGGGGGTGCATTCAGGATTATCAACTCAGGGTCCAAGGATGAAAGATTCCTTTCCATAGGAGTAGGTAGTGGATTAACCAAAGATGCAGAGATAGGAAGAAGAGGGGGAGCGAAACTTACTTGAGTTGTAGTAGTCAAAACATTTTGTAGGATAGACTCTGCTTCTTCTTCTTGTCGGGCTAGTGCATTAGGGGAACCTAGATCTTGGAATCGTCTTCTCTTTGCATGACCAGAACTAGTACGTCCCAGTCCTATGGAAGTTGATCCTTTCGAACTTGGCTTTGAATGACCGCAGAAAACTCTCTCAAAGACTGTCGGGTCTATTTCCCTTTACTTCAGGCATTGGGGGAGGATAGAGCTTGTGAATCCTTTCACCTCGAGTCTCTCTAACTATTAGATTCTCGAGGTCGATAAGCCCAACACGGAACTTGTTCCTCATCAATTTCATGGCTTGTATTTGGATTGTTGTATTCAAAATAAGTCTCTTTATCATATATGTCCTCAAATTCATCATCATGTGGCTACAAGTTACCGAATGGGGCTCTTAGGCACCTCATCTCCTTTTAGAATCTCCAAAAGTCTTCCTTTTTCCTTTCCAATCATCCCCTGTGCTTCAACTACGTGTTGAGGTGTTTTCCCATCTAGAGGTTCCTTTGATATTTTGCTTGTAGTTCATAGAAATTTAGCCAAATCAATGTACACCTTTACACTTTCTTGAGTTGGATTCCTCCTCTTGAAATATTTCCAAATCTCATGTTTCAAACTGTAAACCCTCTTTGGGTTATAGTCCCACTTGTCACAAATGAGGACCAAGCCTAAAGCCGCTAGTAAATTTGTGATTTCACCCTCGACCTTCCACTTATTCAGCATTACTTGAATTTTAGCAATTAAGAGGGGAAGTGGATATATATTCATTTTGTTTCTTCTGGCGCCATAGATCTTGTCAACAATGGTTACCTGACGACATACCTCCATGCAAAAAACTCTATCTATCACAAATCTGGGGAATTGGAAAGGCTCCTCAGGAAAGCTGTGAAATCTGATAAATGTGAAATCCTCACCTAGGAAATAATCCATTGGGGTCAACAGATCTTCCATCCATTGTATGACCTCTTGAGAGAAACAACCAATAGGGCGATGCAACAAGTTTTGAAGCACTGGCCTTAGAAAGTGATCTACAAACCAATAATAATGCCCTATTCTTGAAAGCACATGGGTCCACACAAAAACTGACTAGAGACAACCCTTTTCATCTAGCCTAGACACTTATATATTCCTCTCTAGCCACTCAGAATTATGATGCAAAATTAAATTAGCCAAGACAGAAGAATACCTGAATTTAGACTCAGTACTATAATTCTTCAGCTGTTCTAGCATGTTTCAAGCTATCACCTTAGCAAAATCATAGTACTTCTGGATCCTTTCCCTTTTGAGCACAAAAGATAGGCCAAATTGAAAAGGATTGACTTGCTCATTGTTATCAAGGAAAAAAACCCAAGCCAACATCGAGAATACAGACTGTGTGTCCTTGAATTTCTTGTGTGAAAGAGGAAAGAGAAGATGACCTCTCTCTTTGGCCTTTCCTTTGCCTCATCGTCATAAAAAATTGTTTTCCTGACCATTTCTTCCCCAAAGGTGTCCATTTGTTCTTCATCAAAAAGTTCAGCACTCCAAGTCATAGGGATAAACAACATATCACATATGGCTTTAGTAGAAATGGTAACCTTGATCCTGCTACCCTCAATGGCTTCTGTCCTTTTATTGAATCTTTTGGCACATGTGTCAACCAACTCCAGGCATGGATGCACAAAAAATAGTATAAACTGTGGCAGACTATAATTCCAGGGCCAAAATGCAAAACCCTTTGACGGTTCATGCTCCATCATTCTTTGAAACACACTTTCCCTAAAATTTTTAGGGTTAGCTAACAAATTAGGGTCGAAAACATTGTCAATGATATCTTACACCACCTCTTTTGGGATTCATTTATCATGTAGTACCTTCTTACAAAATTCGAATGGTCGTTCCTCGACTGTTGGGGCATTGGCGAACGAGTTCCGCCCAAAAATATTGACGTAACCAGGCCTTTTTCTTGAAACTACAACTTTTCTACCAGAGGTTGATGTTTCCGCCATGGTTGTATGAGAAAGTTGGAGAGAGTTTCCTTAACGACAATGACCAATTTCCTTTCACTTCTTTGGAGAAATCTACTTTTGAGTGCAGTTTATTCCCTCGCTCATACATGCAGTTAAGGCTATGTTACCGCTGGTCCATTAAATGCTACCACCGAGGTGATATGTGTGGATTTGAGATCTGTATCCCTTGGGAATGTTGAAAACAACATGAAAATAGAATTAGTACATTCTCCCCACCAAATTTTTAACAAATAAATTCATTGCATTGAAAAGCATTCTTTTTGTTATGTGAAATGTGTTGAACTGATACATGGTACACTTGAAAAGATGTGACCATTAATTTTTCAGAGCTTAGCATGTTAATCCATGTCTTTTCTTATTATTAAGCTGGCTGGTGCTAATGATGGCAAAGGATACATGTAAACAATTGACATACAAGAGCATTTACTCCCAATGCCCAAATTTATTTCTCAAGAAATTCTATCTGATTCTTAGTATGATTTGTCTACTCATCTCCATTTTGCCTTGATATTTTCCCATTGTCGTCTGGACAAAAATAGACCTTCTATTGGTTGAGTTCGTTGGCTCATTTTTCTATATATAGCTATACCACCTTATGTAATATTCATTTGAAAATATAGCTTCTTAAGTTTAGCAAGCTTTCTACTTATTCGCATTTCGCCATAATTCGCTACTCTATCAGAATGTTTGTTGGCTTAAGTACTCCTATTTGGATCCTCCCACGAAGGCCACAATACTGCTTTGTGGGAGAGGTCACTAGTGACCGAATTAAGCGTCTGGTGAAGAAATGCGACCACCTTTCCATGGTTGCTTTCAAGTGCGTAGTTGGCAAGGACTTCATCAACGATGAAAACCAACTCTGGAGAAACTGCAATGTCCTCTCCCACTTTGTGGCGTTGTTGCTTGACTTGAACGTGGCCAAGCCCATGATAATCGAATTGTGCCACCAGATGTTTGACACTTCACTAATGGAAGGGCTTGGCAAGATAGTGCAAGTGGCCATCCCGGGCGTTGGTATCCCAAGCGCCATGGATCTTCGCAGGCATGTGGACTTTGGAATAGACGTACCTTGATTACCCTTCCTTTCTGACTTCTGCACTATGGACCTTGAGATGCATCACTGCTCTTCTCAACTAGTGACCACCTATTTTCTGTGAGATTATGGCATGGAGCGCGTTCTGGGACTCGCCTGGAGGAAGCACTTTGACTTTCTGATGTAAAGTCGTGGTGAATAGGCCTTGGGTCTACATTGTGTAGCCCACGTGTGTCGTGTTTTCAGCCCCTTTTTTCACCCCATAAGAAGAAGAAGAAGAATAATAAGAACCTGATAATGAGCCCTTTTGCTTCATCGACAACAGTTGGAGGCTTTACTTTACTATTTTTTGCATGTTGCCTCCCTTTTGCTTCTTTTTGCTCTGCTACTCTTTTTGGGTTTGCTCGAGAGAGCCTCATGTTTAAATCTAAGCCTCGGGCCTTACATTATATTGTAATTTTTTTGATGAATATAATATAATACAAATTTTTATTTCTTTAGTGTTATTCTCAGATGGCTTATTCTCAAAATTTAGAATGTATTTATAAAAATTTATACATATGGTACATCACTATTAAATTTTTAAAGAATAATATATTTTAATGGCATAACTTCAGATAAATACCATTCGCCAGTATATCTAAGGCATTTCCTTCCATATCATCAAGTTCGTACGCATTCTTCTCCTTGCATGCGCTAATTCGGAAGGGTCCCTTCCATAACGCTTAAAATTTTGTGTGTTGCCTTGGTTTTGCAGTACGTTCATCGTACTTTAGCACTAAGCTCCCCTCTTTGAATTTTGGGTTAGAAGTATTTTTGTCAAACCACCACTTTACTGTTTGTTGACATTTGATCGTGGCTTTGTAATTTTTTTATCTATCTTCTTCTAGCTTGAGGAGTTCCGCTAGCCGTACTTCCATTCCGCCGCTTTCTTCGATTTTCAGGGCTTTCAGTAGTTTTAAGGAAGGAATATCTATGGAGATGGGTAACACTACCTCTTTTTCGTACATCAATTCATAAGGGGAAGTCTTTAGAATTTGCTTGGGAGTAATCTGGTCTGCCCACAAAGCAGTTCATAGATGTTTGTGCCAATCCCTTTATCGTTTTGATCCAATGCACTTGATTAACCTAATTAGGTTTTTTTTGGTTGATTCTGCTAACCCGTTCCCTTGTGGGTAGTAATTTGATGAATTTTTAAGGAAAATCCCATGTCTGATAGAAAAATCTGACATTCCTGATCCTACAAAATCTCGGGCATTGTCGGATATGATGGTCTTGGGAGGGCCAAATTTGACTACTAGCTCTTCAAGGAAATTGACAATTTCCTCCCCTGTGGCAATTTTTAGGGCTATGGTCTCCGTCCACATTGTGAAGTAGTCGGTTTCCATGAGGATCCACTTGTGTCCAATGCTAGAAATAAGATTTATCATTCCAATAAAATCCAAAACCCATTGAGCAAAGGGTTCCTCGGTTACGATCAGGCTTAGGGGCAAAGCAACATTCTTTATTTTGCCAACAAAATATTAGAATTGGGTACACTTTTACACCAGATGATGTGCTTCAACAAACATAGAAGGCCAATAATATCCTACTCGCATTACCTTTAAAGCAGTAGTCTTGACAGAGAAATGTCCACCCTCTAGACTGTGATAGAATTCATTGAGAACTTTTTCCACCTATAGCTTTTCTAAACATCAGAGTAGTACACCATCATAATTTCTCTTAAATAATACACCCTCAATTAATACATATCTAGTGCCTTGCAATCGGTAGTATCTCCTTTTATGAAGCAGAAGGCTAGTCGGGTAGTATCCCTTTTACATATATTGTGTCTGATCAGCCACCTAAGATTCTTCAGACTCAAATTGGTTTGAGTAGACCTGATCAGTCTCTCTTTAAGCTTTAGGACTTGATTCTTGTGCAACGTATTCACATAGACCTCTTCCCTGAACTAGCTTGGTTGGTCTAATGTCCACATCATATTCTAGGATCTTGGTGATCCAATTTTCCCTCTTTTCTGTTATCTCACATTCTGTAATGTATTCTCGCACACTGGGATGTGCCACGAGAATAGTGATCTTGTTGGCTGACACTAAGTGTTAGAACTTTTTTAAGCTTTTAACAATGGTGAAAGCTTGCTTTTCTACAAAATTATACCTAGCTTCGTAACCTTTCAGGGTCCTCAAATGAAATGCGATAGGATGCTCCTCATTATCTTCTTGACACTTTTGAGTGAGCACCAAAGCTATACTATATTGGCCATTGTACACATAGAGTAGAAAGTCTTTGGAAAAATCATAGTTGACCAACATAGAGGCTGCGAAGATGGCTATCTTTAGCTGCTCAAAAGCTGCTTTTCCTTTAGGCGTCCAATTGAAAAGAAGGTTCTTCTTAAGCATCAACATAATTGGTCTCGCAATGCCTACAAAATCGGATATGAATCTATTGATAAAATTGATCTTCCCTAGAAAAGATTACAGTCCCTTTTGGTTTACTAGCAGAGGTAATTCCATTATAGATCTGACCCTTTTGGGGTCTATTGCTATTCCATCCTTTCATACTACAAAGCCAAGGAGCTTACCTTGAGGTACTTTGAAGACACATTTTTTGGGATTTAAAGAAATTTTGAACTGTTGGCATTTTTGGAAAACCTTCTCTAGATGATCGAAGTGATCATCTTTCAATTTTGAAAAGACCGTTAGGTCATCCAGATATATTAGGATAATCAGGATGATCAATCCCTTGAAAACAATATCCATTGCTCCTTGAAAATTTTCACTAGCATTGGAAAGTCTGAAAGGAATCTTTGAGTATGCAAGCGTTCGCCACTTAGTGGTAAAAATTGTCTTATATTGGTCAGCTTCCTTCACATAGACTTGATTATATCTTGAGAAACCATCTAGCAAAGAGAACATCTCTAATTCGGCCATAGTCTACAAGATTTACTCCATCAGTGGCAAGGGGTAATGGTCTTTTAACTAGGCTTTATTCAAATCTCAAAAATTGATAGAAAGTTGAATATCTTCGTTCTTTTTTCATACTGGAACTAGATTTGACACCTAGGTAGAATGTTTGATAGGGTATATGATATTTGACTCAACCAATTTGGTTAGCTGTTTTGCCATCAATGCTTCGACCTTCAGGTTGACTGGCCTTTGCGTCTGTCAGACGAGTTTGGATCCTTTCACCAAGTCAATGGTATGTTGAATTATGCCTGGGTCATAACCTCTTAGATCATCATAGGTCTAGGCGATAACCTCATCATATTTGAAACATAGATCCTTCAGTCTTTTCTTATCCTTGTGAGGAACTTCCCTTTCAAATTTCTACCACTTTCGACATTAAGCTCTTTGTAATCCCTTGCATCCATAGTGAACCTTTACTTTCCATTTATTACATCTTCACAATCAAAGAGATTTTCAAGAGAAGTTAATCCTCGGGGAAGCTTGTTCCCTTGCAATTGGATGAATTGCTCCTTAGGAAATTCTGCTCCTGGTGGTGAATAGTTGGAAGTCCCTATTTTTTGTATGAAGGAAGCAATTTGGATGTCATCATCAAAGACTTGCCAGTTTGATCATTATTGGGAATTGAGGGTCAGACGATGACTTGCACTGTACTCTGCTTGGTCGGATCAGAAACTTGTTCAAATTGCAAGCTGACATAAGCCATCCGATCAACAACACTGTTTTGCGATCGGGGGATAACTTGTATATTGAAAGCTTTGAAGCTCTCAATAAGATCCCAAAATTGATGTCTGTACGACTTCATTCTTGTGTTTTTTGTAGTTGCTTGTCCACGAACTTGGCTCACCACTAGCTCTAAATCTCCGAAAGCTTGTATTCTCCTTGTGCCTATCCGCTTTGCAAGAATCAACCCGTGAACCAAGGCTTCATATTCGACATCATTGTTGGAGCATGAGAACTGAAAATGGTAAGCTTTGAAGGTTTCCGTTCCTGTTGGAGACACTAGTCAAACACCCACTCCAGAGCCAACTTTGCACTTAGTAGTGCCATCAAAATACAGGGTCCATAGATGATTATCACCTAGATCACCACATTCCTCTTGATCCTTCATTAATTTTGGAAAGACTTGATCATCATCGAAAATCACATAGGTGCCTAGACCTGTTGCATCGAAGTTACTAAATGGATCAGAGTCAATGAATTGGTTGAGTAGCACCTCTTCTTCGGGAGTCCAATCACTTGTATCTTCTTCATCTTCCAACATTTCTACCCAATATCTCTCTTGTTGAGAGATGGAGGTATGTGCCACCTCAAAGCATAGGACTGTGTTGTCTGCAATGTGTTCAGGGTGCAAATATTTGAACAAAATCTTCATCTTTTCCCCGTGCTAAGTTCTCAATATTAGGTGGGACTAGTTGAATGCTAACTATCTGCCAAGCTTTGCAGTAAAATCTCTTGAAAGACACATTTGGAAGATCGGGGGAATGTCTATCACTACTATTTCTTGTGTGACTGTTTGGCTTGGACATGAGAAGAGGGTCAGAGATAGATACTTTATCCGACCGATGGTCAGAACCTTCTTCCCCTCTAGTTGCATGATTCCTTTTTCAAGGTGCTCATACTTAAGTTTCAAGGCATCGACCACTTGTTTTGGCATGATAGTCATGCTAGCCCCTGAATCAATCATATTATTATGCAATTTATGGGATCACCCAAAAGCTTATCTCCTACAATAATTGTTGAAATGAAAGGCGTGGGATTTGGCTTGCTTACCTCTTTCTCTTTTGCATTGCCTACATCATTCACATAAGCTGCTGCTTTTGGAGCTTAAGGGGGTGACACAGATTCTTTGTCTTCACTTCGGCCACACAGCTGAGTTGCCTCCGGTTGTGAGATTTTGTCTTCTTTATTTAATGCTTCTCGAAGCAATGTCTTTTTCTCAGGAATAGATATGATGTCCCACAATGATACATTAGTAGGAACCTTCTTCAATTGTTCCACCATATTGAGCATTCCGACTAGTTGAATCTTAGGCTTGCATGGTGGTATTTCTCTTGTTTTTAGAAGAAAACATTTTTTCATGACTGGGCTTGGTGTCTTGTTCACCTCCTTCTCTACCAACGGTGGATCATGCGGCTACGAAAAAGGCCAGATGATGGGCAATGGAGCCTATTTTTCCTATGGGGGTGGTTGATGTGGCTGAGAACGTGGTAGAGCTTGTTGCTCGTATTCTCCCATGAACCTTCTTTTAGATCTTTTGTTGTAATATGAATGCACTTGTGGAACACTAGTCACCAAAACTTCATTTGCGAACACTGTAGCTTCTTCTTCTATCCATGAAAATAGAGCTTGATCAGGCACAATATCTAGGTCTTGCTCCAAGGACATTCCTTGCATTTGTGCTGTAAAATGAGCATTTTCCATTCCGTAAGATTCATATTCATCCATATTCGGGAGAACGCCTTTGCTCCTTTGTTCCGCTATTCTCTGTTGCATATTCCCCCTTGGGAAATTTTGGGGCATATGGCTATCGCTGTACGTGAAACACCATACATTCTCATCTTCTGTAAAATTGTTTTGGACTAGAATTAAATCTTTACTCGGGCTGTCTTTGATTATCTATAGCAGCATGGTAATCGAAACTATCTGGTTTGCAGACGTCGCCTATTGACCTACTCCTCTGAAGGATCCTTGGTATGGATTCTGCTGATAAGATGACTTTCCTCTGTCATAGGCTTGCGTAGTCTGCTTCAGAAGTGTTGCTTGTTGTCGTTTGATAATGACCAAATCATTAGCAAAATTTTGCATGAGAATCCTCATGTCACTGATATCTTCCGCGATTGAGGAAGAGACCGACGAGCTTGTCTGAACGGCGAGATACATGTATATAGACTGTGGCGTGGCCGAGATCAATTGTGTAGTGGAAGTTCTTGGAGTAGCTTCTTCCTGAAGGTCACTAGAGATTTTTGCAAATACCGACATTAGAGGTTGGGGAAAAAGCTTCTTGACATCAATTAGACTATTCTCTGCACATACAACCACCTCATATGGGTCAGACAAGATATCTCCTCCCATGGAGGTTATCATAACTGCGATGTCTGAATTGAGAGCCTTTAGATAGAACATGAACGCCATTACAGTTTGGGGTCGAGTAGTCACAGGGATCCTTTTCCAGTTTTTATGAAACCTAGTGTTAAAATTGCTCATGTCCTCTTACAGAGCTCTCTTGATGGTGATTAGTTTTTGCAACAACAAAGAGTGGTCTGATTTCTCTGAGAAGAGTTTGAAAAACTATTCTCCAAGTTGATCCCAGGAGATGATAGAACCCAAGGCCATATATCGATACCAATCCCGGGCCTTTCCTTTGAAAGAGGCAGCTAACGGCCTTAAAGCAATGTTCTCCTCCATTATTTTATGTACCCTACATACCTTCACTATATCTTGAAGGTGTTCGGAAGGGGTTTTGAAGTCTTCTCCCAAGAATTTTGGAATAGCCTTGAGGGCATTAGCGGGTATGATAGGCCATACATCTGGGGGTGTGGGTGGACGTAGTGGACTACCACTATCCCAAGTTACAAAATTTCTAGGAGCGGGGGAGGTACATGAGCCATAGAGAAAAGATTCCTATAAATCGGGTATACAGGTATTCTAATTTGGAAGGTTGATCCTCCAGGTGGAGTAGATAAGGCTCTAGATATTGTGCTCTTACTTCTTTCTCTATTACTCCTTACAGGTGATACAGAGCTTGTAAGTCTTCTCCTTATAGGTAGTAAGGCAGATAACTGAGAGTACTAGAAGTGACCTCTCGAAAATGCTCTTGTTTGGACTTTGGGCATGAAACTTCTAGTTTCCTTCCTTAGCCCGATTTAAGAAATATTTCTAACTTCTAATTAGGTGATTGTGGGTTCGAGTCCCACTGGGCATGCCAAAAAAAAAGAACTGTTGATCATCAAAGCTTGTGCCTCTCTGACAGTCTTATGGAAAATTCAGTGAGTGGGGGACCAATTTGCACTTCACTGAATACCTCAGAGATTTTTATAGAAAGCCGACTCTTCTTTGGGGTTTGGAGAAAAGGGTAGAAGGAAATGTAAATATAAAACATAAAAATGGAGATGCACTAATGCATTTACAACATTTCAAACCCAACCATTCCTATGATTGATATAATTAGATACAAAATGCCACAACCCTTCATTGTTGGAAAGAGAATGAACAACAAAAGCTAACAACAAGCATAGTGCAGACTTTCAAATCTTTCCATAGGCAGTGTTCATTAAGGTCCAATCAAACATAAAGATTTCTAAGGGTAACAAAAAAAATATTTAGAAATTACATGAACTCTCCCTCATAATACAACATAATATAATAAAACAACAACCTTTCAGAAAAAACAAAGAAGTCCAATGACATAATCCAGTTTTCAAAAGTTATTATTCAACCATACAAGTATACAACATGGAAATCAACTACTTAAACTATTCAAATTTAACTTGCAAGACACAATGTTTCATTTAGAACGAAAACATAAAGAAAGAAAGCTTGATAAAGGCCATACATACACAATACCAATGATTTCTTCTCAATAGTTCATGCTTTAAATATCAAGTGAAGTTTAAAACAGAGGTTGGATGCCAATCCAATGATAGTTTAAGCCTTAAAAGATATAACATGCCAAAGAGAAGTAGTTTTGCAACTTTAATCCTGAAAATAGTTCTATATCCTAAGAAAACTAAAGAAACTTTTCCTTGGAAAAGGAAATTGAAACTTAGAATCCAACCCTTTCATCTGTTGCCACCTCTCTTTTATAGTTGTAGAAAGAAGAAAACATCACCACAACACAAAAGTAATCACTGCTAGGTGTTGGATTTTGATAGTACATGATATGATCATAGATCCTTAGTTAGGTCACAATAATATTTGCTCATCAATTCTCAGCTGCCCCATTAATGCTTTTCAGATATTTAGCAAAGATAGAGGTATGTAAATGATCAAATCTTAGAAACACAGACTGGAAAAAAGGTCCAGTTGACCAATCAATCACCCAAAGACACCGAATCAAAGATTCCATCCCATAAACCAAGAAAAGAAAAAGGCCAGCAAGCTCCGACAAAATCCCAAAAGATATCGATCCATAAGAAGCACAATCTGCCCACAGTGAAGAGATGACATGTTAGACAGGTAGAAAATTTTGAGCTCACGAATATAACTCCTTATAAAATCTCCGATGAGCCAACACGTGTCTTGACTCTCTCCCAAAAGGAAGGTGAAAAATGAAAGCTGTACAACCACCACATGACGCATTGCACACCTTTTTGATAACTCTACTCGAGCGTAGGCACATCCAAAACTGAAAACATTATACAAGCCAAAAATCAAAATGATCAAGGCAAAAACCCTTCACAAGTATCTCAAAATGAAAGGAAATAAAACATCCTCATACTTTAAATTTAAAAATATCATCCAAGATCATATAGAGAAAGGAGACATACAAATAAAAAATCAACAAGGATACTCAAATACATACCATACAATCTTCAAAGATCCCTTACAAAGTCATGGATCAGAGAAAGCCTCCATTTTTAGAATGAATAATAAGAACCAAGCCAACTACACCTACATTGTTTACAAGTACACAATTAACAATATTCAACCAACTGTTAATAATGTATCCATCATTACCATTAAGAACAAAAATCCTAAGTGTGTAGTTACCGCCCATCGATCAAAAGTGACTCTACGAGGAGCCACTTCTAAATTGAAACTGACACATGAATAGAACCTATTGGATCATCTAGAGAGAAACCCTACTTAGATTTCAATTCTTGAATTGTTACGCGTATCCCCAGAGTATAAGGTGATCTTAGGTAAAGCTTTACAGGATTCTTCAATTCCCAAAGACCTAAACATTAACCAATTTCAAGCCATGGTAAGGTTTCTAGCTACCACTCACCAATTCACATTCACAGAACATGATTGTACTTCATAGAAGCCTAATCATAATGAACCCTTACATCTTGAGTTATATATAACAAGCTCAAAATCAAATGAGTTATGATAGATGGTGGAGTAAGACTAAACATTTATAGACTAAAATTGGTTACTACTATGGGTTTCTCCAAAGCATGTATAGATGTATAAAAAAGGATCATTATAAGAGCATATGGTGATGCAGATCACTATTCAAAGGGCATTATCATCCTTCTCATCAAAGTTGGTCTTGTGGTTTAGGTTACAATGTTTTAGGTTCTGGACCTAGACCTTCCTTACAATCTTCTCCTCAAACACCCATGGATTCATGCCATGAAGGTTGTTCCCTCCACTTATCACTAGTGCTTGAAATTCCCCTATAATAGAACTGAGGTTTCCATTTTAGGGGATCCTAATCCTTTCTAGTATTGTACCAATTAGAGAGGGACTCTTGAGTATCAAGTACCTATAAATAATGAGGTCTCACCATCCAACTCATCCCATTATATTGATCTTGCATCATTATCAAAACTTTTAGCTCCACTTGTATCATTCCATGAAAGCAAGTGTTAGGTCCATGATGATGAATGTGGTGAATATAACATTGAAAACTTGTTTTGCATGGGTAAGTTTCTAGCCACACTGAAACACTATGGTAAGCCACGCCATATCAAAAAACACCCCAAGGTAATAATTTATTATCAACCTCCTACTACCTTCACTAAGTGGGGTGAACTAGGAAAATAATATATAGATGAATGTAACATTCCCATTGTTCTTCCTAGTAATTTTACTATGTTTCACCCACAAGTAGATAGTTATGCTATTAACATAACTATCCACTTGAAGTTATGCTATTAGCATAACTATGCCATAATTTTTTTCTTTTCTATTTAATAATAAATGCATCATTTGAAGTATATCTTTATCCAAACTTTCCATTGCATAATCAAATAATCATTCCAATAATATAAGTATGCTTTAACTTTACATAAATATATTCAAGGTAATATTTCACATTACAATCTCCATGTAGATGGATCCATGATCATATACGTAGCTTCAACAAGCTGACATAAACTAGAAATACAAACTATTATAGATGCCCTAGCATTGGTGCATACATTCTAAATGTCCCCTTTCTTTATTGCATACCTTCTAGTTGTCCCCAATATTGGTGTGTACATCGTCAATTTTTGAATCAGAAATACCAATGCTCTAGAATGTCCTTCTCCCCAATCTTGGCCACCATCTGCATGAGGAGAAGCATCACTCAAGTGATTTTCTGCCAACCATGGACTAACTACGGTCCCTCACACATCTACCAAAATTGGTAAGATGGCCCTCCCTTCGACGAAGAAATTGGTTTGGTAACCTCATCCTTCAAATAACCTTTCCTGAACATAGTGATGTGTCCTATATGTCTAGAGCTTACCATAAAGTGAACCTCTAATTCTATGTTATTCTTAGCCTAGTATGTATTTGGATCACAATGAATTGATAGTGTAGACAGTGGCTACCTACACTACTTTGGCCAAAGATTCAACACCCAATACTTCGAGTGAGGATCATCTATATTCACCACTATAATTGCTCAATTTTTTATTTGACCATTAGTATTCTATTCTATGTTATTCCCTTTCTCGTGGATTATCCTAACCCTAGGAATAACCTTCCCATTAACTCATATCTAAATGACATTGCTACAAGTATCTAAAAAAAACTCTATCTTACCAATTAACCACACAAATAACGTAATGTCACATCATTAAATGACTCTATTTCAAAAGTACAATCTCAATAACAAAATCCCCTTTTAAAGAGTGTAATCTTGAAACAATAAATAACTTCATCAAAAGTATAATCCCATCAATAAATGACTTCATTCAAAAGTAAAATCTTCAACAATCAAAAGTATAATATTCAACAATAAATGACCTCATTCCAAAGTATAACCTTCAACATTAAATGACTCCAATCAAAGATAAAATCAATAATCAACGATCAATCTAATCATATAGGTTAATCTGAACCTATGCGTTTTAAGAAAACATCGATAAACAACCCAACCAAGTAGGTTAATCTCAACCTAGGGTCTCAATCAATAATCAAGTAAATATCCCAACCCAATAGGTTATTCTCAACCTAGGGTTTCAATCAATAAAAAAGCAATGATCAATTAATCATTCTAGTATAGATTAACACTATGGTTTGCAGGATGTCACATCCTATCAATGACAACATGTCTTTCATACCATCATTATTGTAGTATTTGCTAACCTCATTAACCACAAGGATTTACCTAGCATTATAAGCTATCAAGTTAGTTCACCACAAGACATCGATAAATACTACATTTCATATTTCATTTTATATACATGTATTATATAGACTAACTACGTGTAGTCTTAAATAGAAAACACCATCATCTAAATTCCCATATAGGGTATATAAAAGTGTTAATCCAAAGGTTAGGTTTACCCAAATCAAGAAACAACCAAGATCATGCAAGCATAAGAAAGCATCACAACATACTCAAAATCATTCCTTTCCAACATAGTAATCAAATCTATTTAACCTTTCCAACATAAAAGATAAAGGTATAGATACTAGCATGCTTGATAAAAGCTCCAATTGATTATTCCTCTCTCCTAGCTTAATGGATTGAGCTTGCTTGCAACTTCCTCCAAGAACGACCTCTAAAAACCTCCTCTAGCCTCTCACTAGTTCTCTCCACAAAACCAAAGTGAACAACAAAACAACTCTCAACCTCACAAAATCTCAACTCTCTTTGTACAAAAATTGTTGTAGAATAACATAAGGAAATCAGATTGATAAGTGTAACAATAGGTAGAAAAGTCACCCTCTATTTATACTAAGTTGTGAGCAACTGATGGCTACAAACAAGTAAGTATTTATGCCACCTTTCATCCTCATGCAACAACTCACTCACAGGTTTGCAACACATGACAATACTCTCCATGCGAATGGTTGAGTTGACTTGATATTTGAGACAACAAGCTCAAAATAGGTTTCCTAATTTGAATTCCATTACAAAATACTACCAAGTTTTCACTTGACCGAGTCTAAACACTTATTTTTAGGCTTATGTGAATTCAAAGACTTCTTTTACATTCCAACCTCAAGCAAATATGGTGCCACCTTCAAAGTTGGTGCCTAAGTATATAGCGCATCCCTTTGACTGATTCAAAGGAATACACACACCTCTTAATTGTTTACATAACAACATACAACTAATGCATGCCTCATCCTTAGGTTTTACTTTGTCTCTCTTTACCTTATGCATTGGTTTCAAACTTATGCAAAACATTAACACAAGGAAACACTATGCATATGCGCTGCCTTATCCTCCCAAGTGGTTGGCTTGGCCATTTATCTTTCCTAACAATGTTTGACTATATCCTATACGTGAATATTATACCTTCTTTATGTTCCTACAAAGACTTATTATTGTGCTTAGTTCATGCATCATTAACTCTTTTCATCATTGGTGAAATACTTACCATTGGCTTCATGTGTTGGGTTTACTATGCTTAGCTTACAAGACAATACATATGTAATAGCCACCCTTACTTCAAGCACAACATATAATATATGCTTCTTTCTCACTTTATGTGCATCTCAAATAATATGTGCTAAGGTTTCATTAATATTTGCAACATCTTTCCTATTTTTCTCGTGCCCTCTTAACTTTGTAAATGATTTTGAAAAGAATATATATTATTATATATATATAATAATATATATACTTGTTATAATGTTACCATTATAATATATATATATATATATATATATATATATGCATGAAATCATTCTTTGATGTTAATATATATAATATTATATTCGACCTCAAATAATGATTTCATGTATATATATGATTATATATATAATCATATATATACATGAAATCATTCTTTTATGTCAAATATAATATTATATATATATATATATAAACGTTTGATGAAACATTAATTGTCAATATATACATATATTAACACACACACACACACACACATGTCGAACCCAATATTTGCCATACAAATATGCATTAACAAGTACATATATTTATTTATCAATACACATATATATGTGTATATTATTATATATGTCTATACGTATGTATACATTAATGATACATACATTTACTCATACATTTTAATAGATACATATATACACATATATATCATATTTAGTATCCCCTATTAACACATCCATACATATCTTCACTGATTGGCATACAGATTAAGTGTATATATATACACATATCTACATAACTAATTTTCGTGTATGTATGTTCGTAAGTATTTTTACTTACATATTTGTGCACATGCTTATGCTCGCATGCATGGGTCATTATATATATACATGTATAAATTTAATGCACATATGAATCCACATAAAGATAATTATGCAGAAAGCTCAAAGACTCAAAGATTCAATCACGATAACTTGGTCAAACAATCAAAGAAATCAAAGACATTTTCTCAAACATTTCAATCATCCCCTAAAGGTTTACTTACCTGATTCATGTAAACTAACTCGATTGGACCAACTAGGGTGTAAATGTGTGTGCATGCTCAGTTAGGCTCATTAGGGGTTACCGGAAAATCTCCTCTCTTGAGTGATACTTCCCCTCTCTTCTAGAGGTTTAAACTTGTTCCTGCATTCATCTTAGTACATCACATAGGTAGTTAGCCATTCACATAAAATCCATTAGCATCATAAATAATTTAAATCACCAAAGCATTCATATTGCAATACATATTCATTTATTGCATTTCCACTAGTATATGAAACATAATCATTCCTTCAAAATCAATAACATCATAATATATATTCAGTGTTTCATTCACTTACCTAAACATATCAAAGTCCTAATTAACATTTATCATCATATTTACTCACAGGGTAAAAGTAACCCGGTAACTAAGAGATGGGTTGTAACAATGAAGACCTCTCTACTGGATCCACATACATGAAGAGGAAGAAACACATGCTAAGTTACCTATTGAATAGTATGGAAATGGTTTTGATATCATGAAACATAAAGGCTATGATGGTCACAATGGCTTGGAAGCACAAAAATAAGGAATGAATGAGCCTATACTGATGAAAAATTTACCAAAGAACAAAGGGCTTGGGTATAAACTACCAAAATTAAATCCTCTCGTACTAAGTTACCTTCAAAGAAAAACACTAATGTTTCTGAAGTTGTCAATACTTCTAAGGAGAGTAATGAAACCAATTCCCCTACAAACCAAACTATTGATGGCCGAGCCTAGATAGAAAATTCTTGGGACCTCTAGAGATGATTCCTTGAATTGTACCTTATCCATTTCATCCTTGAGCTTTGATAATATTGATGATAACATTCCTTTAATCCATCCATAGTTAATCGATTGGGATCAACAAGATCCATCGAGCTTAGATATATTCGAAAATAATGAAGAAATTATTGAGTTTATTAGACTTTGAGAGGGCATACCTTGAGGGGATTATAAAGCCGGTTTCACTATAGACCTTAACACCACTACACACTTTGGGGAGTCAGTCCCACCTTCTAGTGACAAAATTGAAAAAGTGAAAAAGAAAATGTCTCTAGGTGAAAACAAAAAGGCACCTCTAGACAAAAAAAGAAAAGATAAAGTCCACATATCCGAGGGAGAAAACATCTCTAAGGCACCCAAGGATGGAAGGTTGGATCTACTCCCTACAAGTCAAGAAAAATTCTCGCTATTGGTGGAAAAATAAAAAGAATTCAATATCAGTACACTTGAGAATCCCAAGATCATACAGTTTACAACTTCTTTGACAAATATAGAAAATCCAAGTTTTACCAGTTTCTTCACTGAATGAAAGATAAATTTCACATGACCTTATGTTGACATAGCTAGAATAGACCCTAAGTTAGTCCTACATCATTTTCCTCTTCTTCCAAACGCGGAACCTTTCAAGAAAAATCTAAGATACACCCACATATTTCCTTATTAGTCAATGTTGAACTAAAAAAGTTGCTAGATGTTGGTTTCATCAGACCAATTGACTATGTAGAATGGATATCAAGTATTGTACCAGTCACCAAACCAACTGGGGGCATTCACATGTGCACAAAATTCAGGGACCAGAAAAAATCCTATCTAAAAGATGATTTCTCCCTGTGTAACATTGAGATGGTAGTAGATCTTACCGCAAGGTATGAGATGTTGTCATTCATGGACAACTTCTCTGGTTAAAATCAGATTAAAATTGCTCCTGAGGATTAGCACAAGGCATATTTTACTTTTCCTTGGGTACCTACTATTGGAATGTCATGTCCTTAGACCTGAAGAATGTTGGAGCTACCTACCAA
The DNA here is from genome assembly GCA_007258455.2 of Sequoia sempervirens. Taxonomy (NCBI): domain Eukaryota; kingdom Viridiplantae; phylum Streptophyta; class Pinopsida; order Cupressales; family Cupressaceae; genus Sequoia; species Sequoia sempervirens. Next base: position 31,508,241 of record VDFB02379711.1, on the reverse strand, counting down.
AGGGAGATGACTACAACATTTCATGATATGATGCACAACCTTATTGAAGACTATGTTGATGGATTACTAGCAAAATCTCTCACAAGAGACACACATCAGGATGTGCTTGATAGGATCTTCACCAGGTTGGAACAATACAAAGTCAGATTAAATCCAAAAAGGTGTGTCTTTGGAGTAACTTCTGGAAATCTCCTTGGATACATTGTTTCTCATAGAGGTATTGAGGTTGATCCTACAAAGATGAAAGCCATCATCAATTTTCCACCACCTTCTAATCTAACGTAGCTAAGAATTCTAAAGGGAAAACTATAGTTAATCTGCAGATTCATTTCCCAACTTCCAGACAAGTGCCATCCTTTTCAATATATTTTTCACAAATATGTTCCATTCAAATGGAGCAATCAATGTCAATAGGCTTTCAACATTTGAAGGATTACCTATTATCACCACTAGTCTTGATGATACCTATTGATCGAAAACTGCTCATCCTCTATGTATCAACTATGACATCAACATTAGGATCTCTCTTAGCACAAAATGATGAACATCAAAAAGAGAGTGATACTACATCGGTTGTATACTTGTGGAGTATGAACTCAATTACTCTCCTATTCAGTACTCATGTCTTGTTGTCATCTTTGCAACACAAAAGATTTGACATTGTGTGTTGAATAGTTAGACCAAGTTGATAGCAAAGATATAACCTTTAAAGTATCTGCTCAGTAAAGAAACTCTCACAAGTATACTAGAATAATGGGTAATGCTCCTTACTGAGTTTGATATTGAGTATGTGGAAAGAAAATCAATAAATGGATAGGTGATAACGGATCAACTAGCTAACACTCTTACTTCAACATTTCAACATCTTTTATTAGAATTCCTTAACAAAGATATTTTCACATTAGAGACCTTTGTACAAAATGGAAATTATATTTCGATGGTTCCTATACACATCATGGTTTGAGAGCAAGAGTTATCTTTATCACACCTTAGGGGGATACAATCCCTAATTCTTACAGGATAGAATTCCCATGCACAAATAAAATTATTGAATATGAAGCTTTTCTAATAAGACTTAGGGAGGCTATACAATGGAAAATAAAGCACCTGGATGTCTACAGTGATTCACAACTTTGGATGTTCGACAAGTAAATGATGAGTATGAGAAAAAAATATGAAAAAATCGTGCCCTACAAAAAGATGGTAGATAGTTTTAAAGATTACTTTTATGTCATCATATTCAAGCAGATTCCATGGGTTCAAAAGAAAGCAATTGATGCAATGGCTACCATCTGTTCTCATTTTCCTTGGTACAAAGACATAATTACCTACATGACCATATATCATTCTCCCTAACTTATCAAATTATTAATGAAAAACCTTTACCTAATAAGCCTCTAAATATGTTATCATCGCTGGTACCATATACCATTGTAGTTTAGATAGTACTCTACTTAGATGTCTCGATATAGAAGAAGTGCAAGTGACTTTACATGAGGTACATGATGGTATATGCAGATCTCATTCTAGTGGTGGGAATGTGCAGGATCATGATGGGCCAAAAAGTGGCAATATGATGGGTATTTGTAGGGCATGTGGCTGACAACTTTTTTTTTACCCAAAATTGATGAAATGAAAAGGGTTTTTAAAGGAGATTCTCAACTTTCCACCAATATAAATTATGCTTTACTTTGAATTTAATAAAAAATATTATTCATTTTCTATTTGAATTGACTAAAGTCTGATTGATAGGCTGATTGAAAAACATCTATAGCTTTCAAGCGGTATCACATTTTTGAATTTGAAACATCGTCACATTCTATGCTTCACACTATAGGATTAAAAAAAATGAATTTCATGAAGTTTTGACCAAGTTAATTGGTGGACATATGGGTTTTATATTTTTTAAAAGCTACATAATAAAAAATTCATAGTTAATTATTTACTTGGAAAAAAATTATAAAAATATGCATCACATCTAGACATGAGTCCTCTACTTACGTCTAAAATAATAAAAAAAATATTATCATTTTATTGTGGTTAGGGTGGTCAGACAGACACCTACTTATTTTTCCTTGAAATTTAAGTACTACTACATTGAAATTTCAAATTTTCACCAAATGGATTTAAAAAAAAAAACCTAGTAGTTTAGTAACTACATTCAATTTGCTATAGATTTTATTCTTACATATTTTTGAAATAATATAGATAACTTATTCAAAACTTTACGTCAAGTTGCCTAACTTTGATTTTTTTGAATTTTTTGCCACTTAAGGGCCTATTTTTTCCATGATGATCCTGCACATACCCTAGTCCTACCCTAGCAAAGAAGCCATGAGAACACGATACTATTAACCAACCATGGAATGCGATGCATACCACTTTGTCAAGAAATATCGATAGTGTCAGATACATGGAGATCTAGTTCACACACCAGCATAGAAATTGCACCTGATTACATCACCATGGTCCTTCTATCAATGGGGACTTGAACTTGTCAGAAAGATTCACCCTACTTCCACTAATGGCCACAAATCCATCATTACTATAATTGATTATTTTACGAAATGGATTGAAGCCATTCCTATGACATACATCACTAGAAAGAAAATTGTAAAATTTATCCCGAACTACAACATATGTTGGTATGGTGTTCCCCAATCCATTGACATAGATAATGATCTCCCTTTCAAGAACCAGGATGTTTGGGAATTATGTGAGAAATATCATATTCAACATCACTTTTCCCCTTCGTATTATCCCCAGGGTAATGGTTAAGTAGAGGCGTTGAATAAAACCATCTAAAATTCCTAAAAATGACCATTAATGATACTGGCCAAGATTGGGATATAGAGCTAAACCCAACCTTATGGTCTTACCACACAAGAATTTGTACTCCTACTAGTGCCACACCATATTCCCTCATATTTGGTTTTGAAGCTATCCTTTTGATTGAGGTCAAGTTACCATCCTTGAGAGTATCCATGCAACAGTTCATTGATGACAAAGACTACATGATAGCAAGATTACATGATCTAGAGCTACTAGATGAGAGATGAAAAAATACATTGGTGTATTTATAGTCTCATCAAAACTATCTTTGACATAGCTACAATGAAAGAGTAAAGGTTCAACACTTTGACATCAATGACTTGGTCCTGAAAGATAACCCAAAGAATTAATTGGTTAGAGAAAAACCAAGAAATTTTGAACCTAACTGGTTGGGTCCTTATATCATTATTGTAGCATATGAATCCAATGCTTATTAAATGGATACTCATGAAGGTGAACTGCTACCTGATCCTATTAATAGAATGCACCTTCACAAGTACTATGCATGAATATCATGGATCCCAATTTAAAAAAAATAGAAAAACAAAAGAAGAAAAGTAACGAGAAATAATTCATCCAATAGTGAAAACCATTTTAGTGGTTCTTTGGATAATTACCATGGTGAAAACCCTAAAAAGATACGTCATGTGTAGAAGGTCATTTGATCCACCATCTATCATTATCACATCTAATTTTTCATTCCATCCATACTAAACCAAGCATAAGATCCTTCATAACAAAAATCCCACACCTCTTATGGGCTGAGAATGGTTGATGTTTAGCATCACCCACCTTTTGTATACATTCATTCCATAATAAATGGTCCTATACCTGACTAGGGGAAAATCCTTGACCTTGATTTTTAGATGTATCTTTGACTTGCTATTTAAGGATATTATCAAAATCACTTATCACAATCCATTTTTCATAATAAACTATCCACCTTCCATAATAAATTATCTCTTGTCAAGTTGATATCTTGATCAGACAAAAATAAGATATCATATGAAAGTTGAGCTTAAAAAATCATGAAAAAACATACAAACTATCAAACTAGCCTTCAACCTAGCTAATCAATTTCCTACTTATCTATCAATGAAAACTATCTATCTTTATTAGTTATCATTTTTCTTACATAGGTTATTGCATCATCGAGATCAAACTAGATGTCTTATGAAATATGTTTCATCCCTAAAATAAGACATAATCCTATCAAATATCACTCATTGTTGGTGAGAAGATCTAAATGGTTGTTGAATCATCTGGTCTACTTAGTCTTATCTTTTTTATTTGATTTATCTTATGTCATGTTCCTATGCTACTCAAGGATATCTACAAGTGATTAGAGGAGAGAGGATGGATCATGACATGTTTCTATTGATTTTTGTTTATAGTTTGTCTCGATAATATGACTAGGGAAACTAAGTTCCTTATGTGTGATTGGGGTTCCATTTTGTCATAATCATAACATCCTATGAAAGTTAAAGGTCATCTAACACTTTCTTGCATCAGGATCAACATTCTTTATGGCTACTTCCTCACATATTCCAACAAGGTTCTATTGTTAGTAGTATGATTTAGGGCGCTCCTTGTCTACTATGTCTTAGTCTTGACAACAAATACTAACATAACCAGGGTTTGTATCAACTTGGTGTACATAAATCGACTTGTCTCTTATAAAAAAATTAGGCAAATAGAAACAAACACCACCATCATAATTCATGCCTTGGTGTGCATACATCCACTTGTCACATAATAAAACACTCTATTATGATAATTGTGCACCAATTAAAGCTCAATATCTATCATACCAATCATACATCGCTTAAGATCTATATGATCATTCTTCACTTCTTATTAACTTTTTCCTCCTGCTAACATTTCTTTAGTTGGTCCCTATAGTCATTTTGGCGGCGTGCTAAGACACACAAAAACAAATGCATCAGTTACATCATCCTACATCCATAATCATGTTAGAATATCATATATATCTTCATATGCATGTTAGGTCATTCATATTGTTAAGAAATATGGATCATACCCACAATCTTAATCCATTTCCTACATAACCCCATGAGAGAAAAACTTGCATGCAAGTAACCATAATGCATAGATCAAATAGACAAGCCACAAGATAACACAAGATATACCCTAGGAAATCCCTCAAAAGGGAAAAAACTAGCTTCCAAAAGCATCCATACTCCATCTATTATTCAACAATAAAATATTACACAAGTTATAATGAATACCTCTAAAGCATCAAACCTCTCTAATGCATCCTCCATGTGTCTAAGAATGGATCCACACATCCCATGCCATAATTCACATATGCACTCCTCAGAAAGACTCAATAATCATAACCCACTCACCCAGCCAACCTTAACCACTAAACATGTATTTACTTTTATAGATACAAGCTCACACAAATACAACCAAGTGGTAAGATAAAATCATGTACCAAAAAACCATGTGAATATAAAACTAGTAATCCCTTATTTAATATTGGTACTCAGTTTTCGCTTTATTAAATATTTCCCCAATATTAAATTATAATTTCATGCCCCTCACACATTAAATAACAATACAATGTTACAATAAAGTGGTCCCCAAATAATTACCTAGTGTGATTAACCACACCTCCTAGGTGCATCACAACTAAATAATTATTTAATTAAATTATAATATATGACATTTTATACAATGGTGTACAACACCATATCCCAACATTCTCCACTTCTTGTATACATTGCATAAGGGATGAATATGTAGATACCCTAAATTGTCCTAACTAGCAAACAACACTATTTAACTAACTTTTACCCTTCTTTCCTAAATAATTAAATAATATATTATTATTTAATTATTATCAAATTTTATGTTCGTCTATTAATTAAGCGATTTAACATTATTTAATTAATTCTTCCTCAATCACCATTTTTGACTAATTATAATAATCTCATTTATTTAATAAAGTCTTAATTTAACCTTATTCCTCCTGATTAATTAAATAAATGCAAATTATTTAATTAAGTCACTAATATACCCTTTTCAACTAAATCAATTAAATTGTTATCATTTAATAACTTAATTTTAAATCACTTTCCCCTTTCTAAACCTAAATAATTAAATTAATTATTCGACACCATTCAACATAGTCAACAAACAAATACAACTTTATTTGTTAAAGTCAAACATGACTTGCATGTTCATCTCAAAATATTAATCAATTAATTATCCTCACTCTTTTGTGATTGAGAAAATCATGACCACTGGTTTCTCACTCTAAATAGTTGACTAACTCATCTATTCTTCAATCCCACTAATCCATCTATTCTTTAATCCCACTAAACACTCAGCTTGATTTCTTCAATCACACTGATTATACAATCTAAAATCCTTTGATTATGCAATTAACATCCTTAATTGGATCAATCACAAAAGCTAATTGAGCAATCTATTTCCTCTCAACATTTCTCAGCCATTGATCATGATCTTTTACAACTGAACCTTGATTGTTCATCTCAAAATAGGAAATCTATAAAACAATCTTCTAGATTTTCACAAATCATCTAAAATTTACATAGCGAAGCTCTGTACAACTGATTCTTGAGCACATTAAGAATTATTGGCATCATATTCTAGTTCACCATTCAACACAAATCGAAGACTTTGCAACAACAACAATGGACAATTTGTATTGAATTGAGAAATCGGACATCCAAATGTCAATACAACCACAACTCCAACATGGGATGGTATATATTTTAAGGTTTTGAATTTGATTTATGTTATCTTAGGATTACATTGTTTGATTTCTTTATCATAGAACTTCATTTCATGAGTATGGTTGGAATTATATCTTGTTTGAATTGATTTAGTTTAATTCATCTCTTATTTTTCTATTGCAATTCCCCCACCCTTACGACACAATAAATGAAATACATCATCATAGCCATACATGTAACCACATGCATCTTCAACATGCTCTCATGCTCCATCAAGATACCTACAATAAAACCAAAGTGACCACCATCTCAAAAAAGAACTCTCATACTCCAACGTGCCACCTATGAAAGAAAAGGAACATGCCAAGGTGAAGATGCACCAATCAAAAAACACAAGCATCAAATACAAGTGATAACAAAGGCTCCAAACAAGATGCAATCAAAGGTGAAAAACCCACATGATCAGAAATAATATCCACAACACATGCTAATACATCCAACCATCCATACTTCCTAGGTATCAACAACATCAGTAAATTCATGCTAAAAACATATGTAACCCATAAACCACAATTACAAGCTCCTTGTACCAAACCTGACAATGAAGAACATACATATCTAGGAACTCCCACTACATGGGTAATGTCAAAGCATATCAATTCTACCAATCAACACAATATCAAGGTGTGATAAATGATCAACAATGAATTACCAAGAACAATCACAATGAGCTACACATGCAACACCAACAACTACATAATCTCTCACAACATGTCACCACAATCCTCCCAAATCATATGAACATGAACCCCAGGAAGGAACCATAATGAAGAGAGAAAACCTATAAACCATAACACATGTGTCCTTCTACCAACACCTCAAAGTACAATGCTATGTCAAGTATGATCTCCTAACAACCCCAAATGAGAAGCCTCAACAACACCCAACCCAACATTCAATCTCTTATATCAAACACAATATATGAATCATGTAAAATGCCAACATGGATGCAATCCTCTTTAATCAAGAAGATCAGACTAAAAATATCCATTCCCAAATTAGACAATCAACCCAATAACCATCTCCTAAACTCCTCATCAATGAATGATAAAATTAACTGAACGCACAAGGAGATAACCATGCCAAACATATCTCAAAATGAATCCTCCATAACTAACTATCCATAGCTCAAGATACATATCTATGAAAGATAAATCAACATAAAATTGTGCTAAATAATCCTCAAATGAGTCTCCCAAAATCAATCACCATGAATCAACTCATTCCTAGGAGAAATCAAAGCATGAAACATAAACACATCAAAAATAGGATGGGCAATACCTATTAGATGATAACTTGCCAAGTAGACCAAGAGTGGGGAATGAGAATGCTCCTCTAAGATAACCAAGTCATCATGAATCACTCCAAGAACAATCTCCTCTATTGTTCCATCATGAAATCACCCCCATATCCAGGTGAAGGCTCCTCAGTTTTCCTACTCAAACCTATAAAGAGTAACCGTCTTAAGAAAATGTCTCTAATTCCAAGAGAAATCTAACCTCACCCAAGTCTCCAAGTATCTATGAGCAGTTCCAATCGACCAATCCATGCCAAAATCCAAATTTAACACAACATCCCCATGAAGCTCCCAAGAAAATGATCAATATGCCCAATACCAAGTGAACCAACAAGATCAATGTTAAAGCTCTAACCATAGAATCAGAAACCTACCATGACATCATGATCTAACCATCTCGTCCTAGGAGATCACATGTAACAATGCATACATCCTAGTATCAAGAGAACATGTACCATGCCAAAACTCTAAAACAATATCAAGAGTAAACCATGACATAATGAAAATCACACTCTAAACTAAGAAACAACCATCTCGAATCACATGAATATAACCATCACCAATGATGAATCATGTCACTACCAACAACTCCCACTAAACCATGATACCGAGCTACACATGGAATCATGACAACCATCTCCTCCATGAAGATCATCCAGGTCCACACATACAACTAAAATGCCAAACATACCAAGTAGAACCAATATATCCAAGCTAAGAAGATACAGCCTCCATCAAACCATCAAGAACCAATCCTACATCACCAAGTCATCACTATCAAAATCTCTCACTAAAAAGTGTAATCAATGAAATGAAACCAAAATATCATGGCATCATGATAAAACCACATGCTAAAAGTCCCAATCACTAGCTAATCAGGCACTCTAACCATCCATCCTCTCATCTCAAAGCAACATACCAATGAACAAATGACCATAGATAAGGCCAACTAAAAAAATATACATCAAAATTGAACTAATCTCGTGGATATAGATAGTCCACATACGAGTCAACCCATTGCAACCAAATGGGTGGCCAACCTACACAACTGCATAACTCAAAGATACAAACAATGAAGCATGCAAACTCATCATCACATTAATAGCCTGCAAACCAAGATATCAATGAAGATAATCTTGTATAAATCAAGACTCAAACACCAAATCAATCTTAGATCCGATTTTCTGAACATGTCCAAAAATGAGTAACCATAGTCAAGGAACCAAACAAGCATCAAGGAGATAAGAATAACCTCCTAATTATCAAACCATATAACCACCAAACAACCACATACATGATCATGTCATGATAATTATTAAATATACTTGCATATCCACGACAAGTTATAATCATATCCAACACTGTACCTACACTCAACTATCACCCACACAAGACTCCAAGTCTCCACTTGTGTTAATCCATGTCCTTAAAACTAAAGACAACCTGTGTGCCTATCACCATCAAATTCCAACTCTGAAAAACACCTATAAAACTATACTAGGAAGCACCAAAACAATAATTAGTTGTATCTTCATAAATATCATATAAAAACATGTACTCCCTCAAGGTTTTTCCTCTTGACTCGTCCGGATACTCACATAATCACACCTCGAATCTTGGGCTCCTACAAGCAATCAAATAATTACCAAAATCATCCTACACCACAAACTAAAAATATGAAAATTCTACTATGTAGTATACTATACATGCTCTACAACGCCTATTCAAAATTAAAAATCCGATTCTATATGCAAAAGTGATGCCCAAAACTGTGAACCAAAGAACATTTGGCTTCTAAGTTCCAAAAAACTAATCAAAACAACAAATTCATGGAACGAAACCTATATCACTACATAGTGCTTGGAACCACCTTTCCAATGAGTATAAGAAGTTGAAAATATGACAACCTAGGTGAAGGTTGTACTCATTTGAAAAAAAGTCTAGTTTGACTATATAAACAAATTTCAAGTGGACCCTACTCCATAATAAAATCAAATTTAAGTTTGCAAATATTAGTTTTTTTTTAAAATGGCGATTTTTTATTTTATTTTTAATATTTTAAAATTAAAACTTTAATAAAGTGGAGGGGAGGCGGTTTAGAATGATTTAATTTAAACTTTGAAATATTAAAAAATTTTCTTAAAAGGAACTTGTTTGGGAATTTACTTTTTTAAGTAATTCACTGTTTAAAACTTTGGAAAGGCCGACGATTTGTATTTATTTATTCACTAGTGGTTATACGGGTTGGGTACAACAAAGTACAATACAATATGGGTTGGGCACAACATAGTACAGTACAATACAGGTATGATCTGCGATAGGGGCTGATGTACGTGGGTGGGTACGGGTTTGTAGACCCCACCCACCTTTAATACTAGCTATGGCACCTTGTGCAATGGGTATGCCGAAGAGGTGGGGAAGGTGAATTAGGAAAAAACTGGTTTATTTTTTTGCACACGTTTGTGTAGTAAATGAGATCATTTGATAGGTCATTTAGAAATATTAGTATTAATTTTTTTTAGTTTTTTATTATAGAATAATATTATTATATACATACTTTATATTATATGTATCAGCTATTATATTATTATATAAATATTTATTATCTTCTTACATTTATTAGTCTCAAATCTTTATTAAGATCTAATTACTATTTATTATTTTATATTAACTAATTTAAACATAAATCAGTGTCATATATATATATATATTTATAAATATATTTATAAATATTATTTTAATTTTCACTCAAAACTACTAATATTAATATATATATATATATATATATATATATATATATATATATATATATATATATATATATATATATATATATATATTTTCTTCTTTTCTAATTACCTTGGCAAAGTCTAATTCCCTTTAACAACTATGTAATGGCTCAAAATACATGGGTGTTGTTGGGCTAAGAGTAATAGATAGACTTATGGATTAGTGATAGTAGATTTCAACAATCCATGTAGACTATTGCTAAATTTTTTGGATTAGATTGTGTCTGAATTTTTGCATCAATGTTTCGAATCACACTCTGTGATTCATCATCAAGATAAGAGAGCACATGGATAAAATGAATAGTTGCAGACCAAGGTAGGAATAAAAAGGGAGAGAGGAGAAGGGGGGTTTGGGAGTGGGGTGGTGGGGTTTGGAGGTGGGGTTGGGGGGTTTATGGAGTCAATGTGGGTTTATTCTACAAGGAGAGTTGGTAAAATAGAGATGCGACAATTCAATTTGTAAGAATTGGTAACCTAACTTTAATCTTTACCCATAGGGAAGATTTTAGTCTATTTTTTAATTAAATTTATGTAGTACATGGGTTAGTCGGTAGAACATTTAGTACATGATGTTGTTTATGCAACAAAAGTCTCATTGGAAAAGTGATAGCTTCAAATAAACTATGCATTCACCTACAGGATCCAAACATGGCTAAAACAAAACGTTTTGATTAGGAAGATAATCAGTTTCCATTGCCAACAAGCATATGCTCAAGGATGGATGAACCTTAATGAATTAGAGTGCCATTTGTTTTGCATGAAATTATGAGTTGTCTATTAAGGACATGGAAGAAGATTGTGTTGACATCCTCTTTACACAATTGTTTAGACCTTATTGTCAATAGAATCTCTCATTATTGTGGAGGTCAACCAATTTCTCAATTAGATCATGTTCTCTGCAATGTATCACTGAATCATTATTATTGTTTTCTTTTGTTTATAGTTAAATAGTTGGCCTTTATGCTTTCAAAGTTTTGAGATATTGTCAATAGATTTTTTTTCATTTTCATGTAGTCTTTAATTTGTTATTTGCATAGATAATCTTAGTCATGAATGGAAACATGGCATGACCTTGGATGATGGGTTCATCCCACCATTGAGCTATTTTTTGAGAAAAATTAGGATGTTGCATCCACATGACTTAAGCCTAAAGTTATTAATTTAGATGGCAATCACCTTTGATATTTTGAGGTAATTGGGCCAATTATCTAGCAAAGTTGAATTGTGTATAGAGAACATAACTTGTCTTCATGGGCCCAACTATTTGATGAGATGTCCAACATATATAATTTTTAATAAATCAATCATATAACCATATTAGATTTTTAAATATTGAAACCAAACATTCTAAAAAATGCATGGTATGGATGATGGTGCCAAAACACCAAGTGGACTTTACCTGTTTTCCTTCAAGAAAAGAAGCATTTTCCTTTGACTGTGCTTCCACATCTTCCAAACAACTTATGTGTCTTGTGTATACTCCACAGCTTACGTGCCTTGTCTGTGCTCCCACAGTTGCATGCAAACAACAAAACTATCCACGTTCCTTGACTATACTTTTTCATGCATATTGAAGATGAGAATGTGGGGAAGAGGGGAGGGGATCATGGAGGCTTGTTTACTGCAGTGAGTGTATTTTGTCAAACAGTTCGCTTGCTCTGTCAATGCTTCCAGCTTTTACACATTTTCCTTTTAGTTAAAAATGAGATTAAAAAAGAAAATTTGTTTCATCACTATGTTTTATTTCTCTATACTATTATAGAGATCTCTTTGTTGATGTTTGAGAGGCAAAAGATCTAAACATATACAATAAGTGGGCTAAATCCAAGAAACAATGGTGAGTCCTTTTGATTGACTCTACATTTTCTTTTTCCACTGATTCAAATCTAGCAGTAGTATGGCCAACAATTTTGTGATCTCTGCTATGCTCATTTTATTTATATGTTTTGATCTGATAAATCAATTATGCATCGAAGAGACATTCAGAAACACAATCTCAACATATTTGACAGGTTTGTAATTGATATTTTTGAATTTATTTGTAATTGATATTTTTAAATTTATCTTTTATTTCCAAATGAATAGGAAGTAAGGGGCTCCCAATAATCCATTGAGAAAATATTTTCATTGAATTTTTGCCTCTCTCTTTTGAGTATGAAGAGAAACGCAGAATATGAGGGTCAATTAAGATAAATTTTGCTCTATTTTTTTACATTAAATTGGAAGACGGTATTCTGATCTTTGGAGAACAACATTTTCTATTTGTGTTACAGTATGATCCAAGCCACTGCAACAATCACAGAAGAGAAAAACTGAGTCAGAGCAACAAATTGCACCCATCTTATCTTATTTTATTTGGCTGAATACCCACCTCCTGCATGAAGTAACAGAAGTCGAAGCTCTTTGCAATTGCTTGGAGCAAATCAATGGAGATAACCTATAGGAGCAACAACATCCAAGGATAGAAAACTGTGCCGAGAGAACATAGCTTAGTAGCCATTTTGCCAATCGTGTGGATGCAAAAGTGAAACTTTGATCTCTTTTTTTAAAACAAATACTTGTTTTTTTATTAGCTTTCAATGCAATGACTAGTTTTGTTCGTTTGTCTTAAATCTCTGCAGGCACCGTACAAACTGCATAGACCACGTATCATTTCTGGTTGTCAGCGATGATGCCAACTATTAAAAATGGGTAGAGTTCGCACAAAAAATATTATAACCGAAAAACCCTCAACTATACTCTTAGCATCTCTATCAATTTGAGTACAACGTACGCAAAAGCGTATTAATTTCTTTCTTTCTTCAGAATTAACATAGCGAAAATAGCCAGAAAATGAAGAAAAATAGCTGAAAAGTGGCAAAAAATGATGGACAGTTGAGAATCGTTTTAGTGTCAACCATGCTGTGTAACTCTATCTTAACCGTCGAAGGGGAAAATGAGCTTTGAAAGCTCATATAGGACACGCCTTCGGCGTAAATATATATTTTAAATCCTTTTCAGATTTTTCAATAAATATTTTGATTTTTATTTTCTGTAGGAATTTAAATTTAATAGGCTAATGAACCTCATTTTTATTTTTTATTTTTTGACCTTTGCCTTTACAGACAACCGCACAACTGTACGACTAGGGTAGGGGCTATTTTTTTTTGCATTCTTTTCAATTTTTCTAAAATAGGGAAAATTTTATATGAATTTTCATTTCTCCTCCATCCTAGATCCAATAGTAAGGTCCATTTTGTCTCAAGAGGCCATCCATGAAATTTTCTCTACAAAAACTTCATATGAAAGCTTAATTCAAGAAACCCTTTTTAACCAAATATTGCATGTCTCAGATCTACAATAAACCCAACAAATCTTGACTATCCAAAAGCCCAAATCTATAAAATAACACTTGCAACATGTGTCTCATACCTTGTAATGCTTTAGATCTAACCTGCATAGCCATAGATTCAACTTTACACCAAATCTACTAAAACAAGGGTCATAAAAAAACTTTGGAGCTCACACCTCCCATCAACCGTGAAAGCTCTGATACCACTTGTTAGAAAATAACATGCACCATACCCACAATTTTAATCCATTTCCTACATAACCCCATGAGAGAAAAGCATGCATGCATGAAAGTAACCATAATGCATAGATCAAATAGACAAGCCACAAGATAACACATGATATGCTCTTAGAAAAGCCTCAAAAGGGAAAAACCTAGCCTCCATAAGCATCCATACTTCATCTATTATTCAATAACAAAACATTACAAGAGTTACAATGAATACCTCTAAAGCATCAAGCCTCTCCAATGCATCATCCATGTGTCCAAACATGAATCCACACATCCCATGCCATGCTTCACATATGCACTCCTTAGAAAGACTCAACAATAACAACCCACTCACCCAGCCAAACTTAACCATTAAACATGTGCTTGTGTTTATAGATACAAGCTCACACAAATACAACTAAGTGGTAAGGTAAAACCATGTACCACAAAACCATGTGAATATAAAACCACTAATTCCATATTTAATATTGGGTACTAAGTTTTCACTTTGTTAAATATTTCCCCAATATTAAATTATTATCTCATGCCTCTCACACATTAAATAACAATACAATGTTACAATACAACATAAAGTGGTCCCTAAATAATTACCTAGTGTGATTAACCACACCTCCTAGGTGTGTCACAACTAAATAATTATTTAATTAAAACATCACAATATAATATTTTATGCATTGGTGTACAACACTGATATCCCAAAAATATTGCATAAAAATACAAAAAAAAAATAGCATTGCATCACATTTTATAGAGTCATCCGCATAGCATCATATAAACCATGGCATAACTTGTTATAAGCATATAATCTCATCCTACATATAGGTCATATAAACATGTTAATCCCATCATAAATCATAAACATTAGATATCCATACATAACACCATACATAAAAGCATAATTCAATATCATATGCATCCATCCATCCATACATTAGCATGAAAATACATCATAAATCCATATTCACATCATATGGGAACCATCACATACACATAGAAAACATATCATAAGATCCATAATCACATAGAAACATGCATATACAACATATAGACATCATGTAGTTGCTGCCAAAAATGATGCATCTCATATATATTTTAGAATTGTGTCATAGTACAAAACTTGAATGTTTGTCAAAAATGAAGCTCATAGGCTCGATCAAAATATGCATATGTCCAAATAAATAAATTTATCAAGCTACCTTGAGTTTTCCCTATCCTCTGTGGGTGAGAGAATATCCTATCTTGGTATTGATCCTAGCGGCACATGCTACTCTTGATCTTTGTGTGCTTGTGGTGGTGGATAAGGTAACCTCTTAGGTCCAAATACTTAGCCACTGTTAACTAACCTCTGCGAGTGTGATTTGCTCTGAGACCTTCTCTAAGTGTAATTGGGTGCCCTTTTTGAAGGTGACATTGGGTGATCCCATAATAGTGGTTTACACTTTTTGGTCTAACTGGGCACTGATATATTTTTTTTTAACACAATCTCCACATTCGGGCACCTACATCGATTAAACCGTAAGGAATTTGAAGATGATGTAAACTAGAGTCTTGTCATATTTGTCTGTAGATTCTAAAAATATTTTTTTCAATTTTTTTGGAATCAGATTGCACTTCTTTTTCCATCTCCCACAAAAATTGGTTTTTTTCAAAAAACAACATTTTTAAAAAGTGACACACACCGTATAACGCATAACTTTTTTCCATGAAGGATAAAATTCCAATTCTTTCAAATTTAGATTTCTAACTCGATATCTAGTGCTTCCAATTTGGTTAGATAGTTTTTATTGAATATTTTTTCTTTAATCAAGTTTTGAAGTCAATCAAATGACAATTCAGACATAGCCCGACCGTATAACGATAACTTTTCAGTATGTATCGATTTTTTTTTTTTTTGTTGGATCAAGGACTCCAATATCTGGTGCACTCATATTTTTATATTTTTTTTTTGATAATCTTCTATTTTTCCACATGTGCAGAACATAGAGTTTTGTTTTAAGTGAAAAACCTATATTTAATAAAACTTAAAAACAGATAGATAATATAATCAAAACATACTAAAATTATATTCGTTGGATAGCTCGTTTTGAGGGGAACCCGATACTAGTTGGGTTTTTGAGATCTCCATTTTCATTCTGAAATTGAGCTTTGAAACGCAAAATTTTCAACAATCCTGGTGCCTTAGGAAGCAAGGGTGAAAAAAGAGGGGTTCGACCGAATATGTGTTCAGTCGAACATCTTGGAAAGGTTCGGTCGAACTAGGGTTCGGTCGAACCCTAGTTCGACCGAACCACCATTACATGCAATTAAAAAAACTCTATTAAATGGGTTCGACCAAACATTCCAAGAATGTTCGGTCGAACACCCTATTTTTAATATTAATATACATATATTTTTAAATGAGAACTTAAATTTGATGGCCATATGACCGTATTTAAAGATTTTTGCTATAAAATACAATCAAAATTTTAAGATTGTAAAAGGAGATATTTTGGATAAACTGTGAAAATTTATAGAATTATAATTATATATACGGTTATATATAATTTTACATACACTAAAATTATCATAATGTTTAAGGGCACCCTTGATAGATAACCGTAATTAAAAATTTGTTGGTGGAATTAACCATCCATTTAATCCCCTTTAGAGAGAGGGGGTAGTGGGAAGATAAAGGTAGGGGTCCTAGGGTTTTTAAGGGTTAGGTGAGGGCTCGGAGGGAGGGTGGGTAGGAGGGATAGACTTTTTAGAGAGAGGGGGGGGAGTGGGAGAGAGAAAGTGTAGGGGGTGTACAAGGATTAAGGGTAGAGGGGAGAGGGGGAGAGGGCATAGGAGGGAGAGACTTGAGAGAGAGAGGGGGGGAG
>VDFB02379711.1:31435914-31491065 GCA_007258455.2 Sequoia sempervirens | reverse complement strand
CACATACCCATAAATAAGTGTTTTTACATCCATTTCAACCCCCATCAACATCAATTCATCAAGTTCACTAATTCATCCACTTATTCAAGCATTCAAGCACTTTGCATCATCAAATCAAGCATAAATCAAACATCTTGGATTAGCCATTGACATCACTTCAAATTTTCTTCAACAAGGGTTTGGTAAGTTGATAGCATTTGCATGTTATTTTTTTATCATTCTCTTTCATTTCATTATTTCATTAAGGGTTTGATTACCAAAGTGGGGTTTGACCAAGGAAAACCCCTATGCTGTAACCCTAAACTATTTTCCCCCTCTTGTATGTATATTTGTAGACCTTTGTATGTAGATTTGAAAAGAAAATAGCTGTTGAAGAGTGGTCAACAATCCAACAAGGTGATTCAAGTCAAATCAACCTTATTTCAAGATTGGAGAAGACATTATGTTTGTTTTTTGCAGAATTAACTTTGTCAACCTGACAAGCAGACAATCTCAGATCTGGTGTTGCAGAATTGTCCCTTGATTTCTCATAATTTTGGGAGAGGATTTATTTGCCATCAGTGGCGAATGAGTCCCACATAAAGGCTAGAAGTCTAGATTTTTTCAGATTCTGGATCCTGACACTCAGAAACCAATTCCCAATAGTTTTCATCAGAAGCATAATTGATTCGCCATCAGTGGCGAATGAGTCCCACTGGTGATTTTTTGTGATCTTAGACAACATTAAGAAGATTACAGATTCTCAATTCTTTACCCAAGTGCACTATGATTTAACCCTTTTCTTTTTATGTTTTGCATTTGTTCATTCATAGTTCATGTTTGCATATCACATTGTGTTTTCCAACATTGCATAAATCTTAGGTTTTGCATTCATAATTAGTCACATAGATCATTCAATTGCATTTAGATAATCTCATTTAGTCTAAATAACATCACACCTTGCATAATTTGAGTGAACCTAGCTAGATATTTTGTGTGGGGTTTATCTCTCTCCTTTTAGATGAAACATCCTAAGAGTGCAAGAGTAGCCTATAATCCCTACCCAAAAATCTATGGTTCAGAAGCATTATCATAACACATCATAGTCCCCCCTTAATTCTAGGAGAATAAGTAGACCAAGTGAAATCGAGCACAAGAGTGTGCAAGGAATGTAGAGATGTACAAGAAACTAAAAAGGGGTGTGCATCAAGGCACACATGAATGAGGCAAGAACCACTAGGATCTATTTTTGTGATGGAAAACCAAGACAACACACACCATGGAGCGAGAATCACAAGGGTACATAACTATGATGTCAAATCAAGGCTCTACACAACCCCCCATTACACTTTATAATTCAATTTAAGTACAAAATTTCCCAAATTCCCTCCATATGGAACACACATTCAGTTTGAGTGGCACTTTATATGAGTGCATTTACAAACTTAATTGCTATTATGAGTTCTTCAAAATTTATGTCATGAGGTGGATTAAGAAAACATATGCCTTACAAACCTCAAAAAATGACAAAAACTAAAAATTAAAATCTCCATTAAAATAACCCCCCTTCTTTTTGCAAGTTATTGAAAAATGAAAAAAAACCATTTGCCAAATTCATTGCAAAAGAAAAAAAATGAACTCTTTTACAAATTTTTAACTATGGCAAAAAAATTCACCTCCTCAGGTTTAAACACTTTCCCTTTGCCAAATTCATTGTAAAAGAAAAAAATGATTCCTCTTTTACAAATTTTTAACTAAGGCAAAAAATTCACCTCCATTAAAATGACCCCCTTGAAATGACCTTTGCCTGGACTCTTTATTGACCTAATAGTTTTAGTTCTACCCACTAGTGGTTGAATAAATTTGTGTGAATACAATAAATGTCAATTAACATAAAAAACTAATTATACAATATTAGTGTCAAACACATCTTTAAATAAACCTCCTATAAAGTGGGAGTTAACTAGGTCTTCCAAGTTGTTGAGGAGTGGAGAGGGTGCCAAGGAAGCTGCTTATGGAGGACTTGGTCGACTTGTTGTCAAGTAATAAAGACCAAGTCATGAATGGGCTTCCACTATCTGAAACTAGTAATTAATCTCACTCTCTTTTGATGATTGAAATTCTTCTTTGCAAACTCTCCAAATGTCTTCTCAGTTTTCTACTAGCTCATTGCTTTCAGCAATTAAGAAGATATTGCCTTTGGTTCACTACCTCCAACAAACAATTAATCATACTTCTTCACATGCCTTTTGTCACAGGAATATGATAAAAATGAAACTCGACATGATCTAACACAACTGCTCTCTCTTTCAGTCACTTGCACAATCATCACAATCACATGACACCCTATATCAACTAGGTTTACAATTTACACATGATATTACATTGATTACATTTCATATGTCAGTCTACAACAAAAATATTACATCTGTAATTTAGCCAAGGATAAAACAAACAACATGAAACATAATGGTGATATTTGCATACTCAAATCATTTATTTAATTTTGTATCTTTTTTAGGAGAGTGCCTTAAGACATTTGTATTTCAGGGAATGATATAATATTGTGCAAAGTTGGGTCCCTTCCATTGGAATTTACCCATCCCTTTATGCACATATTTCCATGTGTTTATCACTTAGCTAATCCATACTTACACATACATTGATACAATCACACAAACTATTCATTTATTACACTTATTAATGCATGTATTCTAGTTATCCATTATCCACTTATATTTGATCATTTTGCTACTGAGGGTGATTTTTGTGGCATGTGAACTTGAACCCTACCTTTTTAAAATTTAAATTCAACTTTTTCGCTAAAATTTGACCATTGATTTCCTACCTAAGGTTGACTAAGCACAATTTGACAAGATTTGCTACTATTTTTATTTAAAGGAAACCAAGTACACTCATATTATCATCATGGAATAAGATGAATATCATTTGCACATATAAAGGATCATGCTATGAATGTTTCAACTTAGAGCATTAAAAAGAGCATAATTCTATATCACTCAACTCTAGAGCATTTGCATGGCTAAAAATTGACATCTTCGATCTTATATACACATTTCTAAGGGTTAACCTACGTGAACATGTCCACTTGTAACATAATGACAACCCTTCAAAGATATTTTTAACTACAAATATTTAGTTTAGCTAAAAAAAAAAAAAAAAAGATTAATTAAGTGAATCTGACAAATTATTTTTGTGACATCATAAATTTGTATAGATGTGGATTTGACCTATTTTTTAATTACAGAAATAAATACGTATCTTCTTTACATTTACATTTATTCTTTTAATTTATAATTTAATTCACAATTCATTAATCTACAACTACCATTTATTAATTTAAATTAATTTGTATGACTTCTTTATATGGTTTGTTTCCAAGTCTTGATCCCAATGAAAAACTTGCCCACCATGTGAATACAAAACAGAAAAAAAAACATTGGTGTACGATCAAGTCCTTTACGATGAAGACAACATGAAAAAGACGTTAGATATTGGTCAAATCAGATTTTGTCGGAAAGTAGCATTATTTTATAGTCAATTTATGCGGCGAGTTAGTTACGAATGTGAACGTTATCTACAAAGATTCTTTATGCTTTTAACTTTCTTGTCTTTCTATCATTAATTCATTTACTATGTTTGCTAGCCTCATCCATAGTCACATCTTCAACCAATTTTAATGAAAATTTCAGGTTTGTAATTAGGGGAAGTTTGTAAAAGTAAGTTAATAATAAAATTGTTATTAATTATATCATATATATATATATATATAAATATAATTATTAATTATTATATCATGTTAAATAAGTATAATTAGATAATATTATTATTTTTAATTAATATATAAATATAATATGTAATTATATATAAGATTTTTAAATATTTATATTAATTATTGTATATTTTTAATTTTAAGCTTTCAATAAATTTATGCATTTAATTAATATATGGGAAAATAATTCTTATGTTAATCTAGACTAATATAATAAATCTAAGTAATTAAATATAAATTAAAATATATTAATTATTTTAGCTATTAGAATGATAATTGAATAATTAAATGTTATGTTAAGAAATTAAATGTAAAGAAGGTTTAATATACTTAATTTTAAAAATACCAGCAAAGAAATAAGTCTCATACAATTCTAAAAACAACTATATGAAACTAGAAATGCATCTTCTCTATCCATATCTTCCTTCAAAATCATAATAGTTTGTTATGTCTACTATGGATCCATCTCATGGCTACTCCAAGCCATTTCCATAAATGTGGTTCTAAAATGTTAAGCACAAGTTTAATATGAATAACATTGTACTTTTTGAATTTGATTCACCAAATTCTCTTACTCCCAATTATCTACCTTTCATGGATGGAGAAGTTGTTAGATCACTAAAATCAAGTTCTCCTAATTCAACCCCTTAATAAAATGACCGAACTCTATAACCATAAAAATAATTAAAACCTATTCTTTGCCTGGTTAGAACTTTCTATAACTCAATTTTTGTTTCTCCCCTTTCAGCTCTGTGTTTTCCAACACTAGATCTGATTGTGCCTTCGTAGTCTGTAGGACTGTCATTCCATAGTAAGCAGAATGAATGAATGAATGCTTTTAATTATGTCCACGAGACCAGCCGGCCTATGGGACCCCTGAAATAGAACAAAAACCACATTTTGACACAAACCGAGCAGTTGCCGACCCCACCGACTACTCTATGTTTCCCTCTAACTATTTACTAATTTTGTTTATTCTACTGTGTATTTTGATCAGGTAACCTGTCGTTTCAGCGATCTTCTCCTCTTCAAACAAAGCCTCTAATGATTTGACTTTAAACAGATCCAAGTAACTGCACCTAATGTCCTCGTAAGCTTTACATTGCATGGCGTAGTGTCATTATGTTTCCACTAAACCCGAAGAGCATAAACAACAAATCCTATCAGCCCATGCCTCCTTGGGTATTGTACATCTCCCCGTTTTGCATCTCAAACGATGAGAGCTAGTTCCCAACTGGGCTATCAACATTTTAGCCTTCCACTTTATATCTGCCCCCACGTAATACTTTTGCTCGTGATTACAAGTGTGGTTAAAGTGCAAAACATAGTATTCTCTTTTTCTACTAAGTTGTTTTGACCACAAGATTTGTTTGAATTTCTCTTTTACAAACCTTTTAATTTCTACATTTGTGTTTGGACACTCCTGCATGCTTATCCCCCATTTTTCCATCCACTTGGCATTTTGCCTCATCCACGTGCTCTTCCTTCTAGTTAAGTTTTCTTCCACCACAATCTTGGGCCATCGATGTTCCCCCATATTCTCAATTCTCTTCAAATAACCTAATAAATGGATTAAAACTACCATTTCCATTGGGAAAGCCTCAGCTAGGACAATCTCATACGGGACTGTACTTTTAATTTTAAAATTGCTTGTGATTAGGTGCTTTTGTAATCTTTCTATTTGCCTCCATTTTAGAGTTGAAGTGTTGTAGCCCCAAACTTCACAACCATATAATACTACTGGAGTGAAAAGCAGCCAAAATAATTTCTTCTTTGTTTTCCAGTCTCATAGCTCAGCTAATCTACATCTATTTTGGAGCAAGTAGAGGGCTTTCCAGCCCCCTTGAATTCTTTTTGCCCTACAAGTCTCCCAACTAAGATTGCTGCAAAAATCGAGACCCAAATACTTGTATTCATTTACCACTTGCAAAGAGCTTCCCTCAAACATAAAATTTAATTGTTTCTTAGCTCTTTTCAACATTAAAATCATGACCTTGGTTTTGCTGATGTTCACTTGCATCCCTACATCCCGACAAAACAACTCTAAGGCTTTTAGATGTTCTTGAAGACTATTCTCTGAATTTTCCATTAAGGTAAGATCATCCACATATAGTAGCAATTTGACCACATAAGTGGCCAAAAACACTCCATCGCCTCCCCGCTTGTCTAACCATTCTTCTAACTTGTCTATGTATAGCCCAAATAAGGTGGGGGATAAAGGGCAGCCTTGCTTGACCCCAATGTCACTCCCAAAACACTCTAAAAGACCTGCCTTTGTTCTGATTTTGGTGTGGACCTGATCATAAAGCCTATGAACAATAGCCCTATACTTTTCCAGAATACCAAGTTGTTCCATTTTGTCCCAAAGTTTGTTTCTAGGGACTATGTTAAAAGCCTTTTTGAAGTCAACAAAATAGCAAAACACCTCATTACCTTGTTTATCCCAAACTTTTGCTACCATGTGTCTGAGAGTGATGCAATGGTCAATTGTAGAATGCTTTGGTCTGAACCCAGCTTGCCCTTTCGCCCTTTTACCTTCCTTCTCATCCCAACAACTGATTCTGCGTTCCACCATGCTCCCAAAGAGTTTCCCAAAAAGGGGATTAATCATTATGGTGTGGTAGTTTGACGGGTTGTTGACATCCCCGCTCTTGTGAAGAGGGATAACCACACTTGTCGTCCAATTTTTTGGAAAACCATGTTGAATGATCCTATTGAAAATCTTCTTGATATGTGGTGCCAAGAGCTCTAAACCCCATTTCAAATATTCAGCCTGTAAACCATCGATGTTCTAAGCCTTCCCCACTGCCAAAGCTTTAATACCAACCTTGATATTCTTTGTGGTGAAAAGTTTATCATTAATGTTTATTGTTGGAGGTAAGGTTTTTTTCTTGGTCTCTTTCATACAGTATTTTTGCATATTCTAACCATTGATTTTCTGTGATGTTATTCTCATTAGTACTTCTAGCCTGCTGCAATTCTCTCCAAAAACCCTTCGGATTGTGCCTTCTAAGAGAAATTAGTTCTTTCCTTTTTATTATCATGAATTCTTCTTTTTTTAATCTTACTAATTTCTCATACAATTTTTTGTTTGCATGTTCCTTTCCGGAAATTTTCAAACCCCTTTTAGCTGCCTTACACTCTTCGTCATACCATGGATTAGCTGGAAAACTGCATTTGAAATTTCTTCTACCCTTAGAAGAAAAAACATTTGTATGCCTCGCTCCCCCACTCAAGGTCACTTTGGATCAGACACATCTTCTGGATGAGGCCCAAAACTCACTCAAACCCCTTAGCCATCGCAATATATGTATACTCAGTACCCTGAAAATGTTCTTCCTTGATGAGCCTCTGATGGTCAAGGGTGTATGGAAAAATTATCAAGCATGAAGAAGCTGGATCCCATCTAACACACCACCACCAAATGCCCCCACTTCTCTGCCTCTCCCTCACCCTCAAGCTTACCAGTGAATTTAATCTTAAAGGCAATGCCAAAAATAAAGGAAGATTTTCATTAATGCTTATAGAAATGGAAAGAGAAAAGATCAAATTCAACTTGATACTCTGTTCATATCTTGTCTCCAAAATTTAGTTCATTCAATAGAAAAATCATGAATATAGTGACTGGTACATACATTAATCAAACTTATCCAATTCCAACAATTTTTATTGACTGAAAATTACAGAGCAGGCTTTTTACACCTTGAATTTATATTCCATCCATTTTAATGTATGATCATCTGCTATAGCTTTTTATGCAGAATTTACAAGACAAATGTCTGCCTTACGACAGATTTGTCTGTTCATCCTTGATGACCAAAGAATATAGTGTACAACAAATAGGCAGGAACCAAACAAATATAAAGAATGTGCATCGCTAATAGAATGAATCAGAAGACGGCTATGCCATTTTGAGTAAATGAAAGAACTTCAATGGCTACATCACCGAAGCAACTCGATTCTGATTCTGAGAGGTGAGAATGTTTTGAGGAGATTGGGAAGGTTCCCAATTGTGAAGGATTCTAAGCAGTAAAGTGGCTTTCTTTCTGGCTCGAGGAGTGCCGGAAATGAGAAGACTATACAGAGAAGGCATTAGTGATGGCAATCTCGACAACATATTTACAATTTCAGCTCTTGTATGGCAGCACAGTGCTAGTAAAATAGCAACTGAATTCTCCTTGGATTTGGCTGAGGAAGAGCCTGATCTAAGAAGACTGATAAGTAGAGGAATTGCAGAGGCTTCACTAATTGCAATTAAACCCTTAAATTGTCTGGAAAGCAGAGCAAGAACAGAGAGAGCGTCATCTACAAGACCTGGTCTTTCATCTGTTAGAAGATTAACCAGCAAAGGGACTGCTCCAGCTGCTGATACCTGTGAATCATTTCCATGAAAAGCTGATAGATGAAACAGGGCATTCGCTGCGTCACTTTTGCCTCTTGCAGTTCCATCTCGAAGAAGATCTATCAAGGCTGGAATGGCTTTTGGAGTCTCTCCTATTAATTTCTTATATCTATCTATGGAAGAAATACTAAAGAGTGTTGCAGCTGCATTCTCCCGAGCTTCCATGCTGCATCCACTTCTTACAACCCTGATGATTGGCTGCAATGCACTAGACTCCATTATTCTAGTTTTATTGCTCTCATATATTGAAAGATTTAGAAGTGCAGTTACAGCATTTTCTTGAGCTTTGGGATCCTTAGAAGAAAGCAGGGGCACAAGTAATGGTATGGCTCCTGCTTCTGCAATGCAAGCCCTATTGTCCATGCCACATTTGGCAAGTAGTCTGAGTTCATAAGCAACCCGCTTTTTCACTTCAAATGATCCTGTACCAAGCCTTTCCACAAGAAATTCTGCCGTCATTTTTGCAGCTTGTATCGCGGCCTTTGTACTTGGGATGGCCTCCAAGAAAGAAGTTTTCTTGCTTCTTTCTGACTTTTCAAAGGGAATCTTATGCTCAGCACAATACTGAACAATTAGGCTTCGAAGAGCATTATTTGGAGTCAGATTTGTGTGCACAAGCTTCTGCCCACTCTTTGGACATGTAGAGTGTCCTTCCTTGATGTGAAAATTCTATTGCAGTTACTGATTATTAATCTCCTATCTAATACATAGATTATTTGACTCTGAAAATTAATTCTCAGCAAATATCGAAAAATAACACAACTGCAACTTCACCAATAAAAACTCACAAGAATAGAGAAGAAGAAAACATTCACAATAATGAACACAATATTTTTGGACAAATTGTCAGGAAAAACCCTCAAGGAAAACCATCGTATGTGATGAGGAATTATATTAAACTTCAAGAATTAAGGAATACAAAAACCTGTTTCTATCAAGTAGAGTTCGGCAATATCTCCTCTTCTCCTCGAAATTCTTCAATTTCTCCGCTGAAATTCCATACCGCTTATCCCTCTCTTAACGCTTATCATCATACTTCGCTAACATCGCAGAAGCATCATTTGCTCAATTTAAATCTATAATTTCATATCATCAAGCCCATTGTTGTTGTATTCTCCAATTGCCCATTGATCCCCTTTTATACTTTTCTCATTGGAAAACCAATGGCCATGATTTAATCTCAATCAATGGCTAAGATTAAATAGACTCTAAAAACCCTAACTAACTTGATTCTAGAAGTCTCTAGGAGAATCAATTTATTTAATTACATAATTATCTAGACAACTCAGCCCTTTTCTGGAGGTTTCTAGAAAATAATTAAATAATTAAATGACACTTCTAGACAATGGAGACACCTGTCCAAGCTACATAAATTAACACTTGATCCATCTGGTAAAGGATGCCAGATCATATGTTTGCCCTGTGCATACAATAACCGGCTCTCGCATTAAATCAAGTGAGATTGGACATCGGAAATCATCTGGTATAGGAGAAGCATCCTCAGAACCTACTGCACAGAATTGGGTTCTGATTGATGGTTGAAACTGTGAATCAAAATCCACCCCAAACAGGACACACTTACAGTAACGCATGAAGCCAATCAAGGTATTAATTAGGGAAACATTTTTCTCTGATCCCAATTCTTTCTGATGTCTCATCTCTTCCTCCAATAACTCTGTTTCTCTTTGACAATCCATTGCATTTTCGAGATTTAGGCCATCCAAAATCCTTTTAAGTCGACACGGATCTGGAGCTACCTCCTTTTCAAATTCATCCAGCACAGCAAAAACATCTCTGCAAAGTTGTTCCTCTGCCTGATCAACAAACGGTTTGGCTCTCTTGGCCTGATGGTGAAGCAATTCAACTTGCTCCCTGACCTCATCTGAGAGATCCAACAATCTCAAGGGAAGCATATCCAGAGCAGAGGCCATATCATGTATCAAACCATTAAATTGGTTTGAGATTTCTTGTGTTTGCAAAAAAAACCAAACACAACTCCCATCACTAACACAGTCCTCCAGCAAATATTTATTTCTCTGCAACATAATATACAAATCTCTAAAAGATTCCAATGCAGAAGGAGGAAGGGAAATGCCCAAATCTCTGACCTCTTCAAAAAGTACACACAAAACCTTAACTTTTCGAATGATGCAGACTACATTTCTCCTCTGGCATCCTCGAGGCTTCTCCAATGACATTACTTGCTGAGCAAGAGCAATGAGAGCTTGTAATAAAGATTCACCAGAAATGTAAACTGCAGGCACAAGAACGGGACCTCTGAAAGCCCGTCTCTTCTTCCTAAGCAGCCATACATTTGACGACAGAGACACATTTTTCTCCATCAAAAACCGCAACCTCGCACCAATTTGCTCCAATGTAATGTAAGCAAGCACAAAATATAACTTTCTCCGAAGTAAAGAAGTATAAAATACAATAATCTACACTGAAATTCAGCAGCTGAAACCAAATTTAAGCCAGACTACACACTCTCTTCCTTAATTATACAAATTAGGCAATCTGCCAGCTGCACAAATCAAGAAATCCAAATTTTCCCTAACCACACTTGCAGTTACGGTATGCGACCAAAATTTGTCCGTCTGAATAATATGTACAAGATTGTGAAAATCTATAAACAGAGCATAAGGTTTTGGATGAGATTACAGTTTTTATTTGCAGATGTATGGTACCTTTTTTGGGTTGAGTGCGAAGTCATTTTATAGTGTGCGCTTGGCGTTCGATAAGCTCCCGGTTTCCTTGGTTGCCCGTGGCTTCTGACGCACGTATCGACTGGCAAGTGGCAGTGGGCAGGAATGATTAAAAGAGTTGAATATGATGAGGAGCGACGAAAGTTCATTCGTACGTGTGTCAGAATGACATTATAGGGCTGTTGGATGATCGACACATGGCAAGGACAACTTCTTGTATTTAGATTCTCACGTCAGCAGGTCGTGAAAGGATATGATAAGCTGGCTGTGAAGGGAAAGGGAAAGGGAAAGGGAAAGGGAAAGGGAAATGAGAAGATAAGTGGGAGGGAAAGGGACAGGGAAAGGAAAAGACAAGTGAACGGAAAGAGAAAAGAAAAAGAAGGAAAAGGTTATCAATTTTTCATTTTTGATTTTATGTTATTATTTACAATAATTTTAATTTTAATTTAATTTAATTTTTTATTTAGTTAATTTTACTAGTTTTTTATGGTATGAAATTATAGTTTGAGTGTCTTTTAATATTTTTATAAAAGTAATGTTTTTCATTAATATTAAAATATTAATTTTATTGATGAAATTGTGTTTTTTATTTATAATATTTAATAATTGATATTAATTATTATTTTAATAAATAGTAGAATTGTTTTTTAGTGATATTTGTTTTGTTTTTTTTTTTTTTTTGGATGATGGATTACAAAGTGGTGATTCAAAAAGTTGATTTCGGAAATTTGAACAAAGTTAAATCTAGAAATAATATTGAACAATAAAAAAAGGCAATTTTTCATGCATTGTTATTGGATAAAATATTTAGGTCATTAAGAGCATTGCCACTTCACTTGAGAATATATTTGGCAAATAATTTAGATTATAAACTAATTGTGGGAAGTTATTTCTTTGCCTTGAACATGGTGCAAAAAAATGAAACCCTTCCCTACACCTGTTAAAACTTTGGTCAAACTTATTGCCTGACACATGCCATGTCTAGCAATTGTAATGGGCTTGTTGCATGTTGTGGCATCATAAACTATCACCCTTGACAATTTCACATTATGTTTGGCTCCCTCTTAAGTGCATGTGCCTAATTATGCTTATTATTTATCTATTTAGTTGTCGTTTTTAGGAAATTGAATTAAATATTTATTTAACAAAATTAAAAATAACTAAAAAGCACTAGATTAGGGTGCCTAACACCCCTATCCCACTTAATTAGACCCTAAATCTCAAATATTATTGTTGATCTTAATATGTTTATGAATTCAAGTTCCTATGTCGGTTTATCATAACAATTAATGTGAAATATGTTGAAATTCGTATAAATATAAGTTTTTCCCTCCATTTGAAGATCTAAGCAATTTGAATATCTTTTGAGCATCCTAAAGGAAATTAATACAATTTGAAGAGAAAAGTTAAGCAAAAGATTTACAACTTATTATAGTCAATTACAAGTCTATGCCACATCAAAAAGTTCATGTTTATCCATTGTAAGATGTTTTATGTTTATGTCTATTTGTTATTATGAGCACTAACACTTGTAGGATCTCCAAGCATCCTTCAATTTTTCCTTGTATGTGATGACCAAAGTGACTTTAGTCCAACAAGGAATACAAATCCAAGTGGTAAGTTACAACTGTGTTATTTATCTTTCATTTTTATCCATTTGTCTCTTCTCTCCCTAGAGCACATGATTTATATCATTCTCATCACAACCATTTGTGGAGGTGGAAACACCAAAACGAGGTTTGACAAAGGAAAGCCCATGTATGCCACAGCCCTTCTCCCCTTGTCCTTGTAGGTTACAGGTCTGAAGTTGATTCAAGTTGATTGGAGATCTCAAGACATCAAAAACCTAATTCAAGTATTTGTCTACCTTTCAACATCAAATTAGGCCAAGCTGATTATTCGTAAACTATCAGACTTTGGATCTAGTTTTTCATAGTTAGAGGCCTGTAAACCCTGCTATACACGTACTATCTTTTAGCTCCTAAAATTTTAGCATCTCCAGACTAGGGCACCCATCACCCTAGTCCTATCAAACCGTCCTCATATTTATATGCCAGGTTCCTCTCTATTTGTAGTTTCAGTTTCACTCCCTATTTATGTCTTTTTACTCTGAGTTTTCCAGATTTTGTAATAGTTCGTCTCTTTAGTCTTAATTCACTTAGTTTGCAATATTTCACAATCAATCACCACACCACATCTCATTAACCAACAAAAAGGGGACCAAAAGCCCAACCAACTATTTGACTCTTCCTTGAGGATAACAACCAAATAGTTTCTCTTGGTTACTTTTATGTCCCCCAATTTTGATGGTGGAATGAGTGATTTAGGTTAAGTCTTTGCCTTATATCCCATTTCACCATTTCACATTTTGGTGAACTCAATGTCTCTTACACTTGTAATTTTTTTATTTTATCAGTATATATTTTGTAATCAGATCAAGCATTAGGTTATTTGAATATCTCATTGTTCATATGCATTCATATTATGTCTAAATTTTGTAAATAAAGTATTGCATTCCTTTGATCATAAAAAATTAAGCATTTTGGTGAATCTAATCTAGGTCATATCTTGCAAAATTTTCTAGTTTAAAGTGCATGCTTTTAGATCTAATTTATTTCATTAAAGAGTTAGATTTATTGCATGTTTCATTTTCATATGCAAGTATTATTTGTTGATGCAAAAGCATCTAGGGGTATGTTGACGTCCCAAATGGCACATCAACATTGCTGAACAAAATATTGCTACTCTGCTTCTCCTGAAAGAGAAAGGCAACACATGGATGCCTTAGCTCCCAAGGTCTTGGTAGTTGGGTCTCAACTATGTTGATGTCCTTCAGTGGTCAATGTAACAGTAATATTCAAGGGGCCTGCTGGTGTTGAGCTTTTGGACTGTTGTGGGTTGAACATGAATTTAAATCTA
The DNA here is from genome assembly GCA_007258455.2 of Sequoia sempervirens. NCBI lineage: Eukaryota > Viridiplantae > Streptophyta > Pinopsida > Cupressales > Cupressaceae > Sequoia > Sequoia sempervirens. The sequence continues at coordinate 31,477,267 of VDFB02379711.1, read as the reverse complement.
CTCTAACCGAGGTTTTCAAAGAAATAGAAAAAGATGGATCAGGGCTTTGGGATAGAAAAGAATGACACTTCATCTGAATTAACCAGACCTGTTTCCTTCCAAGGAATTCCTAACTAAAACTGTAGAACAAACTTAACTTGTCACTAACACACAGTATCATTCATTCATAGTGCTGATTTCAACAACAAATTGCAAGTTACCATTTTAAATAAAACACAAAAATCAAATTTCATTCCCTGAAAACTTCCCAAATCAAATGATCAACTCAAGAAAAACACCATTCTGGAACACAACATGAAATAGATTTTAATCTGGTTGTTTCTACTATTGATGAAACAGATAAACAACATTTACAAAGCTGGCACAATCACCAGTGTACAGAAAATATGTGATTTCAAATTGTTTCCATTTATACTAAGGGAACTGAAAGATAAATTTTTCTATTCTGAAACTAACTCCTACTCAGGAAGACAAAAAAAGGTCCTATTACAGAGAATCAGGATCAGCTTCCATCCCCTCTACTTCTACTGATTTTCATCCTCCCTGTTTTTTTTTTAAAGAGGCGAGAAAGCCTTATATACAAAACATACAAGAAAGATGCGTTGTCCCCTGTATTAGGGTTTACAAAAATATCCGCTATGGCTACAGGACTTGTCGGTGTCTAGATCTATTCGAGGGAGACCACCCTGCATTTAATGTGAATCCTCACTGCCTCATGTCAGAAGATTTTTGGAAAAGATCCATAGATCTTTTGCTGCTGCAACATTAACTCATCTATCTGCGTGTCCATACTCGAACTCCTTCTAAAATCAGTCTTGAATGCTTAGAATATCATCATTAATGTTGATCTGCCTCCTGCCAGTGGTCGCCACAACTGTCCCTATGACTCATAGTTTCTTCTTTCCTTTGGCTTCTTTTTTGAAGCGCCATCGAGCTCCCTTGCAAATCCGAACGCTATTTCCTGAGTCGATCCATTGTCATCTCTTAGAAAGAATCCATCTGATTTGCGTTCTGTTGATCTTCCTTCACAGGAGTAGTCAATCGGTCAAAGGGACCGATGAGTCATTCTTTTGTCTCCTTCTGGTTAGTCGGGCATATGCCACGGGAGCTCCATCAGGCGGTCGAAATGGTTTGATCAATCATCGCACGTCGATGAGACACCCTTGGTGTCTCCCCGATGCGATCTCATCCTCCATCAACTATCGGCAAGACTTCACTTGTTCGGCCAGAGGTTGAGGCGAGTCCCTATCAGTCATACCGATATCCTTCTTCGCATGGGAACTCATCTTTAATGTCGGCGTGACCTTCATGAGTTGGTGAGACATTACACCGAATCCCATGTCATTCGGTGAACTCATTTCGTTCTTTCGGTGTGACCTCTACATATCGCCAAGACCCTGTGGCGAAAGTATAACCCTTCACCAATGTCGCTTCTTCTATGTCGGGGAGACTTATTTTCTTCACTGGGACCATATGGCGAAGCTATAATCCTTGGCCGAGCTCTTCCATATCGGCAAGACCTCCTTCGCTATCGACGAGACATCTCATCGATCTTCATTCATTATACCGAAGCCACGCCCCTGCGGTGAGACTTCAGTTGGTCGCTAGGACCTTTTGGCGAATGCCTTGCCCTTCGGCGAATTTCGTTTCTTGTCGGGGAGACTTTGAACGTTTGGGGAGACCTTACCCTGAATGGCTCTTTTCTTACCGAGCCCCTCCTTGCTGTCGGCATAACCTCCTTTCGTCGGGGAGACGTTATAGCGACCCTTTGTTCTCTCGGCGACGAGCCCATCTATTTCGGTGAGACTTTACTTAGTCGGTGAGACCTTCCACTGAATGGCTCAAAACTCTGACCGACTCCCTGAGACAGATCACTATGCACATAACATGATCTTGCAAAGCAAGGTCTTCATTAGTCTTTTGAATCTCAAAAATAACAAAACATTAAAAAAAATGCTTCTTACCAAAAGAAACCTAACTCTGGCGGAGGCGGAGCCAACACGGGCATGGAAAGCAAAACTTAAACAAGTCCCGGCGGAATCGGGACCGGGGCAAAACACGACCCAGAAATGACACCCCCCGTCAAAGCTGGTGGGGTCGGAACCAAAATATGAAACGGAACCGGGGCCGGAGTCGGGTCGGGAACAAGCCAGGGAAGTAACCAACATTCCCGAGTTCATACCCCATCCCGGCTCCGCGCCCGCGAGGAAACCCAAAATGCAAACGACGGGAACAAAATGCCAGCGGGGCCGGAACGAAAACCAAAACGGACCCGAACCACAATGGGGGCAGGGTCGGACCTGGGATGGAACCAAAATGAGGAACATAAGAAAGTTCAACATTCCAAACTCGGTCCTGAACCCGACTCTGACAAATAACAAAAGGAGAAGGAAAAGAACAGTCAGAACCGAAACCGGAAACGAAACAAGACCAAAACATAGAAAGAATTTCCAAGTTCGGTATTGGTCCCGATTCCGCCCCTGACAGAACTTGAAAGGAAAACGCCTAAGGCAGAAAACCAAAGCCCAAGGGAAAAGACAAAAAGGGGGACCCATTTTGATCCAGAATAAAATGGGGTGGTTATGCAAGGCATAACAGGGTACTAGCAATCTTGCATCACCAAAAATATTGTTATTTTATTTTGTTTATTTTTAATAAGGGCTAAGGTGTGTGGAAAATAAATATTTTAATTTGTAACTTTGTAATTTCCCTTGTGGTAAAATTTTAATTATAATTTTGGTGGGAATTATGCATTTATAAATATTTCTAAGGAAAAATTGGGAAAATAATCCTCTTGGGTGTCCCATTCTTGGTGGGGACCACTTGGGGTGCATGTTCTTGCATGTTAAATTGTATGTCTTGCATGCAATTGCATGTTTGTGCCACAATCTTTTCATGTTGTTGCATGTCTGTATTTGGAGCCATCAAAGCCGCCGAGAATCAAAGAAGGTGTCAATTTTGACCAAATTTGATTGGCCATGGTTTAGGTGCCCCTGTGAAGGCCATGTGAGCATTGATTAATTTTATTAATTTTATGATTATTTCTCCAAATGGGGTGTGGCTTTTCCAAGGAGGTGTTGTTCTTGTGGTTTTGGAAAACCATAGTGGTTTTCTCATTCTAAAACTTCTATATTATGATGCCTTGTCATTTGGGGAGATGGCTTTGGGAGTTTTTTCTGGTGAGATGGGGAGATGCTACCGGATTGAAGTGTGACACCCCTCTGTTTTGTTATATTTTTCTTGATAGCTCAGATACTTTGTTAGACCTTATTTTATGTTATGGTTGTTCTATCACTCACAGTGGAGTGATGATAAACTATATGGATGTGATGATACATTATATGCATGGTGATTATGTTTAATATGCTTTTATGATTGCATAGATGCGCAGTTGTGATGACATTGCTATATATGCTTATTGTAGTTTAATTGATATATTATCTCATTAGTTGATGTGACATTGTATTGGTGAAGAGAACGGTATTGCATCACTCGCTTGCGAGTGCCCTGTGATTTCCACAATTCTCTCTTCACGATGTGTATGAATTACTATATGTATACATGTACGACTCTTGCTTGTGTTGTAGGTTTGCAGGTACATGACAACAACTTCACCTGGTTTCACGGGTCTAAGCATGTCCACTACTCAACAGTAATGATTGAGAGATAGTAATGGGCTACCTGGTCATACCTTTACCCTAGTATAGTGTGTCGTCAGTTTGAGTCTTGGTCGTATTCCTTACCCTTGTTGTTCTAGGTATTTTTATTATTGTGCAAGTTTAATTTTGTAGATTAAAATGTGTGTTTGATTAAGTATTTAATTTATGGTATTATTGATGTGAAAACTTTAGAATAAATAAATTAATTAATTAATTTAATTTAGTTATGTTATTAAGTAATTTTAATTATTTAATTAATGGGAATTAAATAAAAAAGATTATTTAAATTTGTTGAAACATATAAATTGTTAATTTTTAAATGCATGTGGTTGGAAAATATCGGTGGTGGTTGAGGGAAAATATATTTTGTAGTGTTAACTGTAAGTTAGAAGTTGGTTATCTAATGGTTGGAAATTGATTCTCGGAGAAAAAAATTGGAAAAAGGAAAGGAAGTTGTTTTCACAGAGAGGTTTTGTTTGTTGGAATTTTTTTGAGGAAATTGTGGATCTGTTTGAGTTTTATTTTAGAATCTTGTTGTAGAATTCTTGGCTGTGGTTTATTGTGTGTTCTGGAAAGTGGCAATTTTACTGGAGGAAGCTTTGGCAACATTGGCAATTTGAAGTTACAGAGAAGCTCGGCAACAATTCTCGAGGCAACAGTTCTTCTAGAACATGTTCCTTTATTGTTTTTGTGAATTTTGAATTTAATGAGTTGTTTATATTACTGTAATGCAAATTGAAAAAGTTTAGAAAGAAATTTTCATTACTGTAGAAGCTTTTGGTTTTTCTTTAAAATGATTGCCATGAAAATGGAAAAACCTCTGTAGAAGAACATTTTTAGATCCTCTGTGTAAATTGATCATTTGAAATAGATATATACAAAAGGAAATTATAGATCTCTATAGAAAATCATCATTTTGTTTTGGTTTCCCTATTTCTTTTATTTGTCTGGGAAAATGAAAATCTTGTAGAAAACTTCTTCTGTGAAAATTATTTTCCCATATTGAGCAAATGCTTGGATAAATATATATATATATTGAAATATATATGTACATATACATATATATTATTTATATATATTTTAGTTATTAAAGATACTGTAAATTTCCTGTAGAAATTTGTATTTTGAAATGTAATGGAGAAAAATTGTTGTACAACAAATTATTAACAATGGAGAAATTTAAATAAATTTAATTTTTGTTTGGAGGCACAAACCCCATTGCCACCTCTGTATAGTGGTGTGGACGTGACTGCTGTGGCAACGCCCTCCACACATGTGTGGGGAAGGCGCTGACACAGACAACGTCGTCTCCCATATTAATGCTTGGCGCTCTGCACTGCGATTTTCGTACAAATGGTTTTTAATGTTTATTTTAATATATATTATATATTTATGTATGGATATATGTTATACATATAATATATATTATTTATAATATGTATTTTATATATTATGTGTATATTGTATATACATATATATATTTGGAAATTGTATTGTAATTATTTTAAAATGGAATTTGGGAAAAGTATAATTAATTTTATAATTAAATAATATATTAATATGTAGATATATATAATTATATATAATTATATATATACATATGAAATATATTTATTTAATGTGTAAGTAATACAATGATTATTTGAAAAGCACGATTAATTAAATTGAAGTGATTGATTATTTTATTTATGAATTTATAAGTTAATCTTATGAGTAGTTGTGAACTGGAAGTAATCATTTAGTTTAAATTCATTGTTGACCTATAAATAGGAATTATGTTAAAATGGTGTATTTTAGATATGCGATATTGATTGTTTTGGATTTAGGAAATTTGAATAGTAGTGCTTTTAATTACCTGAGATTGTTTATTGTAATTTCTAGTGTTATGTAATTGGGCACAATGGGGAATATTTGTTGTAGAGAAAATATAAGTCTTCTAGATTATAATTGTGACAAGGTTGTTATTTCTGTTAGTCACCTTGAGATTTCCTTGGGTAGGGCATGTAGTTGGATTTAGTATTGGACATCCGTAGGGATGTGTTATCTCTTGTGTTGTGTTATTATCAGTTTGTGCACTGTCTACCCTTGGGTGTAGAATGAGTTATATTGTGTTGTCGATAGGGGAGTGGCTTTCAACAAGGGTTGGGACACAAAGTGGTCCCAGGATAACTTGTGTGGAAGTCAATGTAATCAGTGGAAATTAAATAACCTACTTTAGGGGAATGAGTAGTTAACATATCTAACTTGATAATTAGCCTCACTCATTGGCTCAAGGGCTTGTGTTAGGATTGAGATGAGTCGGGAAGGCTTGGAATAGCAATATCGTTATCTTATTTTCTCGAAAGATAATCGATTCCACACTGGTGTGCATGTGGGGTCGGAGTTTGTAAGAGGTTACCAGGATAACCCAAGATGGGGGCTGGGACCTAGGAAGATCTCCTTAGGATAACCAATGCAACCTTTGTGATGACACTCCTTCTATGACAAAAATCATTTGTTTTGTACAATGGTTGTTCTTGATTATGTGATTTTGGAAGCAATGTAACCCTATGTTTGTATTTACTGGTATAGTGTGGTTTTGTACTTTTCCTGTGTGACAGGTAGTCAGTTGTCTTGGTTACCTGTTAGTATCTCCTAGCACGGGGGTTGGGCCTACGAGTACCATATGGCTGGGTGGCGTGCTCCTTACACTATTGAGATTCTCTTCCTGTTCGTGATGGCAAGATCTTCTTGTTCGAGGAGCTCGTGTAGTTCTATGGATTTGTACTTCTGTTTCTCATTGTAACTGTGGACACTATGTAATTGTAATCCTCATTTGTATCGAGGAGAACCCTTGTGATGTAATTGTAACATTAAGTATGATTTATTTATCGTTGGATTAAATGGTTTATATATGATTTATATGGTGTTGTATCTGTGGAAATATGCTCATTACATTTCTATGCGATAGACTTAATTTGCAAATGGATTACTGCTTGGTTGTATGTTGTTATCATGAGTTAATTCCATGTACTATGTTTTAGAATAATTTGTAAGTTTGGAATTTCACATGTAGACACGTTGTGTGGCCTAGAGGATGTTTGTGTTAGAGTAGTTTACTTCACTCGTCATTGTTACTCTTTTTAAGAAAAAAAATTAGTTGTGCTTCCACAGTGTTGCATCGTCCTCTAGGTTGCGGGATGGGGTTTTACATGAAGAGAGGATTTGAATACTCCATTGTTGCATATTTCTATTTGCATAGAAGCTCATATTTTTGGGGGCTACTGAGCTCCACATTTTGAGAGATAATGAGCTAATGAAGTTTGTGTGAAGGGAGCTTGAGAGCTTCAAATGAAAGAAGGTTGAAAGAGACCAAGAAGACATTTTTGTTGTAGTTTTGGAGGTGTGTAACAACAACAAGAATATTGATGATTTCATGGTTTGATTGTAGCAGTGATTATAACCAACAAACAAACACAAGATTACCCTTCCAAATTACTCAATCAAGAATCCCCCACCAAATTATTCAATTAAGAATCTCCCTAGAACTATATGACTTGGAACTTTATGCTTAGTTCGATTATAGGTGCCACTCTCCAAAAAAAATGAAGTGGACTTGGTCTTAGTCCTTATAGATGCCAAATTTGGCCACAAGCTGAAAGTAAAATTCTTACACAAAATGGAATCAATTTGATCACACTACTATAAATTAAATAAAAAATTATACTTTCAAAAAATTGCACCTAAAATATTACCGTAGGAGTGAGATCGAAGCTCTGAAAGTTTCCAAAATGAGAATGACTCAATAACACCTATGAGAATCTACATTTTCAAGAAAAACTAGGCACCAAAATAAAAAGTTAATTACATGACTACGACAAGTGAAAAAATCTACCCTAAATAAAAAATATTGCTCACAAAAAGGAAGCCGAATGATTGAGTTATGCTTTTCCAAAGTTAGGTTGCAAAAATAAAATTGCATTTGAGAGGGGGCAATTTTTCTAAGGGGTTGCTAATGCAGTGTTGAAATTAGTAGCTTGCATGATTAAATTTGATGGATAAATGGTTGTCACCATCAAAATATTTTGTTGGTGTCCAAAATATTCCCTGTATCAGGATATTCCTTAAAATATTCTGCTAGTGGCTAGGTCTACAAAATCTATGCATGAATCTAGAATATTCTTGAAAAATTCCAGTTTAAATTGACGCCCAGTAAGATTGGTGGGGTTGGTAGGGATGTGGGGCTTGAGTTTCAAGCTACAGTTGTGCCACATGGTGCTCACTATAGTGCCCAATACTCAACCACATGTATTGTATGTAGGTTTGTGGTACCCTACGCATCGCAAATTGAAGGAAAATTTTTTAAAATTCTTTTAAAAATTAGGTTTTTTTCCTAGGATGAATTTTTCCCAACTTGCATGATGTTTTTTCTTATTTTAACCATACGACTATATAACTAAGGAGGGAAAAAACTTCTTTGAGGGCCCGAGGTAAGTGCTCAAATTTAATGATTTGATAGTTGATCTTGGGGTTTTTGGTCCTCCTGGATGCGATGGAAAGGTCTATTTTGATCCAAAATACTCCAAAATCGCAACTACCTCACGGATTTGGCAACCACTTTTTAGCTTCAAACCCTCATAGATCTGACCTCATATGTTCAATTTAGATGAAACAAAAGGCAAAAATGACTTTTTCAAATCCTTTGAACTCAATGGTGAGCTCATATTTGCACCAACAAGCTTTGATTGAACTTGCAATAAAAAGCCACAAAGAAGAAACCCTCAAATATGCTATTTCATTCAAGCTTTTTTTATTCTGCAAGTCATCATTCGATGCAAGAAGAGAGCATACTCACATTTTCAAGATCCACCAAGATTTGCAACCTAGATCTCTTAATAAAGACTAATAAGAAGCAATCCCACAAGCTTTGATACCATGTGTGAGTTGGTATAAAATACTTTATACCATGCAAGAGATCAACTATTAGATCAACTATTAGAGAATATACCATGTGCGAGTTGGTATAAAATACTTTATACCATACAAGAGGTCAACTATTAGAGAATAATTTTATTCTATCAAAGGATGTAAATAATATATTATGATTGTATGATTGTTAATTTACACATGAGACTACTTGGTTATATAGCCAAGGTGAGACATAGGATTAGACAAGATCATGGCAAGTGTCTTAATCTTATGTCATGAGACAATTGATATTAAATGACTTAGGACACAATCATTAAATGTCAAAAGATAAGATAAAATATTATGACAACTAATAACCTTCTAGAAAGATTCCCTAGGACCTAAGTAAACTTAACATGTAAGTATGACCCACTAATGAACTAGTTAAGTAAAACACCTATTTACACCAACAATTTGGATAGTTGGAGGTTCATTAATGGCTATATTTTTATGTTTCTTGGTGGTGTAGTGAGCTGGATGAGTAAGTGGTAGCCCATGATTTCTTTATCCACTACTGAGGTTGAATATATGGATGCTACTCATGTCTCTAAGGAAATATTTGATTAGTTTGTGTGCAAGTATTGGCTTTGATTAAAAGAAAATTCAAATTGGTTGTGATAATCAAAGTGTAATCTATTTAGCAAAGAATCTATTGTTTCATGTTTGAAAAAACATGTGGATGTTCAATAGTAATTGTTTGTAAAATGATTAAAAATGGATATGATATGTTGAGGAAGGTTGACACTTAGAAGAATGTTGCAAATTCTCTTATCAAACTTGTAAGCCAAAAGAATTTTCTTAATGTAGGGAGGCTATAGGCCTCATTTCTTTTACTTAATTAATTTGTGCTTCCTATGGATGTATTTATAATGTACGATTTCAAGGGGGAGAATGTTAGGATTGTTGGTGTAAATAGGTGTTTTACCTATTTAGGTCCTATTAACATATTAAGTCCACTTAGGTCCTAGGAGAGAATCTTTCTAGTTAGCATTAATGAACTTAGGGAATCTTTCTAGTTAAACATTAGTTGTCACTTATCTTTTTGAATTTAATGCTTGTGTCCCAAGACATTTAGTATTTTTTGAGGTAGTTATCTCATTATATAGGATTAAGACATGTGTCAAGATTTTGTCTAATCCTATTTGACAACTTTCCTTTATAGGAAAGCCATCATATATTCAATCTGGTAATATTGCATTCATAATCATAGAATGGCATTTTTGTCATTTCTCTCTTGTGGTAGTTATTTTTATCTTGCAGGTGATCTTGGTGTTGAGGATTTCAGTGCCATAAACTCCGACATGGTATCAGAACTTTAATGTTGCAATTTTTTTCCCAAATTTGAGGGACCAATCTTGGCTTGAAGATTTTGTTGGGTATGATTGGAGGTTTCAAGGACCTCACCATTGAATCTGTGACATTAGAGAAAGTCAGGTTTGCCTAAATCATTTCATCAAAATTCATCATATTTTTTCTTATTTACAAGGGTTTCAAGTTGGGTAAGGGTTACTAGATGGACAAGAAGTACCTAAAATTTTAGAGCACTTTGAGCCAAAGTTGCCCATGTCGTTGTGTTTGGAAGGCCCAAAACCCCAAGATTGATTGTCAATTCGCCAAAATCGAATGATTCGCCCTAGGCTTGAGGAAAATATTTCCCCTCCTTCATCATCCATATGATCATTATTATTGTAGGGCACGGTACAGTCGTTGCATTTGAATTCATACGTCAATTCATCAAAAAATTCAATAAATTTTGAATTTTTTATAAAGTCCCTTTTTTTGTTTTAAAATTAAAAAAATATAGTCTATGGATCATACCAGCTTTGCAGACGTGTTTGTACCATCATGGTACCAAGGCACTACCACAACATTGTGTGGTGCGAGTAGGAGGCCCTGCCACTGCCACCTATCAACAATAGAATTTATGCATACGGCTTAGCATTTCAAATAACTGATGAAAGTTAAAACCACCCACCAAAGTATCAAACCAAAATATTTCAATATGCCTAAACAACCTCCAAAAACCTTTGGCAATTTTGTGGCAAAAAATAGCAATTTTGATAATCAACAGGAGCTTTCGATGAAGGATATTCTAGCCAAGGGAGGCATATTCCTCTTACGACGACTTGTAGGCCATCAAATTTAATACTATAGATCACTGACATTAGCATCACATCAATGTGACATCAACAACCCTTTGAAATTTCTATCCCCTTCTCTATTGGTAGGTTTCATTTTGTAGTCCAACTTCAGATGCCCATAACTTGGTCATACAGACTTCTTTTTCCAAGAAATTGTTTTATTTGGAGTAGAATTTCATGCTCTTCATATTGGTGTAACTAATTTTCATTTTTTGTGCTTGGTTTTTCTAAATATTGTCAATTCTCATAGGTGTTGTTGAGTTGTTCTCATTTTGGGAACTTTCGGGGCTCCATTCTTGCTCCTAGGGTAGCATTTTTGGGTGAAAGTTCTTTTGAAAGTGTGTAGTTTTTCATGTACTTTCTAGTGGTGTGATTAGATTGATCTCATTTTGTGTAAAAAAAATTCTTTGATCTTATGGCCAAATTTAGCAATATGCAAGCACTAAGATCAAGCCCACTTCACTGTTGTTGGCAAGTAGCATGTGTAATCGCACTAAGAATAAAGTTCCAACCTCATATATTGTTTGGGGATTCCTTGGTTGAGTAATTTGGGGGGTAATCTTGTGTTTGTTGTTGGTTGTAATCATGTCTTCTAAATCATGGAAAGTAAAATATGATTACTGTGGGAAGAAAAGGCATACAATAGATAATTTTTTGGTGAAAGAACTTGATAATTTGAAACTTCTTTATGAACTTCATCATTTGTAACAATTTTACATTTCCAATGGCATCATTTTTCCTAATTCATCTAAACTGAAATCAATCAAATCCTCTAGTGTTCTTACTTCATCATATGTTGAAGACACAATGGGGGATGATAGGTGTAGTCAAATGACATGGACTGAGATGTCATCTCCTTCATCTATTATTGTACTTGAGGATGCTTGTGATTCGATAGATTTGAATCCTTGTGCTTTAGTACAATAGGCTATTCATCATCTTCTAGAGATAGCTACTTGGGATGAATACTTGACAAAAATTGTTGGTTTGTTTGTGAGTCTCGCATTTTAGATTTGGGAGACACCATTGATTGCATTCATCTTTTATTCGATGAAGATGATCCTTCTTCAGTTGCTATGAGGGAACACTCTGACCCTCTTGTTCATTCTCTACATGATCATCCTTTGTAGTTTGAAATGAGTGTGGATTCTTTTGAACAACATTTGGAGGAGGCTTCTTTTTCTTCAGAGGAGGAATCATTGTCTTTATATTGTTTTCTACAATTGTTTCTAGGAGGTCATGGTTTGTCACCTTCTTTGATTAGGCATGTACCTGATTTGATTGTGAAATATTCATCTACCTTAGACTTGGAGACACTTGAGCATTATTCAGAGACACCACATATCATCCTTCTTTTCACATCTTCCTATCCAAAATGGGAAGCATTCATGAATTTGTACTTGGTATATCTTCTTTCCAAGGGAGAAACATTGTTTTTAGGCATTAGATCATGTTTTCTCTCAAACACTTACCATTTTTGTAGGATATTACTCATTGAGGGGGAGGGGGTGTGTTACATGGTCTCTCTTCTTCTCTCTTATGGGGGGTCTCTTTTCTTGTATGGGGGTTTATCCTTCTCATGCATCATGGAGAGCATTATTGTATTTCATCTCTCTTTTGGGGAGGGTTTTGTGTCACTAGGCTTTCTCCTTTTCTTTGTTTGTGAGAGATTGCATTGCATGTGTACATGGGTACCTAACATGGCCTTGTGGGCTTGTAGTCAGACCCATCCTTGCATCTTTGCATAATAATTGCACTCCCTAAGTTGTACTTAAAGGGGGTGTTGGTGTAAATAGGTGTTTTACCTATCTATGTCCTATTGACATGTTAGGTCCACTTAGGTCCTAGGAGGGAATCTTTCTAGTTAGCATTAATTAGGAGGAAATATTTCTAGTTAAGCATTAGCTGTCACTTATTTTTTTGCATTTAATGCTTGTGTTCTAAGTCATTTAATATTTGTTGAGGTAGTTGTCTCATTATATAGGATTAAGACACATGTCAAAATCTTGTCTAATCCTATCTCACAACTTGCCTTTATAAGCAAGTCATCATATATTCAATCTGACAATCTTGCATCCATAACCATAGCATGATATTTCTACCATTTCTCTCTTGTAGAAGTTATTGTTGTCTTGTAGTCTGAGGTGTTGAGAAGTTTACTGTAAACTCCTACAAGGATTAAGGTGCCATCAACTTGTAAATCCTATGTTAATTAATTTGTTGTAGCATCCTTGTGAAGGTGTCTCTAGGTGCCTAGGGTGCTAGTGGAAAACTAATTTGTAAATATTTCTCACCTATAATTTGTAAATGCTTTCATAAGGGATGAAAGGATCCACTGACAAAACTAATTAATTTCTTGTTGCATAATTGGTTATCTCCTCAAGTTAGGTGCTGAAAAATGATGGAAAGGTGACTCTTGGTATTCCATACAGGTGATTATCGACTTCTCCAAGTTGGGTGCTTGGAAAAGAGAGCAAAACGTGATTGTTGAAGGATGATTCTTCACATTATAGATGGAGTTCCAAGTAGTGGGATATTTGGTTTTACAAGGATCATTCAAGTACTATGTTTTACCATAGTTTGTGCACCTCTTGTTTTGAAAAATGTTAGTGGTGTACGCCTTCCAAAATTCCTATAAGTTGGAGCCTTGGGGTGGTGGTTTGACACTCTTTTTTAATTATTTTGTTGAAAGGTCATAGGTACATAGGTGTTGAATATTGGAGACAAAAAAAGAGTGAAGGGAGTGTATTGCTTTGTAATATTGTTTGTAAAGATAATACATATTTGGCTTCCCTTCTTTTTGGAATCTTTTCCTACAAGGGTTTCTCCACATAAACATTGTTTAATGTGTTGATCCCATATGGTTTGTTGATTTCTTTTAGTTGCTGATTTTTATATGCAAATCCATTAATGATATTCTACAAGTTAAGCAAATATAAGTGGATGGTATTTCATGAACAAACGAGCTTAATTTTAGATTTGCATGCATAATTTCTAAATTTTTATATTCTAGTGGTTTACCTTTTATTCCCAACATAAATATGGTTTTCAAAGAGTTTGAGAGAGAAGATTGATAAATGGGATGAAGATGTTGAATTTTGTTACTCTGAAGAAGGGGAAAGTATTGATGATCACCTTAGAAAAAGAGAAGAATTGGAAGACCTTAATGAACAAGGATGCAGCCTATCACTAGAGGTGGCCCAAGATGTTGATGTTGTGCAAAAGATCCACATTAGAGATGAAGCAACAACATAAATGGAGATCTTTGGAGGCCTCATATTTGATGGAGGAGAAGAAGTCCTCATGAAGCAGGATGACAATATTGTGAAGAATGAATGAAAAGGGTATGAGCTTGTGAACATACTAAAATTTGATATGCCAAAAAAAAATAGATGAAGAGGAAAATCGACTCTTGATAGCTTGTGATAGGGAAAAATTCATGGAAAAGATACAATTATCTGCAAGAGAGAATTGGAAAGCATGCTTGAGTGGCTTAATACAAAGAAGACTTGGAAGCACCTATGATTTTTTTAATTCCCTTAACCTGATAGCTATTTCTAATTTGTTTATGTATAGATGCAACAAAAGGTTGGACAAATGATGAGAAGAGCCACAATAGTTTTTGGTGGAAGAGGACCACTAGAGGTGGATCTAAGCTCACAGAAAACTGGAGAGCAATTTGGTAGAGGAGGGCAATTTATGGTCCAACAATTGACTGGGAGTAGAAGAATAAATCATGTGAATAGAAGGGCAGGCCATGGCATTCAGGTTCTTGAGTTCTTTGAACCAGGAGGTTCAATATATCTAAAAAGAAGAGGAGGCTGATGTAATCGACCATTAATGCTGATCAATTCCCTTTTTCCATCATTAGGAGATTTTGCTGTGACTGCAGTTTGTGGGTTTGTGACTGCTGTAGCAGGGTATTTAGTAGTTTTCCTTTTGTTAGAATAGCAGTTTTTGTGTATTTGAGTGAGTGTGTTGGATGGAAAAAGGGAGTTTTGGGGGACTGGGCAGGGATAGCCAATTTGGAGGAGAGTTTGCTGTTGTGTTTTTCTGCTGCTATCTTTGTGATACTGCATTTACTTCTGTATCAATTGTGAGTTAATAGATTATTGGGCAGAGAATTACTTGGATTTCTCAGTACCTTTGTTGTAGTATTTGATCCATTATCAGTTGGAACAGAGTATCTACCCTGCAGCAACAGAGGTTGTTTGCATCACTATCTAACACTCACTCAACAAATGCTCCTACTTCTGTGCCTCTTACTCACCCCTAGGCTCGCCACAGAATTTGATCTTCAAGGTTATGCTACAAATAAAGGAAAATTTTCATTAATGCATACATAATTGAAAGGAAAAAAATCAATTTCAACTTGATACTCTCTTCGTATTTGTCTTCAATATTTAGTCCATTCAATATAAAACTGTGAATATAGTGCTTGATGTACTTGTTAGGGGCAAAGCAAAATGATTTCACCATTCTGTAATCAAGGACATACTTTAATCATACTTCTACAATTCAAATACTTTTTCTTGACTGAAAATTACAGAGCCAGCTTTTTACACCATGAATTCATCTTCCATCCATGTTAATGCATTATTCTACTATATCTTTGTGTATAGAACATATGGTTTACGAGACAAACGTCTGTCTTATAACAGATTAGTGTACATTTTATGTCGATCCTTGATGACGAAAGGATATACCGAACAACAAATTTAAGGAATGTATATCTCTAAGAGAATGAATCAGAATATGTTTCTGACACTTAGAGTAAATGAAGAACATCAATGGCTACATCACCGTAGCAACATGATTTTGATTCTGAGAGGTGAGAATGTTTTGAGGAATTTGGGAAGGTTCCCAATTGTGAAGAACTTTAAGCAGTGATTTGGCTTTCTTTCTGGCTCGAGGAGTGCCAGAGGTGAGAAGACTATACAGAGCAGGTATCAGTGACGGCATTCTCAACAACATATTTACAATTTCAGCTCTTGCATGGCAACACAGAGCCAGTAAAATAGCAACTGATTTCTCCTTGGATTTGGGTGAGGAAGAACCTGATCTAAGAAGACTGATAAGTAGAGGTATAGCAGAGGTCTCACTAATTGCAATTAAACCCTCCAATTGTCTGGAAAGAAGAGCAAGAACAGAGATAGCATCATCTACAAGGTCTCGTCTTTCATCTGTTAGAAGATTAACCAGCAAAGGAACTGCACCAGCTGCTACTACCTGTAAATCATTTCCATGAAAAGCTGATAGACGAAACAGAGCATTCGCTGCATCGCTTTTGCCTCTTGCAGTTCCGTCTCGAAGAAGATCTATCAAGGCTGGAATGGCTTCTGGAGTCTCTCCTATTAATTTCTTATATTTATCTATAGAGGAGATACTAAAGAGTGTTGCAGCTGCATTCTCCCGAGCTTCCATGCTGCATCCACTTCTTACAACCCTGATGATTGGCTGCAATGCACTAGACTCCATTATTCTAGTTTTATTGCTATCATATAATGATAAATTTAGAAGTGCAGTAACAGCATGTTCTTGAGCTTTGGGATCCTTTGAAGAAAGCAGGGGCACAAGTAATGGTATGGCTCCTGCTTCTGCAATGCTAGCCCTATTGTCCATGCCGCATTTAGCAAGTAGTCTGAGTTCATAAGCAACCCGCTTTTTCACTTCAAATGATCCTATACCAAGCCTTTCCACCAGAAATTCTGCCATCATTTTTGCAGCTTGTATCGCTGCCTTTGTACTTGGGATGCCCTCCAAGAAAGAACTTTTCTTGCTTCTTTCTGGCTTTTCAAAGGGGATTTTATGCTCGGCACAATACTGAACAATTAGGCTTCGAAGAGCATAATTTGGAGTAAGATTTGTGTGCACAAGCTTCTGCCCACTCTTTGGACATGTAGAGTGTCCTTCCTTGATCCATCTGGTAATGGATGCCAGATCATATGTTTGCCCTGTGGATACACTAACCGGCTCTCGCATTAAATCAAGTGAGATTGGACATCTGAAATCATCTGGTATAAGAGAAGCATCCTGAGAATCGACTCTACAGAGTTGTGTTTTGTTTGATGGTTGAAACTGTGAATCAAAATCCATCCCAAACAGCACACACTTGCAGTAGCGCATGAAGCCAATCAAGCTATTAATGAGAGACACATTTTTCTCTGATCCTAATTCTTTCTGAATTTTCATCTCCTCCTCCAATAACTCCGTTTCTCCTTGACAATCCATTGCATTTTCGAGATTTAGGCCCTCCAAAATCCTTCTAAGTTGAAACTCATCTGGAGCTACCTCCCTTTCAAACTCTTCCAGCACAGCAAGAACATCTCTGCAAAGTTGTTCCTCGGCCTGATCAACAAACAATTTGGTTCTCTTGGCCTGATCGCGAAGCAACTCAACTTGCTCCCTGACCTCGTCTGAGAGATCCAACAATCTCAAGGGAAGCATATCCAGAGCAGAGGCCATATCATGTATCAACTCATAAAATTGGTTTGAAATTTCTTGCGTTTGCACAAACAACCAAACACAACTCCCATCACTACCACAGTCCTCCAGCAAATACTTAATTCTCTGCAGGATAACATACAATTCTCTAAAACATTTCAATTCAGAAGGAGGAAGGAAAATGCCCAGATCTCTGACTTCTTCGAAAAGTACAGACAAAACCATAACCTTTCGCATGATGCAGACTGCATTTCTCCTCTGACATCTTCGAGGCTTCTCGCAAGACATTACTTGCTGAGCAAGAGCAATGAGAGCTAGTGATAAAGATACAGCAGAAATGTCTATCGCCGGCACACGGACAGAACCCAAGGAAGCCCGTCTCTTCTTCCGAAGTAGCCATACACTAGACGGCAGAGACAGATTTTTCTCCATTAAAAACCAACAATCTAACACTAATTTGCTCCAAAGTAAGCAAGCAAAAGATATAGATTGCTCCAACGTAAGCAAGTACAAAATACAATCACCTACCCTCAAGTTCTGCAGTTGAAACCGAATTGACCCCAAACTACAGAATCTCTTCCATAATTGTGCAAATAAGGCAATCTGCCCGCTATTAAAAACATTTTTTTTTTCCCTTACCCACGCTTGAAGTAGTTAGTGCGTGTGAGCTTGCATGTGCAGTTACGGTATGCGACCAAAATTTGTCCGTTTGAAAAAAGTGTATAAGATTGTGAAAATCTATAAACAGAGCTTAAGATCACATTTTTTATTTGGGTTGAGGCGGAGTCATTTTATAGTTTCCGCTTGTTGTTCGATAAGCTTCCGGTTTCGTTCCTTGGTTGCCGGTGGCATCTGGCGCACGTGTTGACTGGCAGGTGGCAGTGGGCACGAATGATTAAAAGAGTGGAATATGCTAAGGAGCGGAGAAAGTTCATTTGTACGCGTGTCAGAACGATATTGTAGAGCTGTTGGATGATTAACACATGGCAGGGACAATTTGGTGTATTTATTCTCTTACGTCAGCAAGTGGTGATGGGATATTCCTAAGCTGGCTTGACTTTGCTAAGATACTTAAATTTCGATTCTTTCTTTTTTTGGCTTAGTGTTTGCTTCTCATAGAGGATGGTCTGAGCCCTTTTGGCAGTCTTTTTGTTTTTACTCTTGGGGTGAGGAGGAGCTGGTTGGCTTGACACGAGCATGTTCCCTTATTTATTGTTCATCATTTTATGATTTGTATTCAGTCATTCATTAAGGAAAATCTTGAAGAAGAAGATGACACTCTCACTGGTTGGGATTCAATTGATGAAACTTCCCTCGGAGGTGTCTGCGGAAGCTTGATGACCAGGATCCACCTCCATTGGCATTGCATTAGTTGCTTAGTGTTTTGAGGGCTTTGCCCTTTGTTTTTATTTGTCTTTGTTTAGGACTCGATCCTATTAGACTTGTGGGTGTGCCTTTCTACCACCCTACCCCTTTTTAGTGAATATTGTACTATTTTAATATTATTAATATAGTGTTTAATAGGAATATTTATCAAAAATAAATATTAGTCTTGTCATAGCATGTAATTATAGCCTTGAGCATTTGTTAATAATTTTTGGCCAATAAAAAATATTACATTTTCTTTGATAAATTTTTGATCTAGTATTTGTAATGTTTTTATAATTGAAATTGATTATATTTTATTAATAATATGAGAACAAACAATTTGGATAATTTTTTTTTGGGTGTTATAGTTGTCATTTCAATCAAAAATATATTTGGTTAGTACTTTAGATTATAAACTAATGGAAGGAAGTTATTTCTTTGTCTTGCACATAATGCAAACAAAATTAAACTCTTCACTATGCTTGCAAGGAATTTAGACAAATCTATTGCTTGACACATGCCTTGTCTAGCAATTATAATGGGCTTGTAACATGAACTACACATGTTTAAGAACTATCACCTAGCTTGCAAAGTCACATCTCAATGGAGGTCTATTTTATTCGTCTTTTTAAGGCATACTCTAAAATAATAGCTAGTACTTTTTGTAAGATAGACATTCATAGCCATGAGAGTCATGAAGATTATCTTTATAGCATCAAATATGCATATTATAGGGCTATGTAGAAACAACGTCAAGAAAATCAAGATTGATGATTTGAGCATGTTGCTAATTTTTCCATCATCTATCATCTTTTCTCTATGATGATTGTTATACCCAACTAAGAATGAGCTCTCTTTAAATGACACATTTCCTATATTTAAATTGAAAGATCAATTGTAATTGATCAAATCTACTTGTCTATTTATGTTATAGATTTTATTTAAAACATCAACAATTATGATGTGTTATTTATGTGATGTATAGGCTATGTATTTTCTTCATTGCTATGATGTAAGAATCATTAGATTGCTAATAAAAAATGTCCAATCGTCCATTTGAATTTCAATTCAATTATGAAATATTACAATCCATGTCATTAAAATTAGGTCATCTGAAGATAATTAGAATATTGATGCAAGTTCATTGTTCATCCCTCCTACACACTTTTGTAGTAAAATGTATTGGATTCTTTTGCTAGTAAAATTTAATGAATGGATGATGATTGTTTGAAATTTATCAATGGGGTCTCAAAAGTTGGTAAGGAATGTGGCATGTGTTCTAGGCCATAGTATAAGGTATTTTCAATTCTTGTGATTTTTTTCTAATGTGATTATTTTCTAATGTAATATGATTTGGGTGTTTATTTTTTATACTTTTAGACAATTTATATTTTATAATTAATAGCTCAAACATTTTTCTTATAGCTTTATTTTTTTCATATATATGTTAACGTAGAGTTTCTTTCAAATACCAGCACTAGTTAGTTAAAGGTTTAATGCTTGTAAGTACAAACTGTAACCCCCAATTTTTAATCAATAAAAAATTATGGAAGAGGTTATATAATTTAACTATGTATATATATCCTAAAAATGATCACATAAACTTTTCATTTGTAATTTAACTAGTGTGCCTCCTTCTTCATATTCTTAACTAGACAACACATCTAAAATCTCCAAAAAAAAATTGTATAGAAGACCTAAAACAATGTCCATAATGATCCACACATTTTTCTTCTATATTGTCCTTTGGAAACTCAAATCTCTTTCATATTGAAATTATTTATGCTTTAATGCTCTTTATTCTATATTAAATTATTAGGGTTCTTTATTGACCATGTTATGTCATAAAAATTTATGAAAAGCACCATATAAATCATCCCAAAATTACTTTGGCTAGTTAAAAGGGCACCTTTGTTATTAAAGATTATGCCATTAAGTGAGAACCTACAAGACTTAACCATATCATCTAACTTTTTAAAGAGTAGAGAAAAGTGAAGAGCTTGATAAGAACATAAATGCATGTCTAATGTGGAATAAATAATAGCACAATATAAAATCACTGGAAGTTCAAATTATGCTCTAGAGATAAGTAACATTAATTAGTTCAAATTATGTTCTAGAGATAAGTAACATTAATTATTTTAATTCATGTAATTATTCTTAAAATAGTTTCAATTTTCAACTTAAAAATTATTTGTTAATTTTGCAATTGTTCTTAAAATAGTTTTGAATTTTGATATTATTTCATTTGTTAATTAGTTAGATCTTAAAGGTTTGCTCATGTTATTTTTTTTTTTTCCTTCTATCAATCAATACTTCATGTAGTTGAGAGTACATTCTTTTGATGTTGCTATACCCAATGATAATAAACTAGCTACAAAAATTTCTCAATTGTTTAATTAATTTAAGAACACTTTTAAATTATATTCTATCATATGTTCTAGGTTTTTCCCAATGCGATTTAGGATAAAAAATAAACTATTTAGTATTCTTATTTCTATGCTTTATTTTTGGCAACCATGTTGTTACATTATAAGGGCTTACATTCTCACATTATATGTAATAAAAAAATCCTTGATGTTGACATGTTCTAAATAATTTATATTTAAGAAGTAAATATTCCTTATGTTTTTGACACACCATTTTCATGTATATGTTATAATCATTACAATTCACATGATTATATTTATTTCAATAATTTTATGAAACACTTCATGTAGACATTATATGCTTTTATATTTTGCAAACATGTCATGGTGCTTTTACACTTTGCAAACATATCCACTATGATGGTTCTAACTAGAAAAACTAAGAAAAAACTAGTTTTTATTATGCTATGATGGATGTCCATGTCCTATTTGAAAGTTCTAGTTGTGTCAAAGACTGAAAACATGGTACATAATGATATGGAAATTAACTTTATATTTGGCTTAATATGACCAACTTTGTAAAGCATAATCATTTGTTGTTAAGAATAAATTTGAAAAGACTAAGTTAAATACAATTGGAAAGTGCAAATTCAATTTCCACAAAAATTTTCCACATACTTCTAGTCTATGAAAAAATTGAAGTGTTAGAATATGACATGGACATCCATCAAAGCATAATCAATGACCCTTTATAGTCCACATTAATAAATACAAAACTTCCCTTTTAGTAACCTTACAACAATACTAACTTGTCTAAAGGTATTCTGTTAAAGAAAAAATGTTATGCCATGACTTGGTAGAAGCTACATTGTAATACAACTCTTGTTTAGTAGAACTCAAGTTTTTCTGCTCTAAATAATTGTGAAATTAGATTTTTTAATTATATAAATTTTAATAAATTAGATATGTATAAAAAGTGGAAATGAAGAATACTTTTATTAAAAAATCATTCAACTCCCTATTTATCTCAATCTAAACAAAAATATTTAATAACCTCGTTATTATTAAAATAAATAAATGGAACTACTTGCATTGTTGAAATTAAACAATAAAATTAGTTATAGTTACATGGGACTACCTTATTATTTTTAACTTTTGAAATATAATTATGAATTTTACATAAATATAGTTTTAGTTTATATATGTGTAAAAGAAAATAAAATTTTCTTTAGACTAGTAAAATTAATACAAATAATAATTATATAAATTATTCTAGATAATAGAGTTGTAGGCAATGAATATTATTAAATTGAAATATTAAATATCAATTTAGAAACTAAGTATGAATAAGGTTAATGACATTTGGCTCTAGAAGAGGTGAACACGAAATGTGTTTACCAATTGATTGAAATATGAATGTCTCAAGATCAAAAAAAGAAAATCTATGTTGGTAATTCTCCTTAGAATTGTAATAGATGATAAAATTTATGACGAGTCAAATCAATAGATCTAAGCCTTTTATGTAGGCACATATCTTCCATATATTCTACATAAATGATCTATCTATGATCTATGTGTTCTTTCTTCGTGTTTTGTTGACTTTAATATTATTTTCTTAGTATTTGGACTAATGGTATTTATGAATACCTTTAAAGATCTTCCAAATTACTAGGGGTGAATTCTCTTAGGTTGACACTAAAAGTAGACTATTTGTATGATTATGCCTATAATTCATGACAACACTCCTCAAGCACATATAGATGTCTTGGGATGATTATGCACATTCTAGTTCTTTTAAGTACTTGAATTGAAGTGTTCCTAGAATGATATGTGAATAACTACACATAATAATTAGAATATGAAAGATTGTTGGGATTAAGGTGTCTCAGCTTTAGAGTCCTAATATTGATTTAGTTGATGTAATTAATATATTTATCTGTATTATTTAATTTCCTATGGTGTCATATCATAAATTGGAACCCATCGGTTGGGTGGCATCCCCGTTGGGGGTGACTAGATGACACATAATCATCCCAAGCGGACATAGGCATCCCACTTTGGAATCTTTGACCTATGAAATTTTTTATGACGTATCATAAGGTATCTTTGAATGCATGAGAGAAAGTTGGTGCCCAAGTTGGGTTATGACAAGATGTAAGAGAATCGACTATTTTTAGTTAGTTACAATAGATTCTCTTACAGATTCTATAATAAATTTATGGAAAATTTATGACATATTCTATGGTAGTTGTAAGGCATCTATCATAAGCTATTTTTAGCATATATTCTAGGAACCCAAGCTTGAGGAAGGAATATTTGCATGTTTGACAATTGTAAGGGGTGTAAGGGAATGTTGTACATGTGTCCAAATGCATGTTTACGGCATGGGATATTGTGCCATGTGGATTTGGATGCCCCTCTCCTTCTAGATGCTTCTTGAAGGTTGTATCTCTCTATAAAATGAGTGCCTTGTATTGTAGAATGCATAGTTTGTTTGTAGGTAATGAAGTTCTACCAGTTTAACTCCATAATAGGTGTTAATTTTTGAAGCACTTGTGTAGAAGCTTTGTACTTGGAGATATGTTGTAACTCTTATTTGATATAATAGAGAAGTATTATGCGTTTGGAGGGTGGGGTTTTTTTAATTGAAAGGGTTTTCCCCACGTATATTTGTTGTCACTGTTTTATGCATTCTTGTTTTTCTATTTGTTATTCTATGTATTTGTTTCTCTTATTGTAACAAAATAAGGTGTTAAAGAAATTTTTGTAACTATCCCAGGCTACTTAGATTAGTGAAGGAAATTGTTTCCACTCACCCAACTTCTTTTTAGTTGGTATTAGAGCTTGGATAACTTTGGTTCCTTTGTTGGGTTAAAAGGGTTTTTTGAGTTGATAGATTTGTTTCAGTGGGAGTTTTGAAAAAGTGTATTTCATGACCTTGTTGTAGGAAAGAGATGGTAGGCACATCTAGGAGGATTGAGATGGTGAAATTTAATGGCAGTGATTTTGAACTTTGGAAGCTCAAAATGGAACAAATGCTCGTAGGCTGTGATCTATGGGCTACTATTTTTGGAACCAAACCATTAGGCATGGAACAAGAAGATTGGGATCTCATGGATAGGAAATCCAAGGGTCTTTATTATACTCTGTTTGGCTGATTTTGTCCTCCTGAATGTCCTTGAAGAGAAAAAATTTGCTTCTCTGTGGAAGAAGCTTGGTGCTGTCTATTAGGCTAAATCCATGGTAAACAAGCTTTTCTTGAGCAAGAATATGTATTCTCTAAAAATGGAAGATGGAGGGTCTATAGTAGATCATCTAAATATATTTAACATGTTGGTTGCACAACTAGGCTCTGTTGGAGACAAGATTGATGAACAAGATTGTTGCATGCTCCTTTTGTTTTCATTGTCGAACTCTTGGGATCACTTGGTAATGGCTATTGGAAGCACTACTTCCACCTTCAATATGGATGAGGTTGTTGCCTCATTATTATTTGAAAAGATCCAAAGGAAGTCTTTTGAGATGGCCAAGGAGGCCCTTGCAGTTTGTGGTAGACTAAAGGAGAGAGGCAAGGAGACAAGAAATCTAAGTCAAAGTCTCTGGGGAGATCTATGTCTCTTGGTAAAAAATCCAAAGAAAAATGTTGGAACTGTGGCAAAGTTGGTCGCACTTGTAAAGATTGCAAGAAGGAGGAGAAGAAGAAAAACAAGTCTTTCTCTAATTTTGAATATGAGAAATCATCTCAAGATGATGGAGAAGCATTTATTGCAGCCTTGGCAGCTCATGCATTAGATGATGTGTGGTTGATACATTCGGGTGCATCCTTTCACATGACTTCCCGTAGAGATTGGTTCTTGAAGTATGAGGAGTACAATGGCATTTGAAGAGGTGTACCTGGGTGAAGGGGATTGATGGTGTCTTGCATATCCTGGGTTTGGCATGAAACTTTCTTTCTATAAGTAAATTGAATGGTTTGGGAGTGCAAGTTCTTTTCTTTGGTGGAGGACGTAAGTTGACTAGAGGGGCTATGGTGTTGGCTAAGGGTGTTCATATTGGCACCTTGTTTCAACTTGATGCATGCACTATAAAGTGTAATAGTTCTTTTGATGTACCGAAGAAGAGATCTTTGGATTCTTCATCCTCACCATCAAATCATGTAGAGAAGAAGCATGTTGTAGCTACATCCGATGTTCGTGCATTTTGGGTACCTAAGAGTGCTCATTCCATGGAAATGAAGCTTCTTGCAGAGAAGATAATGCTATAGCACCAACAAATTTGTCACATTGGTGAGAAGGGTCTTAGAACCCTAAAAAATAAGAGGCTTGTTGAAGGCCTTGATGATTTTAATCTCGAGTTTGACTTTTGCGAACATTGTGTATATGGAAAAAAACATCGTGTTTCTTTTTACTCTAGTTGTCATAAGTCTTTTGGGGTTTTGGATTATGTTAATTTAGATGTTTTTAGACCTGTAAATGTTCCTTCATTATCAAAATCTATATATTTTGTTTCTTTCTTAGATGATTACAGTAGAAGGACATTTGTTTATTTCCTTAGAAGTAAAGCTAAAGTATTTAGTTGGTTTAAGGAGTTTAAAGCCTTGGTAGAAAGATTAAGTGTTTGAGGGCTAATAATGGTGGTGAGTTTTGTTCCATAGATTTTGACAAGTTCTGTAAAGAGCACAGGATTGAGAGACATAAGACAACTCCCTACACTCCACAATAAAATGGAGTTGCAGAGAGGATGAACAAAATGTTGATGGAGAGGGCTAGAAGTATGCTGAATGGTGCTAGCCTTGAGCAGAAGTTTTGGGCTGAAGTGATAGCCACTACATGTTATTTGATCAATAGACCTCCTACATTAGTTCTTGTTGGTAAGACACCCATGGAGGTGTGGTTTGGTAAAAACCCTTTGATGATACATATTAGAATATTTGGTTGCAAGGCTTACACACATGTTCTGATTGAGAAGAGGTCTAAGTTAGAGAACAAGGTTGTTAAGTGTATCTTTATCGGCTATGGTGTCGGTGTGAAAGGGTACAAGCTTTAGGATCTAGAAACTCAAAAGGTTCTCTATAATAGAAGTGTGATCTTCAAAGAGGTGAAACCTTCTACTGTTGAGCTACAACCAAGAAAAGAGGAGAAACAAAATAGGAAGGTAGTTCAGATTCCACCTACTCCAAATAAAGAAGAACTACACACTCCTTTTGGATCTAAAAATGAGGAGAGCTCAAGCAACTCTAAATTTTTTGAAGAAGATCCTCAACCTCATCCTTAAATGAGGTCTACATAAGTTAGGCGACAACCAAAAAATTTTGATTATTCATTATTGGATTCTAGTTGCATCTTTGCTTTGATTACTAACACTGATGAGCTTAGGATGGTTAGAGAGGCAATGGGTATCAATGATTCAGATTCATGGATGTAAGCCATGGACGAGGAGATGGCTTCATTAAATAAAAACAAGACTTTGGATCTGGTACCTTTTCTCGGTAGACGTAAACCTATTGGTTGTAAATTGGTTTTCAAGAAAAATTCTGGTTCTGATGGTAGTGTTGAGAAGTATAAGGCACGGTTGGTTGCTAAGGGGTTATCTTAGGTGGAGGGAATTGATGATGGGGAGATATTCTCTCCTGTAGCAAAGCTAAAATATATCCAACTTGTGTTGTCACTTGCAGCTGCATATGAATTAGAAGTGGAGCAAATGGATGTGAAGACAATGTTCCTTCATGGTGATTTGAAGGAAGAGATTTGCATGTCACAGCTAGAGCATTTCATTGAAAAAGGTAAAGAAAATTCAGTTTGCAAATTGAAGAAGTCTCTTTATGGTTAGAAACAATCTCCTAGAATGTGGTATGAAAATTTCAATATCTATGTATTGTCTTTGGGATTTCAAATATCTAAATTTGACCGTTGTGTATACTTTAAAACTGATAATGATTGCATTCTCATTATTGTCCTATATGTAGATGATATGTTGTTTATTGGGAATGGTAAAAGTATGATTTCATATTTGAAGTTTCAATTGTTAGCATAGTTTGAGATGAAAGACCTAGGTGCAGGTAGGCACATTTTGGGAATGAAAATCATGAGAGACAGAGCTAAAAGAAAGCTTTGGTTAAGCCAGAGCAAGTATGTGAACTCGGTGTTGGAGAGATTCAACATGGTAGATCACAAACAATTAGTTATTCCTATGATGTAGGGGACAAATATTTTTGTGAATGGTTGTCTAAAATCTCCTATTGAGATGGAGGACATGACCAAAGTACCATATGTGACTGTAGTTGGTAGTTTGATATATGCGATGGTGTGTACAAGACCAGACATTGCAAGCAGTGGGAGTCCTTAGCTACTTTATGGCTAATATTGGATGGGTACATTGGGATGTGTTTAAGAGAGTGTTCAAATATTTATGAGGTACTTCTGAGTATGCCTTATGTTTTCATGGTTATCCTACTAGACCTCAAAATTCTATGAGCATTCATGGATATGTGGATTCAGATTGGGTAGGTGACATTGACAGTAGAAGATCCACTAGTGGTTACATGTTTATGATGTTTGGTGGTGCTATCAGTTGGATGAGTAAGCGACATGTTGTAGTTGCGTTGTCCACAACAGAGGTAGAGTATATGACATCCACTCATGCTTTTAAGGAAGCCATTTGGCTTAAGAGGTTGTGTTCTGATATTGGTTTAGATGCAAGACAAATTACTATTTGTTACAACAGTCAAAGTGCAATTTTTCTAGCAAAGAATCCTACCTTCCATGCAAGAACAAAGCACATTGATGTTTAATATGATTTTGTTCGTGATATGGTGGAGGATGGAAAGGTGAACTTGGAAAAATTTTACACTTTGGTGAATGTTGTAGATGCACTGACAAAACCAATAAGCATGAAGAAGTTTAGATGGCATTCCGATTCCATGGGCCTTAGGGCCCTAAGTAGATGATTGTGTATGACTCTCGGTAGGTCTTTGGAAAGTAGGAGAATGTTGGGATTAAGGTGTCTCAACCTTAGAGTCCTAATATTGATTTAATTGATGTAATTAATGTATTTATTTGTATTATTTAATTGCCTATGTTTTCATGTCATAAATTGGGACCCATCGACTAGGTGGCATCCTCATTGGAGGTGACTAGATGACACATAATCATCCCAAGTGAACATAGGCGTTCCACTTTGGAATCTTTAACCTATGATAGATTCTATGATGCATCATAAGGAATCTTTGAATGCATGGGAGAAAGTTGGAACCCAAGTTGGGTTATAATAAGATGTAAGAGAATCAACTATTTTAGTTAGTTATGGCAGTTTCTCTTATGAATTCTATGACATATTTTATGGCATATTTATGGTATATTCTATGACAGATGTAAGGCATCTATCATAAGCTATTTTTATCAATTCTAGGTTCCTAAGCTTGAGGAAGGAATATTTGCATGTTTGAAAATTGTAAGGGGTGTAAGGGAATGTTGTACATGTGTCCAAATGCATATTTATGGTGTGGGATATTGTGCCATGTGGATTTGGATTCCCTTCTCCTTCTAGATGCTTCTTGAAACTTGTATCTCTCTATAAAATGAGTGCCTTGCATTGTAGAATGCATAGTTTTTTTTGTAGGTAATGAAGTGTTGTCGAGTTAACTCCAAAATAGGTGTTTGTTTTCAAAGCACTTGTGTAGAAGCTTTGTACTTGGAGATATGTTGTAACTCTTATTTGATATAATAGAGAAGTACTATGCTTTTGGAGGGTGAGGTTTTTTACTTGAAAGGGTTTTCCCCATGTATATTTGGTGTCACTATTTTATGCATTCTTACTGATCTATCTATCATTCTATGTATGTGCTTCTCTTATTGTAATAGAATAAGGTGTTAAAGAAAATTTTGTAACTCTCCCTTACTTAGATTAGTGTAGGAAGCTATTTTTGCTCACCTGACCTTTTTTAGAGATAAGATAGCATGTAAAATGGATGCACAATTAAATGTATTTAAATATGTTATCCCTGTTTTTGGTCATGAATTTTTTTTAATTCCCCTTGTCAAGATGCCATTTAAATGTGTGATGGTTGTTTAAAAATATTCTCTTTCTACCTTTACAGAAGTTGAAGTTACATAATGCTTGTCATTAAGTTTTTTAAGTTAAGGAAATATTGTTTATTTGATCATCAAGGATAATTCTTATTCCGCTAAGGAGGTCAACACTGTGGAGATTCTATCGCACCATTCAAGAATAACAAGACAATATCACATGACTTCTATGATTTGAATTTTTTCAATATAATGTGGTTACATCTTGGATGTCTTCCGATTTATATCTGGTGTTGGGAATATGGACTGCGACTTTGATGCATGTCTTACAATAGAGTGTGGGAAACATGGATTCTAAAGATTCAAATAAGTCATGCATTCTATAAAAACGAGGCCAATGAATGAGTAAGAACAATAGAGTGCCAAGTATAAGGAAAAGAAAAATGACACCACAGGTGCGATAAGAATGCACAGAGTGGATCCAATCAAATGTTTCATGCAATGAACGGTTACAAATGAAATGGGCATGATGTAACAGGTGGGTATATCTCAATATGAACCATGCAAGTTAGTCCATCCTATGATCAATGAAGGTAGTTGGAAGATTATGGCCAAATGGAATTTAAGATGGTGAACGGGTTTATGAATGAAGCATGTACATTGTTACCATTCCAAATTAATGTGATTGGTTGGTTGTTTAAGCCTTTTAAAAATCCATTGGGTGACATCTGTGTAGGTTATGCAAACCACCCAAAATTACGCCATGCCATTTCAAACATTGAGGCGGGAGTAAAATGTTTAAGCGGTGTTTTGTGAGGTTCCACAAACCACTCAAAAGTCAACTTGGATTTTTAGAAGGACCATGCAAAACAACGCATTTCTTATAAGACACAAACTACTTAAGCACCACCAATGATAATAAAGCCTTTTAAACAAATGATGAGTACACTTGATGGAGGAACAAATTTAGAAACTCATCAATTCCCCAACAATCAAGCATTAGAGATTAGGCGCAACACTTGATATCACGAGAAAATCAAATAAAATGATATGATGGATTGATCCGCACAACCTTCTGATTGGAGGTATTCACCATGAAGATATACACTATAGAGCTTGGATCGCACTACATTAAGAAATAAAGAAAAAAAATTGAGACCCAATTGAAATACGCCAGTCATCAAGATCGAACAAAGGAGAAAATGTATGAAAGTTGATGCTCACACCCACATATGCAAGGTGGAGAATGAATTGGTGGTGTGTTACAAGTGCTTTGATAGCTA
The DNA here is from genome assembly GCA_007258455.2 of Sequoia sempervirens. Classification (NCBI taxonomy): domain Eukaryota; kingdom Viridiplantae; phylum Streptophyta; class Pinopsida; order Cupressales; family Cupressaceae; genus Sequoia; species Sequoia sempervirens. The sequence goes on along the minus strand of VDFB02379711.1, from coordinate 31,447,032 downwards.
TGGAAAAACATATATCGGGCTAGTGTATGCAGAGGCAAATAGGAATGCAAAGATGTGAAATGACTGGATGACAAATGCAGTTTATATCAAGGGTGAAAGTATTATCAAGTATAAAAATTCTGCTATTATTGACAAGGATGAATGACCTTCAAAATCATCCAACATCTTTGTGAAGCTAGATGATGGTACAAAGAAATCATTTACTAACATCGAGGTGCTAGTTGCAGAAGGAGTCTCTTGGTTTCCAATTCTACAAGCTACAATATGTTACATGTCAAAGCAAAGAACAAATTCAGAGGTCGTGGGTGGTGATATGCAATGCTCTTTATGCTTGTAAATAAGCAATATTTTCCTAGTGCCATTCCATAATCTACAAATCGGGCTTCTATTTAACAACTCCATGGAATAGATTGTCTACCAGCCAATGTTATGTAGAGGATAATCTGTAAAGTGAAGAATATAATGGTCAGGTAAATTCCTTCAGGAAAACTATGAGAAATGAAGGTTTTAGTGCATTTGTGCGAAGGCCGAATAGTTATTAAGTTGTGACATGGGAAGAGTTGACAACACCAATTGTCTTCACATTACAAAGAAAATTTCTTCTATGCTTCAATCGACCTGCCAAAAAAGAGGCATTCAAAGAACAACTTCTAGCCCCATTTGTAGATTTTGCATTGCAAACCTGGTTTTGCTAATATGGTGCTACTTTATGGTAGTCTTGACGGATCCTAGTGGCATCCCTTCAAATTGAGATTGAATCAAGAAGGAAGAGAATGAAATTAACGATATAAAAGTTGTGTATGCAATTATATGCTTGGTGCATCTAATGGTGTTGGAGTGTGTCTTGAAAGAAAGCGTTAAATATTACCAGCATTTGATACATTAGAATCAGTAAAGAAGTATGTTAATGCCAATCACGGTGTAGGATGGTTTTTGCATTATATAGATCTCCACTTCATAATCAAAGACAATGTGCAGCACAAAGAGCAGTTGCTTCGTATCCAACTTGAAGTTCCAAGTTTCAGCCTTATCAACACCAGAGCTTCTCATGCCTCGTATAATTAAATATCTTGCAGTTGCATGATCTCCAATATCTGACCCACTTCCTCTCTTGGTCAAGGGTCTAGTAAGGTTGACTAATAATTCAGCTAGAAACAAAAATAGGCAAAGGCAATGACAAACTTTATCGACATCAACTCAGGTGACTAGGATTATCTTGTTTGTTCGGCTTCTGGCTATTTTGGATTTTGTTTACTGGTGGAATGAGAATTGGGCATTAGAAACAATACACATTGGTGGAATGTGTATATATTGATTGTCTCTGTCTTAAAATCTGCTACTTCTATAGTTGACCAATTTAAATTCTTTAAAATGATATTATGGAAGGATATACTAAAATCCACACATTTTGAAAGAAGCTCAAAAGGTCACTAAGAAAGTAAAAATTGGGAAAATTGAATTCCTTTGTAATGGAAATAAAGGAACTATTCATGAACAGGGTAGTTACAAAGAAGAAAAGAGGCTAAATACTCATGGGCACATGAAAACCAATTCATAAAAGGCCTCCAGGAATGCATGATTATCGACCAAAAAGATAAATCATTTTCCTGTCTATCAATATCTAATTGTGCATTGTAATTTTATCATTTACAGGAAGGTGAAAGTCTCTATCTTGTTTTTCTAAGGGGTGGTTACTCAAAAGCCGATAAGATATAAAAGGAAGCTTCTTTGTAAAGAAGATATTTTTTCAGCTCGAGAAGGGAATTTGAGAAGTCTATAAATCAGAAATAAAGAAAAATCAAATTCAAGAAACCGTTACTAACGATGAGGAGAAAATTATAAAAGAGTTCCCTTCATTTGAAAGAGGGATCTTTTTGGGGGCTATTCGAAAAAAAGACTCCTGTGAGATTTTCTTTTGGGGGATTCAATTTCAATTCTTGGGGGAATGATAGAGACAATTTTCTTTTTCTCAAACATAGTTTGTTATGCAGCAATTTGGAGCTTGTGTGCTCATGATTTTTTATTGAAGAAATAAAAGGAATGTTTTAAATCTGTGTATTTTTCATATTCCCTTTCTATTGCAGATGCCCTATGTGTCTTCGTGATGCTTCTTCAATGCATATTCTATCATGTCAGATTGTGTATGGATCTCTTGTGAATTCTATGAATTTCAAAGTAATTCATTAGTTGAAAAGAATTGTTTTCCATTTATTCCTAATTCTCATTCTTAGGGATAGGGTATTTGATCTTTGTGTTGTTTGCCTTCATCCCCTGTCAATCATCTTATCCATCGCATTTGTGTCATTTTTATGCACAAGTGTTTGTTTGCCTTTACTGCTTTCTAGTTAAAAGCACACATTTTTTTTTTATAGTTTTTCTAATTCCTTGAATATCATAAAAGGGAGTTGTACCTCTAAAATTCAAATGAAGATTGCTAATCCAATAGCGATCTCTGAAGTTGTGGGTAATATATTTTTCTTTATTGTTGGGCATTTTTAAGTCATTCATCTGATTATTTGAAGAGGACAATCTGTTTACCAACAGATTCTTGGTGACTCTACTGGGGATTTGAATCAAAACATCGATGCTTTATTTCCTCAAATTTTAATGATATCTCCATGTGTTGGGAGATTGGCGACTCTGTTTGAAATTCGAAGACAATATGATGCAAAATTAGAAAAATCAAAGAAATGGGAGAAGACTCATGCCTACTATTGAAGAGATTCTTGTAATGGATGACAAAGTACTTCATGAATTTTGGGATCACTACAAAAAATGCATTACTGAAGCTGTAAGAATCAGGTTAAGTATAGAAGATGAATACAAATCAACACTCCTGTTGAGGATTCTTCATGCAAGATTTTACAAACTCAAAGAAATCGAAGAAGGATTGAGTTTGCTACAAGCAATCATACGAGAAGTCAAGTGACTCAAAGAAGAATTGGAAGTTGATGATGAGGATACTCCAAGTGCTTTGGATTCTTTTTGTTCTTATAATCTTTCAATTTTGAATGAAGAAGATGTTAAATGAATGATTATTAAGCCTCACAAAGATTCAACATCGTTGAAAGAAGATAGTCATAATCAAGGAAATATTGCAAGTCCGGTAATTAATTTAGATAATAATGATTTGTTGAGGCTCTCTTCTTCAACTGAATTAAAAAAAATCAGTTTTGAAACTATTGAAAATTAGTTTGGTTCTAAAAAATGTGGAGATGAGAATTTTCAGATTGTCGCACAACCAAAGTATGCAAATTTTGAGTTTCATGACGAGGATGATAAAAAGGGTTTGTTGTAGCCAGAGCCTCAAGAATTTTTAAAAGCTTCAGATGGTGATTTTTTTTGTGAAGAAGAAATTATACTTCAATTTTTGTCATATGTTGAAGGAGAAGACTCACTTATTTTAACTCTAGGTATTGATCTTTCTACTTCTTCATTTGTGGATAGGGAGTTTTTAGATTTGATTACAATAAAGAAGGATGAATATTTTTTAGATAAAGAAGATACTATGCTAGATGAGGTTATTCTATGACCTAAGGTGGATAAGGATATTAAAGAATCTTTTAAACATGGTGACCTCAATGAAAAAAATGATAATGCAACCATTTCTTTAGAAAGCTCAAATTATTATCATTTACAATAAAAATTGAGGCATAATTCTACAGTTTATTGGTTTTCTTTCATACCACAAATTTGGATTTTGCAATTAACAACAGTCTTAAGGAAAAAGTAATGGAAATTCTCGATTTATTCGATATGGTTTAGGACAGCATAATCAACACTATACAGGGCAGGCATCTTGAGATTCGAGAGAATTCAAAAATTTATGATGAGAAGCGGCTTATTGGTAGATCTTTCATTGAGTCATTTCATTTCACATGCTTTAAGTTTGCATACATAGTCTTCAATATGCTGTTGAATTTGCAAATGCTTCATATATACACACCCCTATTTCACATTAGCAGATATTTCTCCCAGCCAGTTAATGGCTTTGCATAGTCTTCTAGGGAAGTTGGAGTGTCGCACCTGGTCTGGGTGCATATAGGTGTTGTAGGTTGCTTTTCCTTTTCTGTTGTGTGGGTTGGTTCCAATTTTGGCTTTTGTTCTTGTCTCTTGTTGTTCTCCCTTGACTCTTTTTCCCAATGGACTTGACACTGGTCTATCCCAAAGATGTTGGAGTTCTCTGCATTTTAGTAGAAAATGCATTCCCCAGACAGAGCCACTATTACCCCCATTTTTGGTCATGATTTTTTTTTAATTTCCCTTGTCAAGATGCCATTTAAATGTGTGATAGTTGTGCAGAAATATTCTCTTGCTACCTTTACAGAGGTTGAAGTTACATAATGCTTGTCATTAAGTTTTTCAAGTTAAGGAAAGATTGTTTATTTGATCATCAAGGATAATTCTTATTCTGCTGAGGAGGTCAACACTGTGGAGATTCTATTGTACCATTCAATAATTGCAAGACAATATCACACAAATTCTATGATTTGAATTTTGTCAATATAATGTGGTTACATCTAGGATGTCTTTCGATCTATATCTGGTGTTGGGAATATGGACTGCGACTTTGATGCATGTCTTATAATGTGTGGGAAACATGGATTCTAAAGATTCAAATAAGTCATGCATTCTAGAAGAATGAGGCTAATGAATGAGTAAGAATAATATAGGGGGTCGAGTATAAGGAAAAGAAAAATGACATCATGGTACGATGAGAATGCACAGAGTGGATCCAATCAAATGTTTCATGCAATGAAAAATTACAAATGAAATGGGCATTATTTAATAGGCAGGTATATCTTAATATAAACCATGCAAGTTAGTCCATCTTGTGATCAATGAAGGCAGTTGGAAGATTATGGCCAAATGGAATTTAAGATGGTGAACAGGTCTATGAATGAAGCCTGTACATTGTTACCATTCCAAATTAATGTGAGCGGTTGGTTGTTTAAGCCTTTTAAAAATCTGTTGGGTGACATCCGTACAGGTTATGCAAACCACCCAAAATGCCACTGTGCCATTTCAAACATGGAGGCAGAAGTAAAATGTTTAAGCAGTGTTTTGTGAGGTTCCATGAACCACTCAAAATCCCACTTGGATTGTTAGAGGGACCATGCAAAACACCACATCGCTTATAAGACACAAACTACTTAACCACCGCTAGTGATAATAAATCCTTTTAAACAGATGATGAGTACACTTGATGGAGGAACGAGTTTAGAAAATGATCAACTCCCTAACAATCAAGCATCAAAGATTGGGCACAACACTTGATATCATGAGAAAATAAAATAAAATGATATGATGGATTGATCCACACAACCTTCTGTTTTGAGGTATCCACCATAAAGATATACACTATAGAGCTTGGATTGCACTACATTAAGAAATGAAGAAAACAAAAAATTGAGACTTGGGAAATTGAAATGCGGTAGTCATCAAGATTGATGAAAGGAGAAAATGTATGAAAGTTGATGCTCACGCCTACATATGCAAGGTGGAGAATGAATTGGTGGTGTTTTACAAGTGCTTTGATAGCTATGGAAAAAAATATATTGGGCCAGTGTATGCAGAGGCAAACAAGAATGCAAAGACATGAAATGACTAGATGACAAGTGCGTTTATATCAAGGGTGAAAGTGTTATCAAGTATAAAAAGTGTGTTATTATTGACAAGGATGAATGGCCTTCAAAATTCTCCAAAGTCTTTGTGGAGTTAGATGATGGTACAAAGAAATCATTTACTAACATTGAGGTGCTAGTTGTAGGAGTCTCTTAGTTTCCAATTCTAGAGGCTAAAATATGTTACATGTCAAAGCAGAGAACAAAGTCAGAGGTCCTGGGTGGCATTATGCGATGCTCTTTATGCTTGTAAATAAGCAAGATTTTCCTAGTGCCATTTCATAATCTACAAATCGAGCTTCTATTTAACAACTCCATGGAATAGATTGTCTAGTAGCCAATGTTGTGTAGAGGATAAGTTGTAAAGTGAAGAATATAATGGCCAAGTAAATGTTTTCAGGAAAACTATGAGAAACGAAGGTTTTAGTGCATTTTTATGAAGGCCGAATGGTTATTAAGTTGCGACATGGGAAGAGTTGACAACACCAATTGTCTTCACATTACAAAGACAATTTCTTCTATGCTTCAATCAGCCTGCAAAAAAAAGAGGCATTCAAAGAACAACTTCTAGCCCCATTTGTAGATTTTGTGTTTCAAAGCTGGTTATGCTAATATGGTGCTACTTTATGGTAGTCTTGACAGATCCTAGTGGCATCCCTTCAAATTGAAACTGAATCAAGAAGGAAGAGAATGAGATTAACAACATAAAATTTGTGTACACAATGATATGCTTGGTGCATCTAATGGTGTTGGAGCGTGTCCTGAAAGAAAGCATTAAAGATGACCAACATTTGATACATTAGCATTAGTAAAGAAGTATGTTAATTCCAATCACAATGTAGGACAATTTTTGCATTATATAGATCTCCACTTCATAATTAAAGACAATGTGTAGTGCAAAGAGCGGGTGCTTCATATCCAACTTGAAGTTCCAAGTTTCATCCTTATCAACACTAGAGCTTCTCATGCCTCGTATAATTAAATATCTTACAGTTGCATCTCCAATATCTGCCCCACCTCCTCTCTTGATCAAGGGTCCATCAAGGTTTACTAATAATTCTGCTAGAAACAAAAATAGGCGAAGGCAATGAAAAACTTTATCAACATCAACTTAGGTGACCATGATTATCTTGTTTGTTTGACTTCTAGCTATTTTGGATTTTGTTTATTGGTGGAATGATAATTGGGCATCAAAAACGATACACATTGGTGGAATGTGTATATATTTATTGTCTCTATCTTAAACTCCACTACTTCTATAGTTGACCAATTTAAATTATTTAAAGTGATATTATGGAAGGATATACTAAAATCCACGGATTTTGAAAGAAGCTCAAAAGGTCACTAAGAAAGTAAAAATTGGGAAAATTGATTTCCTTTGTAATGGAAATAAAGGAATGATTCATGAATATGGCGGTTACAAAGAAGAAAAGAGGCTAAATACTCATGGGCACATGACAACCAATTCATGAAAGGCCTCCAGGAACACATGATTATCAGCCAACAAGATAAATCGTTTTCCTATCTATCAATATCTAACTGTGCATTGTAATTTTATCATTTACAGGAAGGTGAAAGTCTCTATCTTGTTTTTCTAAGGGGCGGTTACTCAAAAGCCGATAATATATAAAAGGAAGCTTCTTTGTAAAGAAGAGATTTTTTCAGCTCGAGAAGGGAATTTGAGAAGCCTATAAATTAGAAATAAAGAAAAATCAAATTCAAGAAACTGTTACTAACAGTGAGGAGAAAATTATAAAAGATTTCCCTTCATTTGAAAGGGGGATCTTTTTGGGGCTATTCGAAAAAAGACTCCTGTGAGATTTTCTTTTGGGGGATTCAATTTCAATTCTTGGGGGAATGATAGGGACAATTTTCTTTTTCTCAAACACAGTTTTCTATGCAACAATTTGGAGCCTGTGTGCTCATGATTTTGTATTGAAGAAATAAAAGGAATGTTTCAAATCTGTGTATTTGTCATATTCCCTTTCTATTGCAGATATCATATGTGTCTTCACGATGCTTTTTCAATGCATATTCTATCATGTCAGATTATGTATGGATCTCTTGTGAAGTCTATGTGTTTAAAAGTAATTCATTAATTGAAAAGAATCGTTGTCCATTTATTCCTGATTCTCATTCTTAGGGATATGGTAATTGATCTTTGTGTTGTTTTCCTTCATCCCCTATCAATCATCTTATCCATCACATTTGTGTCATTTATGCAAAGTGTTTGTTTGCCTTTACTGTTTTCTAGTTAAAAGCACATATTTATTTTGTTTTTCAATTTTTCTAATTCCTTGAATATCATAAAAGGGAGTTGTACCTCTAAAATTCAGAGGAAGATCACTAATCCAATAGCGATCTCCGGAGCTATGGGTAAAATATTTGTCTTTATTGCTAGGAATTTTTTAGTCATTCATATGATTATTTGAAGAGGACAAGATCTATTTACCAACAAAATACAAGAACATAACATTAAGATGCACAAATGTGGGTTTAGCTAGCTCTAGATAAGACACAATGTGTGGGAGCTAGATAAATTCTAAATTTATATTTTTAACTTTTAGAGGCTAGATTTGTGGTTATTTAATTGATCTAATATTTATGAAAATTAACCAAGACATGAGAATGGTAAAATCAAGGTGAATAAAAAATGTAAGTGATGGATACTTGGATAGGCATACTAAATACATAATTTGAGTGAATATATTATCATACATGTGTTTGTAGATAAGTTGGGGATGATTGTGTGTAAATGAGTGAAAAATGACGTAGAAAGAGTCAAACTCCACATGAGCATGCCATTTGTTGATATGTAAATATATTACATCATTTTCTCAAAATAGGCACATAACTAAATAATAATTGACATGAATATGTTGATTTCACCGTTAAAATGTGTAAATAAAAATAATGCATACACTTAGAAATAAATAGACCTAGATAATTATTTTTAGAAATCGTGAGATAGTGAAAGTGTTGGGACTCAAATTTTCCTCCAAAATTTTGCTTCAATTCCCTTCTTTTTTATGTGTTTTGACTATACTTGGTCCCATTTATAACCGATTTGAGAAGTATTACATGGGTATCCCTAGGTCAAAATTACATATTTGTCATTCTCTATTTTCCCTGTGTGATTATATTATGTTACAAGTACCAAATTTATAAGGAATGTGTAAGTGTTTGAGTCATGGGTTAAAATGTTTAAGTCCATTATGAGTGCTAGAGTTTCCCTACCTGACATGCTTAGTATGTTGTAATTTCATAACCCATCATGTCATCCCACCTAATTTTGCTCCCCTTTTCTCTATCAATCCCTCAGAATCCTCCATCCCCCAAAAATTCTTCCTTTCAAATTCCACTCTTTCCTATGCTAAAAATTGTCTAAGTGCTTTGGAATTCAAATTTACACATGTTCTTGTCTAATTTTGACTCCCCCATGTTAACCCAAAGTTTCACTATCATTTGGGGTTGACTTTTAGGCCATCCTTACCCCCTTATTGTCTCCTATAAACTTTAAAGTCCACCAATTCCCTCTACAAAAGCCTATTGGACTAGGACCTTTCTTCTTGATGCCAATTTTCTTTACCCTCAAAATCCCACAATTCCTTTATTCCTTCACAAAGAACTTTTATATTCACACTTTTAGCTTTCCCTTATCTAAGTACTTGTCACAAGGTAACCCAAAACCTTGACATATCCCGCCCTCTTCATTTGTCAAAGTTGAACCTTTGAATTTCTCCTTCCCCTCATACCTTAGTGGAATGACTCTTTTTCTCATCCTTGATCTTAACCGATGCAAAAGCATTTAGGTCCATGAGCAATCCTACATACACCAAAAATATATCCTTGCTTCCTTGTCAGCTCATTTTGGTTGTAAGAGTTGATGATCTACTTCTAGATAAATTTGGTTGATTCATGACCAAGTACTAACTTCATCTTGTAGAAGGGCCAAATGGGTGTTTATATTTCAAATTTAGAGAAGATTTGAGTTGATTTAGATAAGTAAAATTATTCAAATGTGAAACTTGTTGAACACATCCAAAGACTGAGAGGGAGTGGGGTGAATTAGTCTACACAAAAATTAACCCCTTTCAAAACTTGAAACTTTCAACACAACTCAAACTCCTTTAGTAGAAAAAAGATAGAACTTTAGTAGAGTAGTAACAGAGAAGAATATAAAAATGTGACACCTTCAACAAACTTTACCAATAAAAGATATAGTACTAATCATATCAGTAGCAAAGAGAAAGAGATCTAGAGAACACACACATGCACAAAGAGACCAGATTTATGTGGAAAACCCAATGAGGGAAAAACTATGGTGAGAGTTAACTCACAATATAAGGCCTATTGTCAAAAGACTTGCAAGAAGAATCACTTCCTTAGAGCAAGATAAAAAGGACTTGTAGCACTGAAGTACCAACCAACTCCAAGAGCAAGATATAGAGGACCTAATGAGATTCACTATCTTAGAGCACGATACAAAATATTTATAAGAGAATTACAAAGGTTTCCAACACAACTCTCTATTGACCAATGCATTCGATCTCAATTTATCTTTTCTTTCACAATCTTTAGCACTATCTCTAGGGTAAGCACAAAAAGATGGGGGGTTAAAAAGGGGGCTTAAGTGGCCACTTTTTTTCTAAAATCAAGAAATACTGATCTTGGATGTGAAATTGAGGATAGTTACACTCAAAATTTTGAGATGCAACAAAAACAAGGATCATAGTGCTCTGAGTCTACTTTCTAAACTACTAATTTATTTTGAAAATAGTTGAGATTAAGGGGTTCAAAAGAGGGACCCACAAAAATTAGTGGTCTTTTTTAGAAAAAACATAACATAGCAACTTTTGTGGGAACATAGCACGGTGAATTTTTTTTTCATATGTTTAAAATCATTTCGGTGAGAAATTAGCTAACAGTATGTAGTTGATGCACAATTTTTCTGATAATTTTTTAATGAATATTTAATTTTTTACTAATTTTCAAAGTGGAAACTTCCTGAAAAATAGAATTTTTGTCATGCTACCCCTACAAATTTTGGAAACTAATTGGATTTTTAAAAAAATATTTTTAGAATGGAGTCTAGTGTCTAAAAATGTAATTTATTTGAAATTTTGATGAATGGTTAATTTATAACGAAAAAAACACCAAACACTGCTTTTTTCCAAAAAAGAGACACAAACAAAAGAAATTATAGATCAAAGGCCTAAAATTCTCAAAAAGTGAAAAAAATTACATCGTTGGATAGCTAAGAAAGAGCCTAACATTATCCAGGTGTTCAATTTGTTCGACATTGAAACACATGCAATCTTGATGGTGAGCATGAACCCGATTATGTGAAATATTGTAGAATTTACAAAAACACGTCTTTGGTCGTTGGGAAAGCCCTCCAAGCCTTTGGTTGGTATTCCAAGGAAAATAACAAGCCCAAGGCTTGGGATTCCCAATGAAAAATATAATGTGAGCGCGTTATAAACACATTCTG
>VDFB02379711.1:31417550-31435814 GCA_007258455.2 Sequoia sempervirens | reverse complement strand
AGTACAATTGGTAGTTTGATGACGTGGATCGATCAATGTCTAACACGTGGCATTCTTACGTCAAGTCGACAGAACAATTGGCGACCTAGTCAACAGGTACAGCGTCTAGCCAGCGAATCATACTATGCCACATGGTACCTCCTCGGAATGCCATGTGGCACCCCTCTATCACTCCTCTGGCTCATGCTAAAAATTTACTAAAATTAAATGGTGGGGGGATTCAACCCCCAACTCTCGGGCATGATACATAGGCTTGGTCGTTGCACCCCGCAATCATCGCTTAACTAAGTATGGGCGATAGATGTTTTTGTTGATTAAGTTAGATAGATTCAGTTTTAAAACAAATGGTGGTGGGGTTCAAACTCTTGACCACCCCGCCACCAAAATCTATACACGCCAGTGAGCCACTAAGTGGATTTAACAATATATATACATTGATTTATTTTAAGGAAGATTTAAACCCAAATCTTCCCAATTTTAAATGTTTAACCCCTATATTTTGAAAGGAAAATATCCCAATAGTTGTAAAAGTTTAAAATAAATCTTGAGAAGCCTGGGAATACCAATTTTAAAGGGGTTAAATAATTTGATAAAGATTATCAAAGGGGATATTAGTGATCTTTATGTAAATAGGGGGGATTATGAAGCATTTTATTGTAAAAATGGGATATAGTGAAATATTTTGTAATAATTTGGTTATAAACCAAATTGGGAAAAAAAATTGTATAAAAGGGGGAGAGTTCTGGCTTGGGAATTAATCAAGTTTACTCTGAGGAATAATTCCAATGTGAGAACTTTTGGAGGAGAGGAATTACAAGGTGTTATTATACACCAAAATTGTAAAAATGAGAGAGATTGTGAGGAATTTTGTGTAGGTTTTGAAGTTTGAATATTGTAAGAAGGCATCTTTAGGTGCTTAGCAATATTAATGAAAGCGGTCCAACATTGAGAAGCAAATCCGAAGACGTAGTCCTTTGAAGGACAAACTTCATTATCAACCTGTGTTTTATCTTTCTATCTTTTGTCTCATTCTTCTTCTATCTCTTGTCTTACATTCTCTCTAATTTCTTTATAGTATTTTCAATTCAGAATCTAAGTCCTAATTACAACATTATAGTAATTAGTTAACTTCCTTAATTTCTGTAAAGGTTAATGAACCTAGTTTACATTTTCAACGGTTAAACAACATAGTCACACAATTGTTGAAAAATTGAGGTGTTTATATAGCTTAATACTTTGTAAAACTTTAATATTGCTAATCTAAATAAGCTTTTCTACATATTCTTTGTGGGTGATTATCTTGATTAATTCATTTTACTGTTTGTAGAATGTAGATAGAAGTTGATAGAAGAAGTAGACAGGATATTAGAAATATTACACAAGCATGTACCGTGAAGAAACCCTTTCAGAAAAAAACTCCACCAAGAATTATTCTATCATTCAATCACTGAAGTAGATTACGATAGCTCCAATTATTGCTTGAGAATGCCTTTTTTTCCTTCACCAAAACTTCTTCACAACCTACAATAAAACTGATACAAAATCTCTTCAACTTGCTTGAGATAAATAGGATTTGATTAACTTTGTAAACTCCAACTGAGTTACAATTACAATGCTCAAGCCCTATCCCTAAAAGGTATTACTATCTCATGCAAATAGAGTTATGTCGTGAAGAAAAATGTCAAATCCTCATCTTCATGTATTTGGGCATCCCAAACTGAAGTAGCAACTCAACCTCTGTTCTGTAAATATCTTCAAGGCTTCATCCTCAAAGTAAGCGCCCTAAAGAGGTCCCACTTAACTTAGCCTTTTGAAATATCTCAACATGCAAAGGAGTTAATTCCAAGAAGCCAACTTGAGTGCCCAAGTTGGGTCCAAGTCATTTCTTGTTAACTGAAACATTTCTCAACACCATTCATGCAAGAATGGTCATCCCCTATTAATTGGAGGTAGTCCCTATTATTTATCATGCAACTCAAGTCATTAACCATGCATTCCAAGTTAACTGAAGTCAACTAGCATTCAACTAAAACTAACTGAAGATAAATGAACTAAACTAAACTAAACTAAATTGATTTTGAACTTAACTGAACTTCATGCATGCAAACATCAAACCCTAACTCCTAGGATCTTTACATGCATTCAGAAGTGTTATCTCTTACTCTAAATAGTTAAATGAACTCAAAATGAGTGTCACCTATCATGTGGGCGCCCCATGTTCCCCTATTATTTAGGAACTCATAATTGACACCCTCACATGCTCCTAACATTTAGAATTAATTACAAATGTCAATTAACAAGATGATTTCATCAAATATTAATTTCTTCCTAATCCTAGTGTTGATGAACACATTCCAAGGACTTAGGAGATACATGAAATAAATAATGTTTAGGATTGCAATTAAATGGCATCCTATTTCCAACAACAATTATGTTTGGATCGGGAATAATTGCAATTAAGGTTAAATGCATTTGCATTGTAAACCTCTAATTACATATCATTTTGGTATTAGAGCTTCTTAACAGGAAATTGCAAAAGTGAATGTTAACCAGGTTGAAACTGAAGCAAGGAGAAAGTGCACTAGAAGAATTCAATCCAGAGATTGGAAAATGAAGGATATTTCCATGATCAGAGATGGTAGCTGAACAAAGTCCTATAGAGCTTGATGAGAAAACTTTTCAACAAGCTTTTCTTGAGATGAAGTCAATGGTGGAAATTATTTTCCAAGAGAGGCAAGAACGAAAGAAGAGAAAGAAAGACAGGGCTAGAAAGGAGGAAGTTGAATCCTCGTTGAAAGAAGACAAAGGTAAAGGAGAAGGAGGTGGTCATGACCATCCTGAACCTCCATCCCTGTCCTCTTCATCTTCTTCATCCTCTTCTTCTTCACCATCTAACTCTTCTAAAAAGAAACAACCTGTGCAAACTAATTCACCTTTGTTAAAACTAGATGTTAAATTTTATTTGCCAATCTATAATGGAGAACTAGATGCAAATAAACTAGATAATTGGATTAAGCAAATTGAAGTTTATTGTAGAATTCAAAAAAATTGTGATGATACTTCAAAAATCCAATTAGCTACTCTTCACCTAGGAGGCACAACTTTAATTTGGTGGGAGAGTAGAACACAGAAGGATCTAAGTCATTATGGAAAAATTATTTCTTCTTGGTTTGATTTTATAGCTGCACTTAAGAAACAATTCTATCCATTAGGGCATATGCAAAAAAACATTAATGAATTTTCAATCATTAAAGCAAGAGAAATGACAAAGTGTGCAAGAATATATAGAGGAGTTTAGGAAGAGGGCTTTAGTTTTGGGCATTCCATTGTACACACAAGAAAATTTGTTAAAGTATATAGGTGGATTACATGAAAATTTGAGGCATACAATACTTATGTTTAATCCAACTAACCTTTATGAAGTTAGTCAGCAAGCCATTCATCTGGAAACAAGCTCGAGGAATAGCCATGATGGTCTCTTAATGGACTCCAATAAAAACAAAGGGAGCAAGAAAGGGAAGGAGAAAATGCAGCAGACAACTACTATAAAGAAAGAGGAGGAGAAACCTTATTTCTTACACTACAAGAAGAAATGGCACGAAGATGCAAAGTGTTGGAAATTGTGTCCTGATCAGAAATTGAAATGGTTCAAGGATTGAAAGGGTAAGAAAAAGACTGCATCTATCATGCATGATCTCAGATCAAATTCTGATGATGAAACCAAGATCGCAGTTGTGGGTATAAAAGGTAACATTCCTATTGTCAGTACTAGTTCCCAAGCTTCTTCTATAAAGTGTAATGAAGTACCTATTGAAAGTAAAAGGAATGAATTGTTTCATATAAGGGCTATTTCAAAACAAAATAATATTGATACACTCATAGATAGTGGATCACAAGTGAATCTAATCTCTAAAAAATTTGTTAAGAAATTGGAATTAAAAACAACTTCTCATCCTAGACCCTATCCATTGGGTTGGGTGCATGATAATGCTCGGCTACATGTGTCAAAGCAATGTAAACTCTGATTTGCAATCACATCCAAGTTTGTAGATGAGGTAGAGTTAGATGTAATTTTGCTTGACATTTGTGGGATGGTTCTAAGTAGTCCTTGCTTGTATGACAAAAAATCCATTTTCTATAGCCTGAACATAACAAGTATCATTTGTTTAAGAATGGAATTGAATATATTGTAAAAGCTTATCACATGAAGAATGATAGCTCTATTGTAAAAACAGGGCATATGAAGATGATTGTAAATGCACGCAATTCTTTAACTCTCATGTTTTTAATAGCTAGTGATACTAAGCATGAAGATGATAGGGTGTCGCAGACAACGTAGTGTGAGGATAAGTTGCAAGCATAGTTAATCCTTCAACCAAATATGGTAAAAGAGATTTTGAATGATTCATTTTCTAACAATGTTCCTATTTAGGAGATCCAACACATTGATATGTTCTCCTTCACATCAATACTATTGCTTGTTATTATGATAGTTATTTCTATGTGGATGATGAATGTGATAGTGAATATTGACGAACATGCAGTTGATTGTATCAGCAAAGCTATCTCATATTTCTTTGTGTTTGTGATTGGGTTAGATGTTCAAAATTTTAGTAGAAAGGATAGATGATACTGGGAAAATGGGGCAACATTTCCCTAGCTCAAATTGTACATAAAATAGACCTTTTGGAGTTCCAAAAGCTTCTCAATGGGGAGGAATGATCCAGGTGGATCCAAGAAACCTAAAAATTTCACAATCTCATAATCTCACGAAACCAACATCATCGCGTAGAGCTCACTGACATGGTCCTGACGCAGCTTGAACGGGCTCAAAAGGAGTCCATATGTAGAAGTTATGTGTAGTCAAATGTTCAATCAAACAGGCGAATCAGGGGGCCAAGAAAAAAGAAAAAAATTGATCGTCTCCAAATCAAGATAAAATGACATCAAGGCGAAGAGCTCGTCAACATGACTCCAATGACATTCATTTTGTGCAAAATGAAGATAGTATGCGCAAGTTAAGGGTGATCAAAGTTGCACTTATGATAGGGTTAACCAGGTCGTACGGATGACGTGGACCACTCAGTGAGTGACACGTGGTAGGTCATACAATTTGCGTGGCAAGTAGAGTTGGTAGTTTGATGATGTGGACTGATCAATGTCTGATATGTGGCATTCATACATCAATTCGGCAAAGCAGTTGTCAGCCTAGTCAACAAGTATGGCATCCAGCCAGCAAATCATACTGTGCCATGTGGCGCCTCCTTAGCTCGCCATGTGGCACCCCTCTATCACTCCTCTAGCTTGGGCTAACAATTTACTAAAATTATATGGTGGGGGAATTCGACCCCCCCACCTCTCAAGCACAATACATAGGCTTGGTCGTTGCACCCTGTAACCATCACTTAACTAAGTATGGGGGGTAGATGTTTTTGTTGATTAAGTTAAATAGATTCAGTTTTAAAACAAACAGTGGTGGGGGTTGAACTCCCGACCACCTTGCCACCAAAATCTATACACGCCAACAGGCCACTGAGTGGCTTTAACAATATATATATATATACATCGATTTATTTTAAGGAAGATTTAAACCCGAATCTTCCCAATTTTAAAAGTTTAACCCCTATATTTTGAAAGGAAAATATCCCAATAGTTGTAAAGATTAAAATAAATCTTGAGAAGCCCGGGAATAACAATTTTAAAGGGGCTAAATAATTTGATAAGATTATTAAAGGGGGTATTAGTGATCTTTATGTAAATAGGGGGGATTATGAAGGATTTTATTGTAAAAATGGGAGATGGGGCAATATTTTGTAATAATTTGGTTATAAACAAAATTGGGAAAACTTTTTGTATAAAAGGGGGAGAGTTTTGGCTTGGGAATTAATCAAGTTTACTTGGAGGAATAATTTCAGTGTGAGAATTTTTGGAGGAGAGGAATTACAAGGTGTTATTATACACCAAAATTGTAAAAATGAGAGAGATTGTGAGGAATTTTGTGTAGGTTTTGAAGCTTGAATATTGTAAGAAGGAATCTTCAGGTGCTTGGAGATATTAATGAAAACGGTCCAACATTGAGAAGCGGAACCAAAGATGTAGTCCTTTGAAGGATGAACTCTATTATCAACCTGCGTTTGATCTTTCTATCTTCCATCTCATTCTTCTTCTATCTCCTGTCTTACATTATCTCTAATTTATTTCCAGTATTTTCAATTCGACATTGAAGTCCTAATTACAACATTATATTAGTAATTAGTTAACTTCCTTAAGTTCTGTAAAGGTTACCTAGTTCACATTTTCAACGGTTAAACAACATAGTCACACAATTATGTCTGGATCGAGAATAATTGTAATTAAGGTTAAATACATTTGCATTGTAAACCTCTAATTACATATTAGATGTGATGGTTATTGCATAATTAATGTTTGGATATGTATGAATTGTAATGGATATCTATGCTTAACTATGGTTCTTAGTATTGTGTACATGTTTTTGAACTAACTCTTTGCAGCTAGAGGAGGTAGATTGTAGCCCGCAACAACTGTTAGGTGCAACCCGCAACCAAAGGAGTTCCTAGACAACAGAGCAGGGGAGGTTCCAAAATAAATTGAGTGCAAAAACTACATCATGGAGGCACTTAATGAAGATGATTGTGCATTATTATGAAATTTAATAAAGATGTTGAAGGAAAAGAACCTTGTTGCAGTTAGGAGTCTAATATGGCTAATTCAAACATAGCATGTTCCAATTCTGTTACAACAAAGTCTTGGTTTTACTTGGACTCTTCTTCCTTTTTTAGTTATAGATTGCTTATTCTTTATCACACTCTAATATATAGGGAGTGACCTGATTTATGATTTTAGTTTAGATTCATTGTTAATAAACCCCCCTCCCTATATGTATGACTTGATGGTTGAGGTATTAGGAGTTAGTTAATTGTTCAATAACAAATATAGTTACCAGATATTTTTTAGTTAGTTGTTCTTATACAGACAATGTTTATTGTACAATCATGATTTCATGAATACGATATTCTAATATAATCTTATGTGATATTTTGAAGTTGTGCAATGAATGGTTTTGAGTTGTTATGATTATGTTAATCTAAGAAGCTAGATTTGAGTTAGATCAGTGGAGGCAGTCACTTGAGCAAGGGTCACTCAAGGTAACTGTCCCTCCATTTTTTGTACAAATTACTTATGTTGTAGTAGTTATTTCATAAATTCATGTTAATTAGGTTCCTTGAACTTTATTCATGAAAAATTATTGTTTCAAATTTATGCCTTGGTTTGCTTCAGCTTGTTGTACTTCAAAGTGTAGGTTTAGTTATCACTATCAATTAAATTCCAACTTTCATTTCTTAATAGTAAATTAGTTGCAATATTATATTGTAGGTACCCGTAGCAATAGTTCCAACATTACTTCCTTTACTATTATGCATTTTTATTATTTCTCAACAAGTGTAACACCTATATAGTATTAAATCTTTGAAAGAACATACAGTGCTAGTACCATCACAAGCTTACTATCCTTGGTTGATAATTCAATGAAGTTCTTTCCAAAGGTTCAAGTGGAAGTCTGTTCAGTTAGGTTTTCCCTTTGAATTATGTGATTGTCACCAAGTTTACTAGACATTAGTAGGGACTCTATGAGATATAGAGAGAGAGGAGAGAAGATTATATAGAGAGGGAGAGGTATCTAGAGATAGAGACAAAGAGTGGAAGTTAGAGGTAGAAATGAAGATAAAGGGAGAGGGAGAGATAGATAGAGAGATATAGAGAAGTAAAGGGAGAGATAAAGATAGAGAGAGATAAGAAGGTAGTGTTGGTAATGGAGCTTTCTTATCTTCTTGATTTAGAGGTTTTGTTTTAACTATGTTTGGATCCTAGTTCTTCATGGGGGTGTGGGGGGCTTGCCTTATGAAATAGAATAATGACTATATCGAGTGTTAGTAATGGAGCATGATCTTGTTAAAGGTCTATTTTTTTAGTATTTTCATAGTGACATTTGGAGCCCATTTAATTTTGGGGGCTTAAGGGAGGTTTATATAAATAGTAAAATGCTATTTATATATTACTCTATAATCCTATTCCTAATAGTAGAGGAGGGAGAGGGAGACTTCCATTCTTACTTCTTAGAAATGTGAGTGTGTTATAGCATGCTTCGTTATGGCTTGGTAGTGACCAAGCTTAGGGTCAATCACTACCAATCCATAAGGTTAGTATGTTATAACACACTCATGTTCTACTCATCACCTTGCTTGTGTATGGTTCAAGTGATTCTAAGTTATTACATGACATGTAGATATGGTGTCTATCCTCATTTTCAACCTCCTCACAACCCTTCCAACCCCTATACCATGTATAACTTAGCATTATGCAATACCAAAAAAAGAAACAATTCATGTCTCATCTTTTGAAGATGATTTTTTAGAAAATGAAGTCCAAGAGTCCTAACAAAAGATTGAGGAGGATATTATATAGTTGCACATAGAATTGGATGAAATTTTTTACCTCCTCAAATTCACCTTTGATTATTTGGATAAGAGCTCAGGCTTCTTTACAACAAGTGACTACTTTTGTCTCCAAAATTTAACTTTTAGTAGAATTGCAATTAAACCCATAGAAACTTGAACTTGATGGTTGGAATCAATAATTATAACAATTCAATATTTAACCAAAGGAAATAGGTGCAATAATTAGCTAAATTAGCTCATAGATACCGAGACTACAAAACACAAGGTATTGTTAATTCTATTAGCACAAAAGAATTTCCTTGAGCTACAAGAGGCATGTTTCAAATCTAGCAATATGAACTAATAATTATAGTAGTTAGTTGCATAGGGATACCACAATTGATGAAAATGTGTAGGCACTCATGGACATCATTGCAAGTAGCACAATATTTCAAAGGGCGTCACAAGTTATAGATCCACAGTTACAAGATATATTGAAGAATGAAGTGTTTCCTCAAATTCTTCTTTGTTCTTTGTCTTCTTGTTGTTATAATATTTTTTACTGTCTCTTTCTAACTATTTAGAGGATTGAAGAGATTTTTGAATTCAAAGAATGTTGGTGTCATATTGTGTCCCTCCCATGATGCATGTGAATATCACAATTTATATGATAGTGCAAAAAATATGTATTATGTTTTGTATAAAAGAAAGTGTTACATGAGATAGTTGCATGCACAATCTAGATAATTGGATTGTACCTATGATTTATGCAATCAATTTCTATTTTATCATACAATATAATTTGGAGCATTGGGGTAAAGTGCTTGTAAAACCCCTTAATATGAATTCTAAAGCAGAGAGTGAATGATATACACCAACAAGGCTATACTATTTTGGTTGATGTTGGTCATATAAAATTGTACTCTTTTTATGCAACTAATTGATGCCCTTCATGGAGGGAAATTATTTTCAAATCTAAGATTTTTGAGAAGCTGAGGATCACTTTATCAAAGACGATTGTAGATTTGAGAATCTATCTTTTAAACACACAAATCTATAATTTTATTACAACATTCTCTTGTCTTATTGACGATGGATCATGAAGTGTGATCTAAAACATTGCTACAAAAAAAATTACACAATTACAACTATAAGTACTCAACTATATTATTATGGATTATGGAAATGTCATGTCTCTAATCATGCATTTTTTATTGGTTAACACGTTTTATGATATTCATTGCGCTCATAACCTAATGAGGCTACTCAAACCCTAGTGTGCTTAAGGTGAGAATGTTTGTAGGCCAACACATATAAGTATAATAATAACTAAGTATTAACCATGATATAAGCACATAATACCATATGGTTAACATGGCAATTGATATGAAAGTTATAAATTGTTGAGGTACCATATTCATTATTGTCTCACAGGTACAACTTTTTTGTGGATTTTCACATCACCAACCCTTAGCTAGTAGAGGTATGCATGCATGCAAGATAGCACATATGTTTTCCTTAGGAGGCAAGAAGAGGATTTCCTATGCACAATACCAATCTCAAATTTCTAGACCCTTCCCTTCATAATATATGAGTGAGTGTAAATACTATATTGAATATATGTGAAATTGTGGGAGTTGATGTAGGTAGCAATTAATATTTGTGTATTTTTATGTACACATTAAACATATGAATTTCCATCAAGGTGGTAGTAAGTGAATACATATATACATATATTTGGATAAGATTAAATTTATAATTATAATTTTGTGTGTGAATATATATTAGATTGAATTTAGTTTTCATAATAAATAAGAATGTATAATAATTTTGTTTACAAAAACTTTTAATAGAAGACATTATTTCCACATTTCATATAGTAATTGAAAGTATTTTTAGATATAATTATATGATGATTTTAAATTTAATATTTTAGATCATATTTTATACTCCATCATTAAAATAAAGAAAAAAGTATTTAATTTTATACTTTCCAAATTATTCAACAATTAAATATCTTATCGAATCCTACCCAATGCCATTGCTAGGAAGACTTAATGGCTTTATGCAGCTCGCTTTTCCTTTCCCTTTCTAATCTTAATAAAGTGAAGCCGGCGTATCAATATCCCTTCACCACGTAGTGACGTAGACTCCAAATAAGCCAAGTAATCCAGTACCACGTGTCAATAATCGAAGAGCCCGGTAATCTTCAAAGAGACGCGTAAAAATGATCTTTCCTCTGTCCCCAACATATCAATTTACTCATTATTTCGTGGCAAGTCGGTGACTGCCACCTGCCAGTCGACATGTACGGCAGAAGCATACCGGAAGCTTATCGAACAACCAGGCGCAGACTATAAAATGATTACGCACTCAACCCAAAAAACACAAGACAAATATTGCAACGAAAAAGTGGGATCTGATCCAAAACCTGAAGCTCTGTTATAAATTTTCAATGGAATCTTGTACATATTATTCAGATGGTTAAGCTCTGGTCGCACACGATAACTGCAAATACAAGCGCTTAAGAAATTTTGGAGTAACTGCTTCAAATGCTTTATTAGCTGGAATTTTCCATTTTTTGCGGACATTATTTTCTCTGCTTGTACTATCAGTTTTGGAGGCCAGGGAAAGTTGAGCTGTACGCGATCTCTCAGACCTTGATCTCCTTTCAAGCAGTTCAAAATATTAAAGAGCCTGAAGGTCTGAAGATCGAGCTTTTAGCTATGGCTCACACTTTGATCTCTATTATCTGGTGAGAACCTCGTCAAAATACAAGGACACCTGAAGTTCAAGTTGTTCGCTATTGCTTACACTTTGATCTCCTTTGATTGTTGAGGACCTAATTAAGACACAAGGAACCTGAAGGTTGATCGAACAGTTCGGTATCACTCACTTAGGTCTCCTTTCGTCCTTCGAGTACCTGATCAAGGCATAAACATTTAATTGTGGCGTGCTTGATTTGTGAAGGTCGATCGAGCTGTCCGCTACCAGTAGCATTTGGATCGCCTTTGTCCGTTGAGTGCCTGATCAAGACACGAGGGACCTGAGGGTGGATCGAGCCGTTCGCTATCACTTACACTTTGATTTCTCTTTGTCCGTTAGAGTGCCTAATCAAAGTCACACTGAAAGTTGATCAAGCTGTTCGCTACTCTGGAGTTTGATTTCCTTTCATCAGCTGAGTCCCTAATCAAGAGATAAGCTTTTAATTCATGTGCGCTTGATTTGTGATCGCACTTGTTTTGAATTTTATAGGACATGATCTACCTATATATAGTTGTACAGTTCATTCGAAGATTGAGTGAAGTTGTACAGCTAAACAGTACTGTTTTAGTTTGTATTTTGTTTTCCCTTTTTCTTTTTCATAATTTTAGTCATATTGATAAGTTTCAGCCGAAGTTTTTTGAGATTTGGGGTTAAATTGCGGCAGTATTGTGTTTAAACTCAATTTTTTTTGAGTTGAAAGTGTTAAGTTAGGGTAATATTTGTTGGGAGACTGCCAGATTTGTACAATTAAGGAAGAGATTTTGTAGTTTGGGGTCAATTTGGTTTCAACTGCTGAATTTGAGGTTAGGTGGTTGATTTTGTATTTGCTTACATTGGAGCAATCTATATTTTTTCCTTGCTTACATTGGAGCAAATTAGTGTTAGATTGGGTTTCTAATGGAGAAAAATCAGTCTCTGCCGTCTAGTGTATGGCTACTTCGGAAGAAGAGACGGGCTTCCAGAGGTTCTGTCCTTGTGCCGGCGATAGACATTTCTGCTGTATCTTTATCACTAGCTCTCATTGCTCTTGCTCAGCAAGTAATGTCTTGCGAGAAGCCTCGAGGATGTCAGAGGAGAAATGCGGTCTGCATCATGCGAAAAGTTATGGTTTTGTCTGTACTTTTCGAAGAAGTCAGAGATTTGGGCATTTTCCTTCCTCCTTCTGCATTGAAATGTTTTAGAGAATTGTATGTTATCCTGCAGAGAATTAAGTATTTGCTGGAGGACTGTGGTAGTGATGGGAGTTGTGTTTGGTTGTTTGTGCAAACGCAAGAAATTTCAAATCAATTTTATGAGTTGATACATGATATGGCCTCTGCTCTGGATATGCTTCCTTTGAGACTGTTGGATCTCTCACATGAGGTCAGGGAGCAAGTTGAGTTGCTTCGCGATCAGGCCAAGAGAGCCAAATTGTTTGTTGATCAGGCCGAGGAAGAACTTTGCAGAGATGTTTTTGCTGTGCTGGAAGAGTTTGAAAGGGAGGTAGCTCCAGATGAGTTTCAACTTAGAAGGATTTTGGAGGGCCTAAATCTCGAAAATGCAATGGATTGTCAAGGAGAAACGGAGTTATTGGAGGAGGAGATGAAAATTCAGAAAGAATTAGGATCAGAGAAAAATGTCTCTCTCATTAATAGCTTGATTGGCTTCATGCGCTACTGCAAGTGTGTACTGTTTGGAATGGATTTTGATTCACAGTTTCAACCATCAAACAAAACTAAATTCTGTAGAGTCGATTCTCAGGATGCTTCTCCTATACCAGATGATTTCAGATGTCCAATCTCACTTGATTTAATGAGAGAGCCGGTTATTGTATCCACTGGGCAAACATATGATCTGGCATCCATTACCAGATGGATCAAGGAAGGACACTCTACATGTCCAAAGAGTGGGCAGAAGCTTGTGCACACAAATCTTACTCCAAATTATGCTCTTCGAAGCCTAATTGTTCAGTATTGTGCCGAGCATAAAATCCCCTTCGAAAAGTCGGAAAGAAGCAAGAAAAGTTCTTTACTGGAGAACATCCCAAGTACGAAGGCATCGTTAGAAGCTGCAAAAAGGACGGCAGAATTTCTTGTGGAAAAGCTTTGTACAGGATCATTTGAAGTGAAAAAGCAGGTTGCTTATGAACTCAGACTACTTGCTAAATGCGGCATGGACAATAGGGCTTGCATTGCAGAAGCAGGAGCCATACCATTACTTGTGCCCCTGCTTTCTTCAAAGGATCCCAAAGCTCAAGAGCATGCTGTTACTGCACTTCTAAATTTATCATTATATGAGAGCAATAAAACTAGAATAATGGAGTCTAGCGCATTGCAGCCAATCATCCGTGTTATAACAAGTGGATGTAGCATGGAAGCTCAGGAAAATGCAGCTGCAACACTCTTTAGTATTTCCTCTATAGATAAATATAAGAAATTAATAGGAGAGACTCCAGAAGCCATTCCAGCCTTGATAGGTCTTCTTCGAGACGGAACTGCAAGAGGCAAAAGCGATGCAGCGAATGCTTTGTTTCGTCTATCAGCTTTTCATGGAAATGATTTACAGGTAGTAGCAGCTGGTGCAGTTCCTTTGCTGGTTAATCTTCTAATAGATGAAAGACCAGGCCTTGTAGATGATGCTATCTCTGTTCTTGCTCTTCTTTCCAGACAATTTGAGGGTTTAATTGCAATTAGTGAGACCTCTGCTATACCTCTACTTATTAGTCTTCTTAGATCAGGTTCTTCCTCACCCAAATCCAAGGAGAATTCAGTTGCTATTTTACTGGCTCTGTGCTGCCATGCAGGAGCTGAAATTGTAAATACTTTGTTGAGAATGCCATCACTAATACCTGCTCTGTATAGTCTTCTCACCTCTGGCACTCCTCGAGCCAGAAAGAAAGCCAATTCACTGCTTAGCGTTCTTCACAATTGGGAACCTTCCCATACTCCTCAAAACATTCTCACCTCTCAGAATCAGAGTCCAGTTGCTTCGATGATGTAGCCATTGAGGTTCTTAATTTACTCGAAGTGTCAGAAACATATTCCGATTCATTCTCTTAGAGATATACATTCCTTAAATTTGTTGTTCCGTATATCCTTTTGTCATCAAGGATCAACATAAAATGTACACAAATCTGTTGTAAGGCAGACGTTTGTCTCGTAAACTATATATTCTATACTTATAGACAAAGATATAGTAGATGAGAAGATATTAACATGGATGGAAGATAAATTCATGGTGTAAAAAGCTGGCTCTATAATTTTCAGCCAAGAAAAAGTATTTGAATTGGAGAAGTATGAATAAAGTATGTGCTTGATTACAGAATGGTGAAATCATTTTGCTTTCCCCCTAACAAGTACATCAAGCTCTATATTCACAGTTTTTATATTGAATGAACTAAATATTGAAGACAAAATGTGAAGACAGTATCAAGTTGAATTTGTTTTTCTCTTGTTTCAATTATGCGTGCATTAATGAAAATTTTCCTTTATTTGTTGCATAACCTTGAAGATTAAATTCTGTGGCGAGCCTAGGGGTGACTGAGAGGCACAGAAGTAAGGAGCATTTGGTGGATGAGTGTTAGATAGTGATGCAAACAACCTCTGTTGCTTCACGGTAAATACTCTGTTCCAACTGATAGTGGATCAAAATACAAAGACAAAAGTACTGAGAAATCCAAGTAATTCTCTGCTTAATAATCTATTAACTCGCAATTGATACAGAAACAAATGCAGTATCATAAAGATATCAGCAGGGAGAAAAAATCCTTTTATTCCTAAACTTAAATACAACAGCACATTCACCTCCAAAATGGCTATCCCTGCCCAGTCGCCCAAAACTCCCTTTTTTCATCCAACACACTCACTCTAATACACAAAAACTGCTATTCTAACAAAAGAAAAGCTACTAAATACCTCACTACAGCAGTTACAAAACCACAAACTGCAGCCACAGAAAAATCTCCTAAAAAGATTTGAGAACCAAAAAAGTGATGGAAAAAGGGAATTAATCAGCATTAATGGTCGCCTACATCCTCCTCCCCTTCTTTTTATAAATTTTGAACCTCCTTGATTCAAAGAACTCAAGAATCTGAATGCCATGGCCTGCCCTTCCATTATGTTTAGGTACTGCAATTTTTCACATGATTTCTTCTTCTACTCCCAGTCACTTGTTGGACCATAAATTATCCTCTACTAAATTGCTCTCCTCCTATTTTCCCAGTTTTCAGTGAGCTGAGACCCACCTCTAGTGGTCCTCCACCAAAAACTATTATGGCTCTTCTCACCATTTGTGCAACCTTTTGTTGCTTCTATACATAAACAAATTAGAAATAGCTATCAGGTTAACGGAATAAAAAAAATCGTAGGTGCTTCCTCCTCCTTTGCATTAAGCCACTCAAGCATGCTTTCCAATTCTCCCTTGCAGATAATTGTATCTTTTCCATGACTTGTTGCCCTATCACAGTCAATTTTCCTCTTCATCTATTTTTGCTGCTATGTGTGAAAGTGATCTTGAGACTGACTTCTGTAAATCAATCACTACTTTGTCCTAAACCATCATTGAAATAAATCTATGGTCCTAGGTAAAACTTGATATGTAAACTTAGATATAATGGTATGGGATTAGAAATAATGAACAAGGATTATGCAAATTTGTAGAACTACAAGATGTTATGCAACAGTCATGGACTAGTGCGTCAACCTAAATAGATAATGCAATGGTTGGACTAACAAAAGTAAAAAGAAAACAAACCTTACATTGAACCTTATAGTCCTAAACCTAATGAGGCATCATGTTCATTTATTATGTATGTGAGTTTGATTATGGGATTCCTTTTGGGCATGTGATTGTCAAAATATGAATAGACATATGTTAGGAAAGGTGTACATTGCACAATGATTATAATGTAAAACTAATATTTATTTGTGGTGCATCTAGAAAATCTAAGGATGTGTGCATCACATGGGTTAGAAATTTTTGAGGGCACTTTTTATGTTGTAATATTGAGATAAATATTTTATGTGGATGTCACATTGGAAAAAAATATTTAATATTGGAAAACTTAGTACCAAAAAGTGGTTTTGTGGATCGTCGTTTTGTAGCTTGGTTTAGAGGCACATGGTTTATGTACTAACACTTGGTGGTTTTGTTCAAGCTCATTTTTATAAAAGCATGCACACGAGTAGTTGTTGAGGTTGTCTTTTGTAACCTTTGGCTAGTTAGCTAAGGTTGGATTGTACATCTCTTATAGGTTGCAAATGTGAGTAGAAGAAGCATCGATTGGGATTTCATTACATGATTCTCATTTACATGTTCACATGGAGAAATGTAACTAGGGTTTTTGATACTTTAGAAGCCTTGCATGGAGACTCTACAAGTGTATTGAAATCATATCCTCAGGATAATACACTGAGTGTGTGGGTGCTTTTGGACCCTAGGTTTTTCCCTTGAGAGGTTTTTATAAGTGTACACTTGGTGTTCTTAATGATGTTTTTGTTACTTTTTTACATTTCCAAATTATGGAAAACTGGATACTCTAGGATTTGACTCTAGGGTTTCAACAACTTTCCTTATTGCATTTAGAATGTATTTTGTGGTAGCAAGGGTTTGATGAATTGGGACAAAGTATAAGACTGACTTGCAACCTGAAAGGTGAGTCAACATGCCCTTGACCAAATCTAGAATGAAATTGGAAATGAAATGCAATGAAAGGCTAATGATGCAATTAATTATTTTGAAAGGTTTTTGCATAGTGTCTTGAGTTGGCTTTCTGGGTTATTTGTGGGTATCTAGATGACAAGGCATGTTCCTTTGTTTGGGTCATGTGCTTGGGGGGTTGTGCCAACAATGGAAGATGTGTCATGATAGATTTGGGTCCTTACCTATCTTTTTTTGGATCACATTAAGTAAATTCAATTGAAAGAGTGTTATGGACCGACTGGTTATGTGCTTCAATATCTACTCCATATGTTTCCTTGATGTTGACTTAGGTTGATGTGTGCCTGCATGTAAATCATTTTGGATCACATTAAAAGAAGTGTTAAGATTGTTTTTTGTCCTCTCTATCCTCAATATAGGACCGCATCATGCTTTGGTGTCCAACCAGTTCAATTTATTATTTATTCTCTTATTCGTTGATCTAATTGAAGAATTAAAGTGTTGTGATGGATATAAATGCAAGATCATTTCAGATACAACATAGATGGAGAAGTGTACAAATGCGAAAAAGTATGTGAATGAGCTATATTGAATAACCAATAAAGAGCGAGTGCAAAAAGATGGGGGGGAAAATTGTGGCCAAATTTTAAAAAAAACATTTGATAGGCTATAATGTGAGCGTGTTATAATGCGAGTGCATTATAACATCACCGGGAGACCCCTTTTCTTTTACATCACCAAGAGACCCCATTTCTTAGACCCGTTTTTTCAAGCAAGCCAAGTTAGGTTGTCAATTTCACCGAATTGGCAAGGTAGTGGGCCCACTGGTTTGCCAATTCGGTGAAATTAGCAACCTAACTTGGCCTATTTGAAAAAATGGGTCCAAGAAATGGGGTCTTCTGGTGATGTAAGCCTGTGGTCCCAATGGCTTGCCAATTCGGTGAAATTACGAATGTAGTGGCCTGTTTGAAAAAATGGGTCCAAGAAATAGGGTCTCTACATCACTGGGAGACCCCATTTTTTCAAACAAGCCAAGTTTGGTTGCCAATTTCACCGAATTGACAAGCTAGTGGGCCATCACCAGGAGACCCCATTTCTTGGACCCATTTTTTCAAACAGGGCAAATTAGGTTGTCAATTTCACCGAATTGACAAGCTAGTGGGGTTTCTCTTTGCCCTATACCCTTAACCCTTAACCCTCTACCCTCTATCTCTCTCTCACTCCCTCCCTCTCTCTCTCACTCACTCCCTCTATCTCTCTCCCCTCTACCCTTAACCCTAAACCATCTTTCTCTCTCAAGTCTCTCCCTCCTACCCCCTCTCCCTCTCTTAGGTCTCTCTCTCTCTTACTCCCTCTATCTCTCTGCCCTTTACCCTTATCCCTTAAACCATCTACCCTCTCTCTC